>CAUYUJ010017093.1:899923-916011 GCA_963575745.1 Prorocentrum cordatum
CAGGAGGAGCGGGGAGGAGCGAGGATGAGGATGAGGATGAGGATGAGGATGAGGATGAGGATGAGGAGAAGGAGGAGGGGAATGATGATAATGATGATGAGGATGAGGAGGATGATGCTGATGGTGATGATGATGGTGCTGATGATGATGATCCCACTCTCCCACGGTGAGTCGAGGCCGAAACGCCAACGCCCACCGAACTGCCGCTCCATTCAAGTGCGGTGCGTCACATCAACACCCCACTCGCTCCGTCTGCTCCTTGGGCCTCGGCCCGTACTGCCTGCATGAACTCGTCCATGTCCATGCCCTTGTCAGTGCCCCCGTCGCGCTGCGCGGCGTGGTCGTCCTTGACCCTGTCCAACGCACGCCAGCGGAGCACCTCCACTGCGTCGCACTGCATCGAGGACGCGGCCGCCAGCGCGTCGAGGCTGGCGCGGTCCAGGAAGTGGGCCTTCTCCACGAGGCCGTTGGGGCCGAAGAGCGCCTCGTCGTCTAACCAGTCGAAGAAGCGCGTCGTCCCTTCGATCCCCTCCACGGCGCCGTCCCTGCCTGCAGGCTCACCGTCCGAGAGGCCCCCGCCTGCGCCCACGTCGCCGTGGCTCTGCACCACGGCCAGCTTTTGGCCGTCGGCGCTGTCATCGTGAACGTGGGCTTCCAGCTCCTCCTCCTCGAACTCCTCGGCGTCGCTCGCAGGAGCTGTCGGGACGGTGCCGTCGACGCTGAACTCGTCCACGCCGTCGGACAGCACGCCGAAAACGCCGCCCTGCCCCAGTGCCGTGGGGCCGTGCCCCCCGACCTCACCCAGGTACTGCGCGTCTTCCAGCTCCTCCTCGAGGCCCTCCTGCACGATCCACCAGCTCCTCACACACCTCGGTGGTGGCGCCCATGTCGCCTCGCACCCCGAGGCCCTCGAGCAGCCTGTCGACCGTGAGCAGCTCTCTCACCGCGAAGCCGTCGCTCGCGCCGCCGACCTCGCCCTTGACGATGCCGACGTCGGCGCTGTCGCCGGTGCCGCCCGTGACACCGCCCATGAAGTAGCCGCGGCACGGCACGAAGGGCGCCGCCGCGCCGTTAAGCGCGGGGGAACGGGGGACCGCGGGCAGCCGCGCGCCCTTTTGGGCGCGGCGCAGCGCCGCAGCAAGGGCCGCCGCCAGCGGCAACGACACCACGGCCGAGTGGAGCGCCACGTTCCTCCGCAGCGTGTCGACGGGCGACGCGACCTTGTCGTGGACCAGGTCGTGCAGGTGCCCCGCCACCACCGCGAGGCGGTCCGCGATGGAGGGGTCTCCCAGCGCCGCCGCCAGCTTCTCGTACCTGCCTCTCCAGAACTTGACCGCCCGCTGCAGGTCGTAGACGAGCACGTCCCCCGACCAGCGAGCCCAAGCCTGGCTAGCACGCCTGCGCTGCCGCCGTGCCGCACTCGGACCCAGCGCGCCGCCACCAGCGTCCTCCCCCGAGGGGGCCGCCGCCCGCGCCATACCAAACCGCGCCAGCCGCCGAGGTTCGCTAGCACACCAGCTTGAGCAAAAATGGCTACGGATGATGATGATGATGCTGCTGATGATGATGATGATGAGGAGGAGGAGGAGGAGGAGGAGGAGGAGGAGGAGTAGGAGGAGGAGGGGGAGAAGGAGGAGGAGGGGGATGATGATGATAATGATGATGATGATGATGATGCTGATGATGATGATGATGATGATGATGATGATGATGATGATGATGATGATGATGATGATGATGATGATGATGATGATGAGGAGGAGGAGGGGAGGAGGAGGAGGGGGAGGAGGAGGAGGAGGAGGAGGAGGAGGAGGAGGAGGAGGAGCGCCACTCCATCGGGGGGTTCGTCTGCTCCGATTATACTGCTACTGCTACTGCTGCTCCTCCACCTCCCCCCCGAAGGGCCTTCGTGTCCCTGAAGGACCCGTCGCACCGCAGGCGTCGCCGCGGCACGTGCGCGGGCGAGCGCACGGACGAGGGAGGAGAGCTTGGCAGGAGTGCGCCTAGTATGAACCCTAACATTGCTGAAATTCTAGATGTGAAATCGACTGCAATAGCCATGCTGAGCAATTCAATCTGAGAGAGGTCATGGGGAACGCCAATGATAAAGCCAGAGGGGACTCCAGAGGCCCAGGAGGGGGGGAAGAAGGGAAACGAGGCCTTCCACCACTTGCCGAAAGTGAGGGCAACCTAGAGAATGCTGCAGAGAGTCTCCGCCAATCAACCCACATCCCAGCCGACACGGCACAATCCCAGAACGATAGCGGCCGGTGGTATTCCAAGCATTGAGATACGTCTTGAGGAGAGCCGCAAGCAGGTGGGAAGGGGCACATTTAGCGAGCACATTGAAGCGTATAACCGTATTCTCTGCACTACTTACGGAGCCGAGGGAGGATGAGAGTGCGTACAGACTGTCCAGAACGATACAACGTTAGATATTTTCTAAGCCGCGATATATGTTGCTACCCTCGATATCCTCAATAATACTGGAAATCTGCTGCCACGCCCTCCGACTCCGCAGGCGTAGAAACCAGGAGGAGGAGGAGGAGGAGGAGGAGGAGGAGGAGGAGGATGCGGAGCGAGGAGGAGGACGACGAGGAGGAGGAAGAAAGGAGGAGGAGGAGGATGCGGAGCGAGGAGGAGGAGGAAGAGGAGGAGGGGAGGAGGAGGGGGAGAAGGAGGAGGAGGAGGAGGAGGAGGAGAAGGAGGAGGAGGAGGAGGAGGAGGAAGAAGACTGCAAACATGCGAGGACGACGGCGGCGCCGAAGCCAACCGGCAGCGCGCGGCGGCGACGACGGCGGGCGGCACCGCAGCGCCAGCCGCCGCGGGCGCCGCCCGCCCGGCGCCGCCGCGCCTCTGCGCGCGGGCGCGGCGGCGGCGGCCGCGGGGCGCGGCGCGGCCGCCCGGGCGGCGCCGCCGCCCATTGGGGGCCGCGCGCCGCCGCCTGGGGCGACGCGGCGGCGCGGCGGCGCACTGCAGGGCCTCTCCGACGACGGCAGCGACCGCGGCCCTTCGCCCGGCTTTGCCTTTTTTTGTTGGGGCCTCTCCTTGGAGGCCCTCGTCGCTACTACCGCTGGATTCGCCTCGAAATTCTGGTCAGGACGCGCCCCAGGAGAGGTCCGGGGGGCAGCAGTATCGGTACCTCTTGGTTTCCCCAGAGGGGGGGGGGAGAGGGAGAGGGCCTTCTCAGAATGCGGCGGGACGTCTCAGAAGCCCTCGCGCCTCTCAGGAGCTTTCTGCGCCTGTGGGGAAGGCTTAGAAAACGTCTCCGAAGGCCAGGGGGCGCCAGAGCCTTCTTGGAAGGCCCGCCACTTCTCGCTTCCCCCCTGGGGCTCGCCGCCGATACGAGGTGGTCGGCCGCGGCGGCCGCGGCGGCCACGACGGCGATGGCGACGGCCACCGCGGATGCGAAGAAGAAGAAAAAGCTGCATCAACATAAACTTTTGGCGCTCCAGGCGGACTTCTTGGATCCGCGCTGCCCCCCGCCCCCCCTGGAGCGCGCCGGGGGCGGCGCCCGGGGGCGGCGCTGGAGGCGCCGCCAGGGGGGCCCAGCGCAAGTCCAAGAAGTCCGCGCGGAGCGCCAAAAGTTTATGCTTTAGGCGCTTTCTTTAGGTCGGGCATGTCCCCCTACAGGCGGATTTGGGGCGAAAAACGAACAACATATTCAAAACATGCTCCCAAATTATCCAAACACACTGAAACAAAATCGTCCCCATATTCTTTTCAACTATTTTTGGATATTACTCCTCTAGGGGGACAGGCCCGACTCCACGCTGTCTCCTCTTCGAGCACCGACGGCGACGGCCACCGCGGAGGTGCCTCCCCTGCGGCGAGGCCGCGCGCCGGCTTCTCGCGGAGAGGGGCGCTTTCTAGCTCGGGCGACGGGCCGGGCCTGGCCGGGCTGGACGGTCCCCGAGTCCGGGGCGCTCGGGTCGGGCCGAGCGGGCCCGGCGCGGGCCGCCGTGTGTCGTCGGGCGCCAGGCGAAAGGGGGGATATAGCAAAGGGGGGGCCTGAGAACCAGCTCGCGTATAGCTGACTTTCCCGGCGCCTCCCGGCGCCGGAGGTGGCTGTGCATCGAGGACTGGGCCCCTCGGCAGGGCCGAAGATTTCGACCCCCGCCCCTTTCCCAATCCCCCCCTTCGTCCGGCCCGATAGTGGGAGCCCACCAATGGGCGTACGCTGCGTGAACACGGCCCCCTGACCCGCGAGACCGACCGCGTGATACGGACATTCGCGCAGTGCGAACTTTCGAAGCAAGCGCGGCTTCATGTGCGTGTGCGTCCTTCTTTCGCTCCTGAGTGTACGGCAGGCCATGGGGTCGGGCCTCACGTCGGGCGGTCGGGCCGATTCGGGCTGAACGGGGTCTCCCTTGGGCGGTCGGGCCGGGTCGGGAAGGGGGGGAGTCGAATGGGCCAGCTGTGTCCTGGGAGATCAGAGAGTCAGTGTGGGCCTCCTAGATGGGGTCCGAGTAGATGGGCCCGGAGGATCGCGCTGCATCGCCAATGCAGCGCCGATGCATCGGCGATGCGTCGGCGATGCGTCGGCGATGCGTCGGCGACGCCGGCGTGGGGGAACTCGGGCCCCACATCGAGCCGCATCGCCGAAGCAGCGGCGATGCGACGCGATGCTCCGACCCAGTCTACCAGGACCCCACCTTGGAGGCCTAGAGTGAAGGGGCCCTGGGACACACAAATGAATACACACAAATAAACAGGATTTCCCATATTTCCTCATATTTTCTGGGTTTCGTTTTTCCCCCCCACTTCCCATATTTTCGCATATTCTCCTGGGAGTCGACGATTCATTGTGTCTGTGTTTTTTTCCCTCCTGGTAGAGTCGGGGGAGGAGCGAGGGGAGTTGGAGGGCTCGTGGCGGGGGGCGGGCCAGGACGGGCAACGGAGAGGAGGGGGGGGCGCCTTGGGCCCTGCCCCAGGGGAGCGGAGGTCCCGAGCCCCAGAGAGGCCCTCGCTCCCGGGCGAGCCGCGAGGGCGTCTCGAGCGGGCGCGTGGGAGCTGGCCAAAAAAGGGCCCCTGACACTTGGGGAGGGGACCTAAGTTGGGAGGGCAACAGATCATCAGGGGTAGGGGGGTCTTGTCTGCAGCTGCATCGAAACAGACCGCCCAGATGTATGATCCCGAGTGCAAAGACGGGGACCTCAGTGAGGCCGCGTCTTCACTGTGTTGTTCGGGTTAGGGGTTCCTGTATTCTCTTGCACAGCTGTGCTCTTGAGCTCGGACCTCATTATTTTCGTCGTCGTCGTTCGTTAGTTCGTCGCTCGTCCTCCCCCTCCCCCCCCGGCCACGGAAGGAAACTCCTGGGGCCTCTTCCCCCTCTGGAGGTCCCTGGAGGTCTCTACGGAGGTCTTCGACGGTTCCCGCGAGGCCCCTTGAAGTCTGGAGGTCTCCGAAGGCCCGCAGAGGCACAGACGATGCTCCCCTCCCCCAAGCCCGGATCAGCCTCCCCGCCCCGGCCCCTCGGCTGCACGCAAGGGCGGCCACAAGCAACAGAGATAGAGAGAGAGAACTGCTGCTGCGCGCCGCATCCGGGGGGGGGGGGCGGGGGGCAAGCCCAAGATTGAGCAGGGACCGACCGTCCCGGCATTCCTATGGGCATACAATGACATGTTCCTATAACCCAAAAGTGTATAAACATGTTCTGAAAGCAAAAACAATGTTCTTGGAAAATACTGTAAACCCGATGTGTTAAACCAAGACAGTCGCAGCAAAACATGGTCTAAAAACATTTCGTGTAGATTACGGAAGGTCATGAGCACATTAGTTGGTGGGCCTGCAAGGAAGCCAAGACAAGGCCAGGACGCTTCGCCGCTGCTCGACAAGAGCGCACCCCGCTGCGAACATCCATGGCATTCAGCGGTCGGAGATACCCAGTGGGCCGGCACCGAAGGCCACTCCGGCGAAGGGCCACCCCTGCGTGCAGCCGATCCCCTCTTGTGAGGGGCACTGGTGCCCATCGGTCGGAACAAAAACACGTAGAAACAGGAAGTAGGAAGGCGTTGGAAGCAGTTCGGGTGTCCGCCCGCCCCCTGGAGGACGAAAAGGGTGAGAAGCATCATTGGAGCAGGAAGGCGCTCGAAGCAGATTGGAATCTGGCACTCCAAACATATTTACTTCCAACGACCGATGGGCAAGGGGGGACCGGCTCGAGGGGGAAGACGTCGACCTGCCAGCGGTTTGGACGCCCGAAATGGGCACGGAAAGAATGAGTACAATGCCCAACAACAAATGTTGTCCCGAATCAACAGCGGCCGCTGTTGAGCAGGCGGCCTTCTGTCTCGAATGGACATAGGCCGCGGCGGCGTGGACAGCGAGTCCTGTACAAAATGAACAAGATCCGCTGTTGGGCATTGTACCCATTCTTTCCGTGCCCATTTCGTTCGTGCAGAATGCTTCCTTCCAACCCTCGGCGAAGGATGGGCAGTGAGGGGGCGATGCGTTCTCCGCGGATCCGGCCCACCCCCCCCAGACATCCAACATACTGAAAAAATCAAGACGTTTTTTTCCCCAATTTTCGGCCTCCAGGGGCCCTCGCCGGGCCTCGGGACCGTCAAAAAACGACTCAGGATGAAACACTGGTCCCGGGGAAGGGGTCCAGACCTTTTTGGGGGTCGACGTCATGAAAAAATCATGACGTCTGGGGTCTGGGCCTGCCAATCGGTCGGAAGGAGTAGGCGGAGACACGAAGTAGGAAGGCGGATGAAGTAGATTGGGCTCGGGCCCGCCCAGAGAGTAGCAGAACGAAGCAAGAGCAGAGCGATGCTTGAAGTGGGAAGGCGCTTGAAGTGGATTGGGTTCTGGGGGTTCAAAGGTACCTACTTTCAACGACCGATGGGTACTGTTGCACCTCATCCTGGAGAGGCAGTCTCTCGCAGCGGGCCCCGCGAACGCGCGATGTACTTCTCCGGCAACCCCCGCCGCGCGGGGCCGACCTTCTTCCCCGCCGATGCTGCCGCCGGGGGGAGCAGGCGGGAACTGAGGTAATTACCGCGTCGGGGGGGCTAAGGAGGGAGATGAGTGAGGAAGGAGGGGTCGAGGCGGGAGGAGCGAGGGGTCGAGTGTGCAGAAACGAGGCCTGTAGGTGTTTCTCGCCCCCCTCCGTGGGCCTCTGGTGGGATAGCACGACGAGGGTGAGCAAGGCGAGGAGCGAGGAGGAGCGAGGAGGAAGGAGACGGCCCTGGAACCGGCGGGGGTGAGGGCCGCGGACGTCTGGGCGGGGCGGCACCAGGCGCAGGCGCCAGCGGACGTCTGGGCAGGGCGGCACCAGAAGGCCCCAGGCAGGGGCGCCTCGGCGCCTCATGTGCTCCTCGACGTTTTTTTGTTGATCGCCGTCTCTTCGCAGGGGGGGGGGGGGGCGCTGGAGCGGAGGGATCTGAGAGGGGTCGCCCCGAGGGAGGCCCGCGAGGCGCTGTCGATGCTCACGGGCTGGCCCTGCAAGACCGTCGGCTTCGGCAGGAGGGGCGCCAGTCCAGGCATCCACCTCTGGGCAGCCCTCCGCTCGTCGAAGAAGGCCGGCGACACGCCACGACGGCACGCGGACAGCGCGGGGCGAAATCAGCCGGCCCCGGCGAAGGGGCCGAGAGGTCCGGGGGGCCCGCGCCACAAGAGTCGCGGCGTCGGGCCTCGGGCCGGGCGAGGCGGGTTGGCCCACCCAGCAGCCACCCGGCTCGCACGGCGCCCCATGCGGGCCCGCGCCCTCTTCGGTGCGCTTGCCCGTGGGCTTCGCCCCGCGGGGGCTCGTCGGGGCTCGGGCGAAGATGGCAGCGGCACGCGGGCACGAGTCGTGTCCGCGGGCCGCGTGCCGATCAACGACTATCAGAAAGAAGATCAAAACATAAGAATTAGCCTCCAAACTTTCTGCGATTGGTCAGAGCTGAACGCGACTGTGGCGCACCATTGGCGCCACAGAGGGAAGGCCCGAGGCGCCTGCCCACGGCGATGCGCGCCTCGCGCCGCGCTCCGGGCGCTCTCCGCGCCGGCCGCTTCTCCAGGAAGAGCACCTCGCCAGTCCTGGCCGCGGAGCGCGGAGCCTGGGTGTCGGCGTGCCCCCGCGGGTGGCGCACGACCGCAGGGCCGCAGGAGGGGGTGGCAAAGAGGGGGAGGGGAGGGGGAGAAGATCGAAATGAGAGTCCTCCCTCCTCCCTCCTCGTCCTTCTCCTCCGTATTCCCCCCCCCCCCCAGGCAGAATCAGGCAATGGCTCCCTGGAAACCTCGCCAAGAACAAGGGCAACGAGCCAAACCTTCCTCCCACCCCGCATGCTGCATCCCTCGCTCTCCTCCTCCCTCCCTCATCCTTCCCTCCCCGCTCTCCCTCCTCCTTCCCCCATCGCCCGCGCCTACCCTCCACCCCCACGAGAAGCTTGATCACCAACTGGCACCTTCAGAGCTGAGGGGCAACGATATGGAGGGGATAGACATAGGGGGGGGGATGCATCGACCTGCAATCGGCGATACATCGCCGATAGATCGGCGATAGGGCCCCGATAGTGAATCCGCACTTTCCTGGGCAGGTTGGTGCTATCAGACCCCTATCGGCGATCAATGGGCGATTGGGGGTCGATGCATCCCCCCTATGCCCATCCCCTCCTATCGTTGCCCCTGAAGAGCGGAGTTAGGCAGAAGGATTTCGTCGCGTGATGCGAAATTCCCGCCTCCCCACCGCATCCCCCTCCTCTTCCTCCTCTTTGTCTCCTCCTCCTCCTCCTCCTCCTCCTCCTGCCCTCCTCCGATTCGCACCACGCGACGGATCCGAATCGCCGAGGAGCGGCAAAAGCGTCGCGGACGTCCCCAGAACGGAGGTGCGCCCTGGAGGCCCCCTGGTCCTGCCGGGCGGGCTGGGGCGGCCGAAGGAGACTCGGGGTCGACTCCTTCGGCCGCGGACCACTTCGGGCTCGGAGGACGAGGCGCGGGCCGTTCCGCAGGTCCTCTGGACGTGCTCTCCTGCGGGCTCTCCTCGCCGAGCCGGGCGCACCGGGGGCCGCGAAAGGCTCCGCTCCTGCGATCGGGTGACGCTCCTCACTGCAGGCCGCTGGCTGCACGCAGGATCGTCTCAGGGGCCCTCTCTTCTGCCCTCCCCCTCGCCCCCAACCCCCGCCCCCTACCCTCCCTGGCCCCGCCATCTTCGCCAGAATCGCCAGAGACATGTACATATATATATATATATACATATCGGAAGTGAGGGGGTGAGATCGAAGTGAAACGGAGAGCCCCCATACCAGGAAATCGGCGGTTTCGGTTTCGTGTTCGTGCGTGCTGTGCGTGCGGGCGAGGCGAAGCTGCGTGGGCGGGCGAGAAATGTCCCGCCTCTGGCTGAGGCGCGGCCGGACCGAAAGTCTCCCTTCCGGCAACCGGTGCCGCGCGGTGTCCCGCCGGTGTCCCGCCGGTTTCCAATCGGTGTCCCGAGTATGATGATGATGATGATGATGATGATGATGATGATGATGATGATGATGATGATGATGATGACGATGTTGATGATGACGATGATGATGCTGATGATGGTCATGCTGGTGACGATGATGGTGTCCCGATGATGCTGATGGTGATGATGCTGATGTTGCTGATGGTGTCCCCACGATGATGACTATGATGTTGATGTTCCGGATGCTGTTGAAGATGGCGAGATGATGAAATGATAATGATGAAGACGATGATGATGTTGCCCCGATGATGATGATGGTGACGATGATGAGGTTGATAATGCTGCGATTGATGATAGTGATGGTGAAGATGATGATGGCGTCCCGATGATGATGATGATGATGATGACGATGTTGCTGGTGATGATGATGACGATGATGGTGTCCCGATGACGATGATGATGTTGATGATGAGGATGATGATGAAGTGATGATGGTGATTTTGATGGTGGCCCGATGGTGATGATGATTATGTTGATGATGATGATGATGGTGTCCCGATGGTGATGCTGGTGATGATGATGATGGTGACGATGATGATGGGGTCCCGATGACGATGGTCCTGATGATGGTATTGCAGATGATGGTGATAGTGTCCGGAAAATGATGATGTTGATGATGCTGTTCATGATGATGATATGATGAGATGATGATGATGATGATGACGGTGTTCCGATGATGATGATTGTGTCCCGGTGATGATGATGTTGATGATGATGCTGGTGACGATGATGGTGAAGATGGTGATGATGATGGCCATGGTGGTGCTGATGATGGTGTCCCGATGATGCTAAAGATGTTGATGATGCTGCTGTCCCGATTATGATGATGATGTTGATGATCCTGATGATGTTGATGACGACGACATGATGACATGATGGCGACGGTGACTCCGATCATGATGGTGTCCCGGTGATGATGATGATGAAGTTGATGATGCTGTTGTTGATTTCGATGATAATGGTGATGCTGGTGTCCCGATGACGATGATGTTGATGATGACGATGGTGGTGTTCGATGATGATGACGATGATGGTGATGATGTGGTGATGATTTTGATGATGGTGGCCCGGTGATGGTGTTGTTAATGATGATGATGGTGTCCCGATGATAATGATGGTGATTATGCGGGTAACGATGATGGTGGTGTCCCGAGGATGATGGTGGTGATGATGCTGTTGATGCTGATGATGGTGTCCCGATCATGATGATGTTTGGCGATGTTGTACATGATGATGATGAGATCATGATAATGATGGTGTTCCGATGATGATGCCCCGTTGATGATGATGATGATGATGTTGATGATGATGATGGTGAAGAAAATGGTGTCCCGATGATGATGATGATGCTGCTGATGACGATGTTGGTGATGATGGTGATGAGGTGATGATGATGAGCATGGTGTCCCGATGATGATGACGATGCGGATGATGAAATTGATGACGTTGATGAGGATGGTGTCGTTGATGTTGAAAGCGCTGATTGTGATATCGATTGTGATATCGATGATGGGTCCGAACGTGAGACCGAATGTGAGATAGATGGTGAAATCGATCGTGAGAACGATCGTGATTTCGATTGTGAAATCGATAGTCATATCGATTGTGAGATCGATCGGATGAAACCGATCGAGTGATATCGATTGTGAGATCGATCGAATGAGATCGATCGAGCCAGACCGATAGTGAGATCAATCGTAATATCGATAATGAGACCGATCGAGTGAGACATTGAATCCTCCCCCCCGAACCTCCTTATCACCCGAAGGGTGGTCGTATATGTGTATATGTATAAACACATGTATATACACACGTATACGACAACCCTTCGGGTGATAAGTAGGTTGTTGGGGGGGAGAGGGGAGGAACCAACATCTGACTCAGTCGATCTCACCATCGATTTCAGCCAACGGGGGACACCACGGGGCACCACGGCGCACCACGGGACACCTCTCGATCTATCGGTCTCACGACCGATCTCACTATCCATATCACCCAACGGGACACCATGGGACACCACGGGGCACCACGGGACACCTCGGGACACCACATCGATCTCACGATCGATCTCACTGTCGATCTCACTCAAGGGGACACCACGGGACATCACGGGACACCACGGGACACTTGTCGATCTCACTATCAATACCACTATCCATCTCACTCAACGGGACACCACGGGACACCACAGACCACCACGGGACACCGGGACACCGCGGGACACCTATCGGAAGGCGCGCCGCTGGATGACCCAAGGGAAGGGGGGGGTTGGGACCCCTCCCCCTCCCCCTTTCCCCGATCCGTCGTCGGGACCCCCCCCCCCCGCTTCCCCCGATGCTTAGTCGAGTCGGGGACCCCCCCCACCTCCCCCCTTTCCCGGTCCGTCGTCGGGGAACTCCCCCCTCCCCTCCCCACCTGGGGTTCCAACCCCACCCCCCCCTCCCCCCCTTTGGCCGCCAAATTCGAACCCCCCCCTCCACCCCTTTCGCCACGGCGCCCCCGGTCTCAGGAACCCGCCCCCTACCACCCCTAACACTCACCCTTGCCCTATCCCCTAACCCGAACCCCAAACTCAAACCCTATCCCCAAAACAATACTCACTACTCACTACGCACTACTCACTACCCACAATTCACTACTCGCTACCCACTACTCACTTCTCAGTACTCACTACTCACGACTCACTGCTCACTACCCACGACTCACTTCCCACGACGCACTACTCCTTCACCCTACTCCCTACGCACTACTCACTACAAACCACTCAGAATTCACTACCCACTACTCCATACTCACTACTCATTTAAACAACTCACTACCCACTACTCGCTACTCACACATCACTATTCACTGAATCCACGAGTCACTACTCGCACTTCACTACTCACTACTCGCTGCCCACCACCCACGACTTACTATCCACTACTCCCTACAAGCTACTCCCTACTCCCTACACAATACTCACTACTCACTACTCACTACTCATTAGTGCATACGCCCTATTCGCTACCCCATACGCACTATTCACTACAGACTACCCACTACTCACTACGATCCCACTACTCACTACTCACTACTTCCTACTCCGTACTCGCTACTCACAACTCACTATTCACTACCCAGTACTGAATACTCACTACTCACTAAACACTACTCACTGCCCACTATTCACTACCCACTAAGCACTACTCAGTACCCACTAACCACTATCCACTACTTTACGACTGACAACCCACAATTCATTACTTACTACGCACTGCCCAGATACCACTTCTAACTATCAGCTACTCGCTACCCAACAGGACATATCCAGTACCCACTACGAACTACTCGCTAGTCACTACTCCCTACTCCCTACTCCCTACTCACTAGTCACTAGTCGCAAGTCGCTACTCAGTACTCACGACTCACTACCCATTAACTTCTACTCGGTACCTCCTACTCACTACCGACTACTCAATACCCACTTCTCTCTTTTCACTAATCACTACTCGGTACCCACGACTCCCTACTCACTACTCACAACCCACTACTCACTACTCACTACTCGCTACTCCCTACTCGCTACGCACTACTCCCTACTCACTATGCTCTACTGACTCCTGACTACTCCCTCCTCACTACTCACTACTCACAACGCCCTACTCGCTACTCACTTCTCACTACTCGCTACTCCCTACTCCCTACTCGCTACTCGCTACTCGCTACCCACCACTCACTTCTCACTACTCTCTACCCACTGCGCACTACTCACTACCCACTCCTCGCTATTCGCTATCGTCTACTCCCTTATTCCTTCCCCCTGCTTACTACTCACTGTGCACTACGCGCTACACACTGATCACTCCTCACTACTCACAATTCCTCACTCACTACTTCCTTCCCGCTACTCACTACCCACTACTCACTACTCACTACCCATTAACTTCTACGCGCTACTCACTACTACCACTACCCATTACCCACTACTCACTACTCACCACGCACGACTCACTGCGCACTACTCACTATCAAATACCCACTACGCACCAACCGCTACTCAAAACACTCTAGTCCCTACTCACTACTCGAGAGGCCTCCTCCCCAGCCCCTTGTTCGGCGCAAAGGAGGGGAGGGGGGGGGGTCGACCCCCCCCTTTCCAGCGCCAAGGGGAGAGGGGGGGGTCCAGAACCTTCCCCCCTTCAAGGGAAGGGGGGGGGTCGGAACCCCCCCTCCCCCCTTAAGGAAGGGGGGAGGGAGGGGGGGGGGTCGAAAATCTCACCCCCCCTTTGAAGGGGGGGAGGGGGGGGGTCTGCGAGCACCCCCCCCTGTAGTGCATTCAGGGCCATCCACTGGCGCGCTTTCCACCTATCGATCTCACTATCGATATCACTTTTTGGGACACCAAGGGACACCTCGGGGCACCACATCGCTGTCAGTATCGCTTCCACTATCGATCTCACTCAACGGGACACCACGGGGCACTATGGGACACCGCTGGACGAACGGACGGAGGAGAAACATGCGTCTTGATTTCGCACTAGCAACGGCGGGTTCATTCCTCTCGCGCGCCCGCGCAGCTTCGCCTCGCCCGCGCGCACGGCACGAACAAAACGAAACGATTTCCCCGTTGGGGGTCTCCGTCCCATTGCGATCTCACCCCCCAACCTCCGATGTATAGATGTGTGTGTACACATGTACATGTGTATCTACATACATTTAGACACACGTATATATGTGTGTGAGAGTGCGTGACCACCCCTGAGGCTGCCCGACCGCCCGAGGGCGCCTGAACGCCGAAGGACATTGTCGAACGGCGGGGCAGAGGGGGGGCCCCCCAGATCACCCCAGCAGGACGACGACTCAGGGAGCAGCACGTGGGTCGAGGACGGCGAGAAGGTCTGGCTCAAGAAGGGTGATTTGGACAGCTGTTGGGGCGCCTCGGGTTGTGCTGTGGGGCACCAGGTCGGGCTTAGGGGACTCAGGACTAGCGACAACAACCATGTCCAACGACGCCTTCTGGCAGCCTCCGAACGTGGGGGAGCGACTCGGCGCACGGTTTTATGGCCAACCCTTGGGGGAGAAGAGCACCGGCAAACGTCGATGACGAGCAGGCCTTGAACCCAATAGGCTAATCATCGTCGAGTGCGCGCTGCTTCGAGACGCCCTGCCCTAGCATTTCACATTCACCATCACGGGTAAGATCAAGGAATGGGCCGAACAAGATAGGGTAACTCAGAAGGGTCGTTGGACACATCCGAATTGGGGTACAACTACTTTCAGTAAGGGCCCGACCACAAGAAACCTTCCACAAGAAACCCAAACCTGAGACCCCAGGACGTCCATGGATGTTTGGTGTGGGAACGTTACGCTTTCCTTTGCAAAACCATCGAAACCCCAGAAACTCAGGGAACCCTGGAGGCAGGCAGGGTGTTTCTTGGCATGGGCCTCCACTGTACTATTTGTTCGGAGAGCTTATTGAAGGACTGGGGTCCCACCACTGGCGGAAAATAACGGTTCATCCGCGGCACCCGCCGCAAGACAACGACGACACGAAAGAGCAGATCGTGAGCAGCGCGTTCGGCGACGGTGAAACATGCGTCAACCTATAACGCAATCCTCCCTCCCAATCATGACCTGATGCCGTACAAGCAATCGTCCTCCCCTCCCCTCCCTGTTTGACCCCCTCCTGGTCCCCCCGTGCATGCCTCCATGTCCGTGCATCGACGATGCGTCAGCACCCGCGAGGCTGGAGAGACGCTTCGGCGATGTGACGAGACCCTCCGAACCAACTACCACTGCCCCGTTGAGACGATCCAACAGATCCTGAGTGCAACGATGTTGGCACCTCGAATATCTTGTTCACCCGGCTTCCGCCAGCCTTCCGTCCGCTTTGGCCAGCCTTCCACCGAGGAACAGGGGGGGAGGGGGAGGAGGAGGAGGAGGAGGAGGAGGAGGAGGAGGAGGAGGAGGAGGAGGAGGCGGAGGAGGAGGAGGAGGAGTGAGGAGGGGAGGAGGACGCAGAGGAAGGAGGAGGAGGAGCAGCCCAGCGTAGAAGAGGAGGTAGGAGGAGGAAGAGGGAAGAGGGGGGGGATGAGGCGGAGGGAGAGGAGCGGGAGAGGAGGAGGAGGAGGAGGAGGAGGAGGAGGAGGAAAAGGAGGAGGAGGGGGAGGGGGAGGAGAAGGAGGAGGAGGAGGAGGAAAAGGAAGAGGAGGAAAAGGAGGAGGAGGAGGAGGAGAAAGAGGAGGAGGAGGAGGGGGACCCCACTTGGAGAACTTTAACCTCGCGGCGCGTCGAAGGCCAGGTCCCTTTCTGGAGCGCCCCGTGCGGGCGGCCAGGACACTCGCCTGGGCGAGCTCTCGTGAGGACCCCGCTGTGGACCTCTCCGCGGCCCGATCGTAAACGTGAGCTCGACCGGACTTCGTCCAGGTTTTGACCACACCTCTTCGCCCTGTCGTCGAGATTTCGTCGAGATGTCGTCGAGACGTCGAGACGTCGAGATTTCGTCGAGATGTCCAGATGTCGTCGAGATGTCGAGATGTCGTCGAGATGTCTTCACCCTTTCGTCCAGATTTCGTCGAGAGGTCGATCAGGTCCGACGGAAGTCCCCAGCAGCGCCAGGAATTCTAGGACTCTCGGAGGCTCGGCAACAGGCGGGCTCCGAACGACCAAA
>CAUYUJ010017094.1:0-249413 GCA_963575745.1 Prorocentrum cordatum
TACTACTACGACGACGACGACTACTACTATTACTACTACGACTACCATCACTACCACCACTACTACTACTACTACTGCTACTACTACTACTACTACTACTACTGCTGCTGCTGCTACTACTACTGCTACTACTACTCCTACTACTACTACTACTACTACTGGCGGTCTCGTGCACCACATCACCACGGCTCAACCACCTAGGGAAGAGCGTCCTTGTGGCTGCCTCATTGCCAGTATGTAGCGCGCATTTCTTCTGGGTGAACGGGCGGGTCTGACATGCTTGCAACGTCAGGCGCTCGCACCGTGGGCAGTTGGGCCAACAGCCCAGGGTGAAGCGCCAGCAACGGCACAGCAGCACACGGGGCGACCCCAGTACCGCCACCCAGGCCGACTCGCGCGGGAAGACGCGAGGCTAGGCCTGGGTGGCAAGCCAAGGGCGGGTCTGACGTGCACGCAGCAACTGGCGCCTGGCCGAGGGCAGCGGGTCCCCGCAGCAAAAAGTAAGGCGCAGGCGGCAGCGTAGCAGCACACGGGGCGACCCCAGTACCGCCGCCCAAGCCTACAAGCGCAAGAAGGCGCGAGATGAGGCCAGGATGGCACGCCAAAATGGCCAGGCGCCCGACGGCGACGCTGCAGTACACGGGGCTGCCCCAGCACCGCCAGCGAGGCCAACGAGCGCAAGTGAACGTGAGGAGGCCGAGACGGCAAGCCAGTTGGTGAGCTAAGGTGGCAGAGTGCACAGGTAGCCATTCGCCTGGCCTAGGCACAGGCTACAGGTGACGCCACGCGAGTGGGGGGCGCCGCTATGGGCCCGCCGCGCTACAGAAAGCAGCAGGTAGACAATTTGGCATGTACTCACGCGGCCTGTCAAGGCCCTGGAACCTGCTGGGCATTATCCCTCAGGCCTGCTGGCCTGTTCCCTGCGCGATGGCGGCGAAGACCTGCGACGGCAGCGCCCACGCCTCCCCGCCGAGGTCGCCACTGCCCCCCGCCTGCCTTGTGGGCCCAAAGATTTGGCGCTCGAGGTCTTCACCGAGGGCCGCGTTCAGGGCTGCAGCGCTTGTGACCTGCTGCGGGAGCACGTCCGCCTGCGGTGGCGGGTGGGTCGGCGGCGGCGGCGCATCAGGGGGGCGCCGTCGGCGGCGGCGGCGGGGGGCCCATGATGGCCGCGGCCTCTGTCGGGACTCCCGCTGGCGGCGGTGGCGGGTCCTCGCTGCCGCGGGCCCCGCTCGCTGGTGGGGCACTGGCGTTGCGAACGGGGGTGGCGCGCGGGGCGACCCCTGTACCTCCCCCGCCGCCCGAGAGGCCGCTCCTTACTACTACTACTACTACTACTAACTCACTAGCTACTACTACTACTACTACTACTACTACTACTACTACGACTGACTACTACTACTACTACTACTACTATACTACTACTACTACTACTACTACTGCTACTACTAAGATACTACTACTACTACTACTAATACGTACCGACTACCACTACGACTACTACTACTACTAACGACACTACTACTACTACTACTACTACGACTACGACTACGACCTAACGACTACGAGACTACACACTGACTCTACTGACTACTACTACTGACTACTACTACTACTACTACTACTACTACTACTACTACTACTACTACTACTACTACTACCCCTACTACTACCCCTACTACTACTACTACTACTACTACTACTACTACTACTACTACTACTACTACTACTACTACTACTACTACTACTACTACTACTACTACTACTACTACTACTACTACTACTACTACTACTACTACTACTACTACTACTACTACTACTACTACTACTACTACTACTACTACTACTACTACTACTACTACTACACTACTACTACTACTACTACTACTACTACTACTACTACTACTACTACTACGACTACTACTACTACTACTACTACTACTACTACTACTACTACTACGATTCCTACTACTACTACAACTACTACGATTCCTACTACTACCACGGCTGCTGCTACTACTACTTCTACTACTACTACTACTACTACTACTACTACTACTACTACTACTACTACTGCCACTACGCGCCAGCACCCAGTTGCGCCAGCATTGTTTCTTATGTTGTGGGAGGGCGGAACGTGCCCGTTGTTCCTTTCAACGTGGCCAGTCTTGTCGTCGACGATGCGAAATGCGTGGCGGGGGTGGGACGCGGCGAACATCCCGCGCGGACGTCAATGCGGTGTCCTGGGGTATCCTCCACTCGCACTTAAATGCCCGCGCAGCCCCCAGTTGTGCCACCGCTGTTTCTTATGTTGTGGGAGGGCGGGTGGGAATGGGCATGCCATGCTTGACTCGCTCGAGCTGAATAGCTTGACCCCTCCCCCTACCCCCTACCCCTAGGCCTGGGGAGGGGGGGGCGCGGGTCGCCGAGGCGTCCTTTGTCGGTCCCTGGGAGGCTCATTTTTTGACACCCCCCACAGGGATCGTGGCCCCAGGGGGAGGGGGGGGGAGATCTCCTGCAAGATGGCCCCAAGAGCGCTCCCAAGGCTCCCAACAGCGCTCCCAAGACGGCCCCAAGACGGCCCAAGAGGACCCCGAGACGGCCCAAGCAGCGGCCAGCACGGCCCAAGAGGGCCCCAAGACGGCCCCAAGAGCGCCCAAGTGGCGCCCGAGAGCGGCCCAAGAGAGCCCCGAGCGGCTCCAAGACCGCCGCAGCACGGCCCCAAGTGGCCACGGAGCCTCCCGAGGACGCCCCCGAGGAGCTAAGACGGCCCAAGGTCTCCAATGCGCTCCAAGAGAGCCCCGAGAGGCGCCCTAAGAGGGCCCCAAGAAGCCAAAACCATTGATTTCCCGTAGGCGTTTCAAACATTTTAATGTTCCCGCCCGTTCGGCTCCCCGACGCTCCAAGACAGCCCAAAAGGCATGCAATACCGCCCCAAGACGGCTTAAGGGGCTCCCAAGACGGCTCCAGGACGGCCCAAAAGGGCCCCAAGACGGCCCAAGCGGCGGCCAACGCGGCCCAAGAGGGCCCCAAGACGGCCCCAAGAGCTCCCAAGAGGCGCCCAAGACCGGCCCAAGACAGCCCCAAGAAGCTCCAAGACCGCCCCAAGACGGCTCCAAATGGCCGCGGAACCTCCCAAGGACGCCCCCGAGAGGCCAAGACGGCCCAAGAGGCCCCCAAAACGCTCCAAGAGAGCCCCGAGAAGCACCCTAAGAGGGCCCCACGAAGCCAAGATCACATGCTTTCCTGATGTATTTCAGACATTTTAGCGTTCCCGCCCTTTCGGCTTCCCGACGCTCCAAGACAGCCCAAAAGGCCCGCAAGACCGCGCCAAGACGGCCCAAGAGGCTCCCAAGACGGCCCCAAGACGGCCCAACAGGGCCCCAAGACGGCCCAAGAGGCGGCCAATACGGCCCAAGAGGGCCCCAAGACGGCCCCAAGAGCGCCCGACAGGCGCCCGAGAGCGGCCCGAGAGGGCACCAAGAGGCGATATTTCGGGCCCCGACGGGGGTACACCAATAAATGCTCTCTCCTTCTTTGCCCGATGGCCTCCAAGATGGCTCCAAGAGACCTCCCAAACTCCCAGGGAGAGCCCCGAGAAGGTTTCAAGACTCCCAGAGGAGCCCCAAGAGAGCCCCAGGACCACGACTCCCTGAGACCCCGAGAGACCCCAAGATCGCACGGCAACGCCAAGGAGGAGGAGGACGAAGAGAGGGGGCAACGAGGACGAGGAGAAGGAGAGGAGGATGGAAGAAAGAAACTAAAGAGAAGGAGGAGGAAGAGAAAACGCCCTACGGTCAGCGCACCTTTTTCGAGCAGCTGCTTTTGGATGGGCCGGTGGGGGCTCGCGAAGCGTAAACAATTCCGGCGCAGCCTCGCCCCGTGCAGGGGCTGGGCTCTTTTCTGAGGTCACAAGCAATTCGCGCGAGGGGCTCGCGCGCGGCAGGCTGCCTGGGCGGCCCAGCGGCGCCTGGCCAAATTTCGATGCCACCTCGCCCTGCGCAGGGGCTGAACTCTGTTCTGAGGTCGCAACCAATTCCTCGGGCGCCGGGCGGGCTGACTCGCCGGGCCGCGGGGGCCTCCCCCTGGAGAAAGCCCCTGCGCGCGCTGCCCTGGCTGCGGCCTGCCCGGCTGCGAGGCTCGACGCCGTGCTGCAGGGGCGCGGCCTGCGGGGTCGATGCGGCCGCCCCCCCCGAACGCCCGCCATGACATCCTGACCCTCCAGCGTTCCTTGAAGCGGAAGGCCTGCGTGACCTCGGCGTCGCTGAGGGCGGCCTCGCGGAGGGCGTAGCCCCCCGAGGCGTCGCTGCAGTGGGCGACGCACGACCAGGGGGCAGCCGGGTCAATGTCGGCGAGGAGCACGGGGTCCGTCACAGCCCGGAGCTCATCCGAAAGCCGCGTGCCGACGTGGGCGTTGTCGTCGAGGTGCCGCGCGATGAACCTGTAGCCCTCCTCGAGGGCCGCGAGCGCCGGCCTCGGGATCATGCGCTAGTGGTTGACCGGGTGGCCGTAGACCACGCGCAGCGCCCGCCCTGTCGACCGCCGGGCCTGCAGCCGGTGCTCCAGCCCAAAGTGTGGCGCAGGCGGCGGGTGGTTCCGTCGAGCGCGACCCCGGCCGTGGAATTCGTGGGCTCGACGAGGAAGTGGTGTAGTCTATATGCCGAGGAAGTCGAGCGCGCGCTGGGTGCCCGTGGGCGCGCCCGGGGCGTCGCTGAAGCTGATGCCGATCACGTCGGCGTTGTCTACGTACGGCTACACGAGCGGGGGGCCTGGGGCAAGGAGAGGGGCCGGGCAGCGCTCGTGAACGAGGCGATCGGTCGCCGCGCAGCCGACCGCCAGCAGCCCCTTGCCCTGAGCCTCCTCAAGCAGGTCCTGGCAGCAAAAGAGAGACCAGGACCACCCCATCATCGGGCTCGGAAGACCGCGAAGATCCTCGTGTCAGCCGGCCGCCCGAAGGCTGGCACGCGAGCGGGCTGCCGCAGACCTCGGCGGGCTCCGGGAAATCGAGCCCGAACCAGTCCGCGATGTAGTCGTTGGCGAACTGGTAGAACCCGCCTTCAGGTCGAGGCCTGCGGCGCGGATGTCGGCCGATGCTGGGTCGACGCCGGCGGCGGAGAGGGCCTGGCGGACAAGTCAAGGCCAGCGAGCGCGCCCGCCGAGCCCAGGGCCGCGTGGGGCGGGCGCCGGTGGAGCGACGAAGGCTCGCGCCCGCCCAGCGCTGGCCTCAGGGGCCCGCCCTTCTTGCCCGCGCAGAAGGCGCCAATGCGGCCGCGCATGGCAAGCCTGAAGCCCGCCAACCCGACGGCGCGCAGGCGCTCGATGAAATCGACGCGGGCCTTCCGATTGCGCCGGGGCGCGGGGCCCCAGTAAGGCGTGATCGGCTGAATGAGCTCGCGGTCTTGGAGAGCGTCGGGCTCGGCCTCGGAGCGGAAGATCAGGTCATCGGCCCGGTCAAGGTAACAACGGCCTCCTGGCCCAAGACAGCCTCGAAGTTCCCGGGGCCGGCGGTCTCGGCGCAACACTTTGAGAAGGCCAGGGTCGTAGGGCTTGTGGTTGAGCGGCAGGCCCGAAGAAATGTCCCAGCTCTTGATCAGAGCTGCGAAGGCGTCGGGCGCAGTCATGTCCGGGCGCTCGCTGCAGTTCTCGACGCGCCGGCTAACGCGCCGAATGGTCGAGCGCTGCGCCTCCGAGAGACGTCGGCCCGAGGATGGCTGGTGCGCCCTGGCGGCGCGCGACGTGGCGTCGAGGGCGTTCACTGCCCAAATCGCCTCGCGCACGCATCGCACTCGCGACCGCGCGGCTGGCCCGGCACGGCCGCCGCGCGCGAGCACCTCCGCGGACATCGGGAAGGGGGAAGGGTCACCGTGACAGCGCCCCTGAATGGCGCGGCAGTCCTCGGCCGGGTCAACAGCGGGCCGAGGAAAGCGACGGACGGGGCGCCCAGGCAGCTGGCGTTGTTGGGGCAGGCGTCGCTGAGGGTCCTGCTCCATGGACCTGGGAGCCCCGGGGCCGAGGGCCCCTAGCCTTCGCCGCCATCGGGCGATTTGCCGGCCTTGCCGGCCTTGCCAGACTTGCCAGTCTTGCAGTCGCCCTTGGCAGCCTTGCGGGAGTTGTCCACCTCCTCGTTGTAGAGGCGCTCCTGCTTCATGATCTGCGCCTCGTCGCGGCGCAGCGTCGACGCCCACTTCGCGAACCCAGGTAGCTGCGCGCGCCCGTCGCCCGCCATCGGCGCTGCGAAGATGCCGCCCATGTTGGTGAAGTCCGGCGCCTTCGGGCCAGGTGCTCGACCGCGGCGCATTTGGCGTAGTCGAGCTGGTCGTAGCAGATCGAATGGTCGAGGCCCTCGCAGATCCGCCGATGCGCGCGGCACACGCCCGACGCCCCGCTGAGTCCCGACTTGGTCCCCCAGTCGAGGTGGGTGACGAACGCGATGCCTGCCGCCGCCAGCGCCATCGCCAGCTCCGGGGCCGATGCGACGCCTTGGAAAGGCCAGCCTGGTCGGGCAGCCCGCTTCCTGATCTTGGCGGCGGCCGCCAGGGCGAGCACCAGCACGCCGTTGATGCGCTCGTCCCCCAGCGCCCGCCTGTGCCCAGCGCCAGAAGCCTTCTTCAGGCGCCAGGTCTCTACGTCCTCGTCGGCCACGCGCTGCACGGCGACCCGCCCCTCGTCGATGTACGCCAGACCCGAGTCCTCGCGAATCACGAGCGGATCGGGATCCCCAAGCGCGGCCTGCGGCAAAAGGTCGCCGAAGCCCGGGTGCGCGGTGTCCGCGATGAGCCACCTCCCGCCCTCGGGTTGCGCATCGGCGGCACCGGTGAGCCCGTGCACTGCGAGCAAATCCTTGGCCTCGCGGCGTATCTGCACGAGCTCCTCGGCAGACAGCGGGTCGGGGCCGTAGACCTCGCCTCGCACCCGCTGCGGGAATTCCGAATCGCGGGTGAACGGGATCACCCGCTAAGTGGTCGCGTCCGAGAATTGTATGCTCAGATCTGGCGTGCACACAATCCACTGGCAAGGATTGGGCGTCGCCAGAATCAATACTCTCATGTGCCATCTGAACCCGTTCGGTCGTCGAAATAATCAATTAATATCTGTCGTTCTGGAACGTCAAGCGTTCGACCCGCCATTTCGCCTCCTCACAAACCATGGTGTAGCCACGTCGTCGCTGGCGTCGGTGTTGTCGACCAACGCCTGGCTGCTGCCCTTGCCAGAGCCCTTGCCTTGAGTCGCCGACGAGACGATCCTCTGAGTCATGCGCGCGCACGCCTGAACCGCGAGCGTGAGGAACACTCCGCACGCGATGCCGATCACGAGCCAGGCCCAGCCTCAGCAGACGCAGGGGGCCTCCACGCACGCCGCGCACGCCGTTCCCGCCTGGAGCGGCGGAGCTGCGGCCAGCGCAGGCTCGGCCGCCGCGGGCGCCTGGAAGGCGGCCGCCAGGCAAGCCGGGCACGGAGGCGCCGCCGGGCAAGCCAGCGAGGCGCAGCTCAGCGAGCAGGCCAGGCACGGCGGGCACGCTGGTTGCGGCGGGCACCTGCCGAGGTAGCCCACGGCCAGGCTGGTACCCACGTCGAGCCGGTGCACCATCCATCCCGCGCGCGGACTGACCTTTGTAACTACAGAGCCAAAACAGCAATGGCACGGAACGGTCGCCCTCGAGACCAAAGCAACATATGCCACGGACAGAGCATATATACATATATTTATGCGGAAGGCAACAGAGACAATGGAGACGAGCGTGATGAGGGAACTGCCAACAAATTCTGCACTGCGACTGCGAGTTTCAAAGGAGATGCTGTACTTTTTGAACAGGTGAAGCTGGTACACGGCAGGCCTTGTACCATCTTTAGGTCTCTGCACCATGTGATGACACTGACAGATCTGATGCTGCTCCAAATTGCACCGCTCACGGTACAGGGCCTCAGGCTTCTGGAAGGAGCTGCCCATGCCATGCCTGCATCCACATCGCCGCCCAATCGCTCAAGGCGAGCCCCAGTTGTGTCCCAATGCAGCGGGAAACCGACCCAATGTGAAGCCAACACTGCGCAAGAACGAACGGCCCAGGTCGATCCCCACGACTGCCCGAGGAAGCCCCCTCTCTGCCTCACGAGCACCCCAGCAGCAATAAGACTCAACAAGGTTCGGCGACTTCGACTATTGGTTTTCCGATGGTTTGCGGGCGCCCTAGGCAGCGCCCCAACGGTCCAAGAGGCCTCCTGAGGAAAACAAAAAACGACGGCCTCTAGACCGCCTCAAGACCAGCCTGGCGCTGCTGAAGCCCAGCGGCTGGGGGTGGCAATCAGAATTGCACTGGGCGCGTCGTTCGGAAGAGAGGGTGGCGGATACACAGCAGTGCAGACGGGGAGGGGGAAAGGCAGGGGAGGAGGGAGGAGGAGACGAGCGCAAGAAGAAGGAGTGAGGAGGAGCAGAAGGAGCAGGAGGGGAAGAGAAGAGAAGAGAAGAGACGAGACGAGGAGAGAAGGGCGTAAGAAGGAGGATGCTGAGAGCTGACAGGTCGCGGATCCCAGGCAAAGGGTTGGCTGCTGCACTGAAGCGCAAGGACTTTCGGGTCGACGGTGGCCCAGGGGACTTACCAGACATGCGATGTCCTGTTTGTCCTAACCATCCTGTAGTGATGGATCCTCGTCTTAAAGAGACAGTGCCCCGCGTCCTCCTCCTCTCCTCTCCCCCCCTCCTTCCTCCTCCCTCCTCCCTCCTCCAATCCAAAGCTCTGCCCTCCGCATGTCCAATTCGGCACCCCCCTTACACGTTTCGTGGCCCCATGAAGAGCTCCAACTAAGGCCCAACTGCCAGGGTTCGCATACTCCGCCGCCTCGTCTCGGCACATCCCTCACACGTTTCCTGGCCCCATACGGAGCACCAACACACGTACAAGTGCAAGGGTTCGCAGAGCCCCGCCGCCGCGTGTCGGCACACCCCTCACACGTTTCGTGGCCCCATGCGGAGCCCCAACCAACGCGCAAATGCGCGGGTTCGCAAGGCCCCACCGCCTAGTGCCGGCACACCATTCACACGTTGTGCCCCATATGGGGCTCCATCTAAGGTCCAAGTGCCAGGGTTCGTATGGCCCCGCCGCCTCGTTTCGGTACACCCGCCACACGTGTCGTGGCCCCCTTTGGGGCCCCAGCCAATGCCCAAATGCCAGGGTTATCATGGCCCCGCCGCCTCGTACGGCCCCGCCGCCTTGTTTCGGCACACCCCTTACACGCATCCTAGCCCCATAAGGAGCTCCAGCTAACGCCGCAATGGCAGCGCCCGCATAGCGTCGCCCTGTACATTTCGGCACACCGCTCACACTTGTCGTGACACCATAGGGAGCTCAACCGAAGGCCCCAGTGACAGCGCCCGCATGGCGTCACCTCGCCTCGCCCATTTCGGCACACCGCTCACACGCTTCGTCACCCTACCTCTGTTCCAGCTGCCCTGCTGTGTTCACACGTGAATATGGTTGGGTCCTTCGCGCGGATAATTTCCAACCGTCCTGTGGTGTGGGGTCCTCATTTTGAAAGACATCGCCCCTGTGTCCTCCTCTCCTACTCTATTATCATCCTCACTGTCCTCGCTCCACCCATACCTGCATCTGCTTGAAGCAGATGCAGGTATGGGTGATCCAGTGGCAACATTCGCATGGCACCGCCGCGCCCATTCCGGCACACCCGTCCCACGTTACGTGGCCCCATAGGGAGCTCCACCGACGGCTCCAACTGTTGCGTTCGCATGGCATCGCCGCACACCTTTCGGCACATCACCCTTCACGCGTTCCGTGGCTCCACAAGGAGCTCCACCGCAAGGCCCTCGTGGCTGCGTCCGCGTGGCACCGCCGCACCCGTTCCAGCACACCAATCACACGTTTCGGGGCCCCGTGAGCTCCACGGAAGGCCCCAGTGGGCGGCGTTCGCACGGCACCGCCGCGCCCATGTTTGGCACACCCCTCACACGTTTCATGGCCCTGGCCCACAAGGTCCAGAGTCTGCGTTCGCATGGCACGGCCGCACCCCTTGCGGCACACCCATCACACGTTGTGTGGCCCCATACGGAACTCCACCGAAGGCTCCAGCGACTGCGTTCGCATGGCACCGCCGCGCCAAATTCGGCACATCCCTCGCACGCTTCCTGGCCCAATACGGAGCTCCTTCGAAGGCCCCAGTGGCTGCGTTCGCATGGCACCGCCGCGCCCATGTCGGCACACCCCTTACACGCTTCGTGGCCCCATAGGGAGCTCCTTCGAACGCCCTAGTGGCTGCGTTCGCATGGCACCGCCACGCCCATTTCGACGCACCCATCACACGCTTCATGGCCCCATAAGGAGCCCAGCCGAAGGCTCCAATGGCACCGCCGCGCCAAATTCGGCACACCACTCACACGTTTCGTGGCACTGTGGGAGCTCTGGGAGCTCTACCGATGGCCCCAATGCGTTCGCATGGCACCGCCGCACTCATTCCGGCACACCCTCACACGTTGTGAGGCCCCATTAGGAAGTCCACCGAACGCCCCAGCGGCTGCGCTCGCATGGCGGCGCCGCATCCGTTCCAGCACACCTCTTACACGCCACGTGGCCCCATATGGGGCTCCACCGAAGGCCCTAATGGCTACGTTCGCAGGGCACCACCGCACCCATTCGGCACACCCCTCACACGCGTCGTGGCCCAAACGGGCGCTCCACCGAGAACTGCACTCACAATGCGGAACTCACAGCAGCATGTGGTTGGGTCATTCCCCGAAATAATTTTCAAGATGGGGTCCCAAAAGCCCAGAAGGGATCCCAGGACGGCCCCGAGCGGCCCCTCCGAATTTGCGCAACGCCTCCCCGAGACAGCCCCGAGATGGCACAAGGCTGACTTCAGACGGCCCGAAGAGAGCTCAGAGCGCCCCCCATCAAGAGCGATCCTGGCCAACGACACAGCCACATGCAGTTTTGAATACTGCGCTGTGGGTACTGCTGTGTGCGGAGCTCTTTGGGGGGCCACGAAGCGTGCGAGGGATGTGCTGGATGTGGTGCAGTGGTGCCATGCAAACGCAGCCACTGGGGCCTTCGGTGGAGTTCCCCATGAGTGCCGACACGGACATTCGAAGGGCAGGGGCAGGGATGGGAGGAGGGAGGGAGGGAGGAAGGATAGGGAGGTGATGAGTGACGCGAGGAAAGGGATAGTGATATGGCTCAAGAATCTGGCTCAAGGCTCACATCCGATACCCTTACTTCACTTTTCCCTCACATCCTACCGTTTGCCCTATCATCTGTTTCTCTCTTCTCTACCCATTGCGGATCGACGCCTGCCATGCCGGCGAGCACGCGGCAGCCAGGCACCCCAGTGCGTGGAGTGCTAGGCGAACGTGAAGTCCGGCAACGCCTTTTCAGTCCACTTCACGAAATGGACGGCCTGGATCTCTCTCCGCCACGTCTGGTGGAGGCGCAGATATCTACACCGGCAGCTCCAGGTACCCCGCCCGAGGCATTGGCAGAGGAACGTTCCTCAGGAGCATCTCAGCCTACCTTGTCCCAACCTGCGGAAATCATGAAACAACAGATCCAGCCCCTTCAAAATTCAATTTTGGGTTTGGAGCGGGCAGTGTCGGATTTGGGAGGTTCGCTTGAGTCGAGAATGGCATCCACAGGGACTCGTGTTGAGGACATCGAAATCCGCATCACGAGCATCGAGAATGCAATGTCCACCGACTCGAGGGGCTCTGGCGCAGGGTCCCAGACGGAGGAAGAAGTCTGGGAACACATCAAGTCATTGGAGGACGAGCTCGCGAACTTCAAACTTGCAACGTCCATGCCGACAGCGACCCCATCAGTGGACAATTCACGTTCTCTTACTGCCGTCGTCGGCGGCCTGAAAGACTGTGGAAACACCGACGACGCCTTCAAGTTGGTCGGTGACGCTCTTTGGAGCAAGTGGGCACCTTATCCTGTTGACCACTACGTCAAGGGCGAGTTCAACGGCATCCTCTTCTTGAAGTTTACTTGTAAAGTCGACCGGGACATCGCAGTGAAGACCCTCAAGGAGGCAAGCATCCAGCACGGCTCCCACAAGGTCTGGGCCAAACCAGATCTTCCTTTGGATGTACGTGTGAACCAGTGGTTTCTTTTCAGCGTCAAGCGCATGATGACTGAGTGGGGATACGACCGCAAGTCTGTGTGGGCAGATTTGGATTCAGTGTGTGAAAGTTGGTTTCGATTCAGTCTTGTCTTCAAAAGTTTATGGTGCCAAGCTCGTCGTTACGTTCACCACCGATGAATGGAAAGAAATTTCGTGCGAGGATTTGGACAAGCTGCGCCTTGAGTCCGATGCGAAGCTGGCAAAAGGGGCCCCTCCAACCAAAGGCGTTGGCAAAGGGAAGCGGAAGCATTACGAGGCAGCCCGGTCGAACAACAATGCCTGCGTGCAGGAGCAATCGCTCTGGATGTTCTGCAAGAGTGCCCGCTTAAACGGCGATAACAAACTTGCAGAGGTTTTCGCAGAGTGCGGAGAATTCGTTTGGGACTGCATCTGCTTTAGCGAAGCTAGGGCCGCAGATAGGGATGTCCTGTTGCAAGGGGGACACAGACTGTCAAGCAGCTTATGTGGACAGAAATTTGCCGGAGTAGCTTTGCTCATCCACGCCCGCTGGGTCGACAAAGTTCTCGACTACAAAGCCGTTTCGGGCAGAGTTCTACATTGCGACATACGTATTGGGAGGTACACCTACAGATGGATAGCCGTCTACGTTCCGCACGCCGGTTACCCGCACGACGATCTCATAGACTGTTTAAGCGATATTCGTTTTGCTGTTCTCGAAGCCCAGAGTCAGAACTACCGGTGCGTGTTGGGCGGAGATTTCCATACCGAGGTTGGAAGAGGCAGGAGAAGTGCAATATTATCAGCTTTCGCTGCCGAGCTGGATCTTGTGATTTGCAACGCAGTCGAGGATGAGCTTCTAAAGTGTCAGTGGACTTTCCGCAGCTGCCTCGGACGACTCCGCCGCCTGGATTACGTCATGGTCAGCAGTTGCGCATCTTTCCACAATGCAAAGCCGACAAACATGCTTGACCTCGGTTCAGATCACAGGGCGGTGCAGGTGTGCCTTCAAGCTCCGTCGTTGACTGGGCAGAGGAGTCGACGGAAGCGCCGGCAGACGCACAAAGACATTGATTGGGAGATGTATGCCACCGAGGTGCCCCAGAAGATCGCTGCTCCGGAGTTCCCTCCGGCATTTCTGGGCGACGTGGAGCGCATCGCTCTTCTTGCAGCTGGAGAGTCGCAGCGGCCCCGGTTGCCCGCCCAGCAGAGCAACGGGAGCAGCCATCTGGACCGTCTGCGAAGAAGGAGGAGATGCATGACCAACCCGGCCGAGAGACGAGATACCTCAAAGGAGATCTGGAGGCTGAGCCGGAAAGAGTCTCGTGCACGACAGACAGCCAGAACAACTGAGGTGCTCGCTAGCTTCAGTGATCTTCGTCGCCTGGACGCGCTGCACAGATTCCCTATCACAAGATCTTCGCAACAGGGTCCAGATTTTCGCAAATGTGCCGACCTGTTGTCGGAGATATACACGTCCAGCGTGCCGCCCGACGCGGGTGAACATGACGAGGACCAGGTACCAGCCGTTACTGTCGAAGAAGTTGTGAAGGCAGTCGAAGCGATGAGACGACGCAAAGCTGCTGACACGAAGGGCGTGTTGCTGGAGATGTTCCTCTTTGGCGGAGACGATATGTTGCACTACTTGTCTGACATGTTCAATGCAATTTTGCAGAACGGTTGCGTTCCGGCTGACTGGCGAGAGACCTTCTTCAAACTTTTGCACAAGGGCGGGGGCGCCGCAGACCCGAGCAATTGGAGGCCGTTCGCGATTCTCAGCGTCTCTTACAAGATCCTTGCTCGAGTGGTCTTCCACAGGATACGCGGCATTCTAGATTCGCAACAATCTGAAGAGCATTTTGGTTATCAACGAGACCGGTCGACTGCTGACGCTCTGATTGTTGCCGAAAGCCTCGTGAGCAAGAGCCTCGAGTTCAACGAAGACCTGTGGCTGGTCAGCGTAGATCTGCGCAAAGCATTTGACAGGGTTGAACAGCCGGCACTGTTCCGCGCTCTCCAAGCGCAGGGACTCCCCTCTGGATATTGCCAAATATTGCGAACGCTGTACAAATCTCAAACAGGTGTCTTGGGTAATGATTTCCGGTTTCCTATCACCCGGGGCGTCAGGCAGGGCGACGTACTATCTCCGCTCCTGTTCAACTGTGTCCTGGAAGCTGCTATCCGCGAGTGGAAGGCGACGCTGAACGGCCATGGCCTGGCTGTCTGTTCGGACGGAAGCAAGGAGCGTCTGTCGAACATTCGTTTTGCAGACGATCTGTTACTATTCGCCAGCAGTATGGAAGGGGCTGTGGACATGCTAGACATGCTCTCGCAGACGCTTCGCAAGTATGGTCTGGAGCTCAACGTGAAGAAAACGAAAATGTTGTCGACGACGGCCACGGAGTATGACACTGTTCTGATCGAAACTGCCGATGGGTTCGTGGAGCTTGTGGCTGCTAACAGAACCCACAAATACCTCGGGAGGGCGTGGCCGGGTAACCTCCGACAACGCGGACAGGCTGCTATCGACCATCGCGTTTGCTGTGCATGGTTGAAATTCCGTTCTCTGCAAACTTCGCTAACGAATAGGCACGTCAACGTCAAGCTGCGTCTGAAGCTCTTCAACGTGACCGTTACACCTACGTTGGTATACGGGCTGGAAACTTGTGCGTTGGATCAGAAGCACCTGGACCACCGAGACATTACGCAGAGGAAAATGCTCCGGCGAATCGTCGGCTGGGAGTTCGACGATAGCGATTCGTGGGAAGATGCTGGCCGCAGAATGAAGCAGAGGCTCGAATCTGCCAGGCGCCTGCACTACATTGCAGATTGGTCTTCGGTTGTATCAAAGCGCAAGAAGCATTCACTGAGTCGTCTGATGTCCCACCATGCTCCGTCGCTGCCTAAACTAGCGCACGAATGGTCCCCTACTGCATGTGCGGCGCTGAACAACAGCCGGCCGCATCGTGCCAGAGGCCGGCCGCGGCGTCGTTGGTTTGACGACGTGCAGCTCTGACGGCGCATGTTTGTTCTTTCTCCCGAGCTCTGCACAGGGCCGACTTGTTCGATCGGGCGCAACGCAACGCAACGCAACGAGTGACGCGAGGCGCTGCGTATTGAAAACGAACATGCGGAGGGCAGGGGCAGGGATGGGAGGAGTCAGGGAGGGAGGAGGGGGAGAGAGGTGATGAGTGACGCGGGGCGCTGCGTAATCAAAACGAAGACCCAACACCACAGGATGGGTGGGAAAAATCCGCGGCCCCAAGACGCCCCTCCCACGGATCCAAGACTTCCAGAACGGCAGCAGGCCTCCCAAACAGGCTTCAACCATGCCTCCAATAGGCCCGATGCTGTGATGATGCTGACGACTGCCTCCTGACGCTGTGGAGCACCGTCATGGGGGATCGGCGGCTGGCTGGCGTCCCACAGGCGGCGCGTCGCAGTCCTCGCGAATGGCAGTGGGCGCCAGCAGTGCCATCCCAGCTGCCGCCATGCACGTCGCCCGCCAGCTGGTCCAGTCCAGGAGGGGGTTTCCACTTCCTGGGACCCTTCAACGCGCTCAGTCGTGCAGATGCACGTTTGACACAACACACGAGCATCGTGCCAAGAAAAAATATGAGGCCACTGGTGAGCAGACAACAACGGCTGTCAACCGCTAGCCCGAATCCATCTTTTGGAAAGCCAGACTTACTCGTTGCTTATCTTCGACAACCGTTACCGTTCTGCTCTGGCCATCGATTTGCCAGACTACGTCCGCACACACAGTCTGATTCGAGCCCTCCGGCGCGTAGAAGACGCTCCGCGGGCGGCGCTTGTTCATGTCTCGCACAGGCAGGCCGATGCCCCGGTTCCTGGTATGCCTCACCACCGCATCTAGCAAGCTATGAGCGGAATGGAAATCGATGTGCTTCAAGGGTCTGTGCAACACTAAAATCTCCGGGTTCATGATGAAACCTCGCGCCAGGCTCAGTTTTACTTTCTCCGTGTATGTGAGCCTCTCGTGCCAGTTCTCCGGGAAAGGCCTCTCGCCGGGCTCCTGGTCCCCCTGCCCCTCCCCGCAGCAAAGAACGGTCCGGGCCTCGCCAAGATCGCCCTCGACGTTTTGCCTCTCACTCACTTCCGATTCCGCTAGCTGAATGTACTTCGCGCCACCGCTCTGGTGCTCCCTGTGGCTGAGCACCATGGTCCGGGAACCCCGGCTGTGCGGGGAGCCCGCGTTACGACTGCCCACCACCTCGTCGGCACTCTCGAGGAGCTTCAGGGTGGCGCTCATATTCAGCTCTTTGACCACGGCCTTGACGTGTTCTCTGTCGACGTCTCTCGCGGCGTCAGCCCCCAGGCCGTAGGTAAGATTCCACAGGGGGTCCTGGGTGCTCATAATGACAGGGTCCTCGGAAATGAACAGGACTCGAAGGTGCGAAGGCAAATCTGCCAAGGTGCCTTCGGCGCGTTTGGGCGTGTTGTCAGGCCTGTCAGTTGTCTGGTAGGGTTCGTCAATGTTTTGCAAGGCCGATCCCCTTCATCGCAACCGGCCGCCGAAAATCACCCCCCTCTGATTTTGCATTCTGGCGCCCCGCTCGGCCTGATAACTCCTTTAGGTGAGCGAAAGACCGCCCCAAAACGCCCACAAGACGCCCAAGCTTGCGCAACGACGACTCAACGAGCTCCCGGACACCATAGCATGTTCCCAAGAGGCCTCAAGAAGCCTCACAGAGACGCCCGAAGTGGCATCCAGCGATGCCTCGAAAGCAACGACAAAAACTGATACGTCTACCAGGAAATATGCCTTCCGAATCTTTTCGGCCTAAGATCGCCTCGGGAAAGCTTCAGAAAGCCTCTCGAGGCTCCCAAAGGCAGCCCAAGACGGCCCCAAGAGCGCCCCAAGACAGCCCAAAAAGCTGACATTTCGTCATCATGACGGTTCCAAGACAGCCAAAGACCTTCCCAAAAAGGCTACAAGACCAACGAGTTCCCAAGTGCTAGAAGATCTTCGAAAATACACTAGGAGGCTCCACAAAGCCTCCCGAAGAGGCCTCCAGCGAGACTAGAAGATCTGACAAGTCTGAAGCTCGAGGGGACTTGATGTTGCTTTCTTCTTCTACTTCTGGAGAACTCGGGGAACCTTCGGAAAGAGTAAATAAGCCCGCAAATGGGTCCAAGACGGCCCCCATATCGCCCCAGGACAGCCCCAAGACCGCACAGCTCACCTGCCAGACGGCTCCAAGACAAATAAAGACCGTCCCCAAACAGCTACAAGACGCGCAACTAGCTCCAGCAGGCTCCCAGGCATCCCCACGTCGCAGCTTGAAGGGGGCTGGTGGAAGGCCAAGCCAGCAGCTTCGCCTCAGGCGAAGCCAAGCTCCCGCTCTGTTGTACCGTAGCAACGATAGTCCCAGTATGAGAGGAGATGCCATCTCAAGCAATAGGAAGATCCTTTTGGTCTCGATAGCGATTGTGTGCCTCGCAGCAGCCATATTTGGGCGGCCGGCCGCTTGGGCCGACGCGGCCGCCGGCGCACGCTCGCTTCCACTCCTTACGTCCCTCAGCTCGCTTTAGAGTCGGGGGGGAGGGAAACGAAGCGTGAGCCCGTCGCCCTTATACAGCAGGCATAGTAGCTAACATACACAAGGGCAAAAAAGGAAGCGGGCCTAAAGGCAGGTGGACCCGCTCGCGAGTTGCCTCGTATGCGCGTGGCGTACTCATCAGGCGGCGTCGGAACTTGACGTCTGGCTGGCCCGATATGGAGTATGTCTCTTCAAATCATGTCTGAAGGTCTGTATACCTTCCATGATTTGTAGGAGCATTTATCTGTCGATGCCCCCCTTGGCGTGGCCATCCGCAGTCATATCGCGGGTGTCACACCACTGAATGCTATGCACAATTCCACGCTCCATCTTCTGTCGTATCCAACTGATGTGCTCTAAGAGGGTACATTCAGTCTGCTTAATCAAGTCTTTGCTTGACAAGGACTTAAAAACAAACTCAGCATCGATGGTCAAAGTGACCTTGATGCTCAGGCCACCCAACTCCAGTATATCTTTCAACTGAGTGGGCGTGAGTGGCCCTGCGTGGAGTTCGTGCAGAGCCACAATCGTGGGATAACAGTCCTCCGAATTATGGGCTGCTGCTAGTGTCTCTGCTGAATAGCGCGCGCGGACCTGCAATCGATGAGACTTGCAGTACGCATCAATCAAGTGAACGGCAGGCTTACCGGATGACGTGTTTCCACGTCGTAGCAGGTTTGCCCCGCGAATACCATAGCCTTTGACGTCGTCATCGGCGGCTCCACTCAGGCGTCGATATCCTGAGTCGCTATGTTGGTCGACCTCGCCCGTAGGATTCATCGCCTGGTGGATGCGCGTTTTACAAACACACTTTTACAGTAGCATCGTCAATGTATCTAGCCGCCTTCATTGCATCCATTGTTGCATGTCATTACTATTGTTTGGCTGCAGTTTCGGCTCGAGAGGTTTGAGTGGCGGGCAGGCCCGCCTTTGCCCTCGAGCACACCAGCCTTCAGGTGTTCGAGGCGCCCGCGCGCTCGCGGGCGATCAGGGCCCCGCTCGGGCCTGCAGCGCGGCCGCTGGCCCGTGCCCGCCGCAGCCCGCGGCGACACGGGCGTGGGCCACCCTGGGCGGCGGGCGCCGCCTCGGCCACGGGCGCGCCGCGCCGCGTGGCCTCGCGTCGCCACGGCGCGTGCGGGGCCTGTCGGGTGGGCCCTGGCGCTGGCGATCGTGGCCAGCGAGTGGGGGGCGCTGCTGCCGGGCCTGTGGGAGGCCAGCGCTGAGGAGGGCGAGGGCGACAGCGAGCCGCTCTTCTCGGCGCCCGCGGGGCAGGACGGCGTGGAGGATCTGTTCAGGGGGAGTCGGCCCAGCTACATGGCGCCGCGGGCGCGCTGGAACCGCCTGTACCTGCTGTCGCAGTCGAAGCCGACGGGGGTGGTGCTCCTCCTGATCACCAAGGTCGGGGGGGCCAAGTCTACCTTGTGGGCGGCGGTGGACCCGACGCAGCGGGTGGTGCTGGTGAATGCACGTGACAAGAAGTTCGCTCTCAGCAAGCCCAAGCAGGGGATTGCGTGGACGGAGCACCCTGGCCTCACCGAGAAGCAGCGGGATGCCGCGCTGATCGCCTCCGAGCGCCTCATAGCTCGCTCGGAGTTGAAGGAGGCTGAGGCGCGTGCGGAGAAGGTGAAGCAGGCCCAGAAGAAGAAGAAGTCGAGCTCCAAGACGGCGATGGCGAGCTGGATGTTCAAGGGGGTGAGCACGGCTGCTGTGGCCGGCTGGAGCTACCGCACCGCTGGTGCGTGGGGCTCGGCGGCTTTTCTTGGGTGGCGCGTGTGGCGCTACCTGGAGCTGGGGTCGTGGCTGAGCGGCGGCTACCACACCGTGAAGGCGGGCTTCCAGGCGTTCGAGGACCTGCAGTCCGTGATGGAGCTGGTCAACGACATGTACGAGAACGGGCACCTGGAGAAGATCGCCTGCACGGTCGGTGGGATCGCGGTGGCAGGGTACATGATCTGGATGTACTACGCCTACGGCAGCGAGGGTCGAGGTGACAGCTCGGACAGCGAGAGCGACAGCGACGACGGGACGGCCATCATCGGGGGACGAGATGTGAGCGACAGTGATGAGGAACCCGATGCGAAGGCCTTGTTCTCGGAGCTGGCGAGGGGTCAGGCGGAGCTGGCCTCAGCGGTGGTCGACCTGAAGGACCGGATGCGCGAGGAGGCCGAGGCTAGGGTGCCCACGCCGCACCCTGCTCAGGCGCCCGCACGCCAGGCCACACGCCGAGAGGAGTCCCCAGAGGGGGCTCGGACGCCTGCCGTGTCGGAGCCGAGTGGGGGCGACATCGACGCGTTCATTCGGAAGCTGAACGAGCACGAGGGGGTCGTGGCGAGGGGCTCGGCGAAGGCGACGACGGGCTCGGCGACGCCTGTGAGCAGCAGTGGGAGCAGCGGCTCGTGGGAAAAGATTGGCGCCGAGCTCGACGATCCCATGAAGGACCAGATCGTGCAGCTGAAGTTGGAGTCGACCAACGCGAAGGACAGCCTCCTGACGGTGCTGCAGCAGTACCGGCCCGCGGTGGGCGGTCAGGTCGGCGGGGTCCGGACTCGGGTCGCGCCGACGGTGCTGGCGAAGCTCTACCGTGGAGGTAGGACGGCCCGCGTCGAGACGCAGGAGTGGCTTCGCAGCAACGAGCTGCAGGGCGCGACGGTGGCGAACGAGGTGAACATGTTGGCCATGGTGCTGGACCGCATGATGACCTCGGGGGAGCACGACGCGCTGATCAATAGCCAGGCGTCCGAGCTGACCTGCTTGCGGCTCTACTCGATCTGGAAGGCCGACGAGCGGGTCCAGTGCAGGGCCGACTGGCAGAGGCCCAAGCAGCAGAACGGGGGCAAGTGGAAGTCCAAGGTCGACTGGAGTTTGGCGGAGGAGTACCTGAGGCTGGACGGAGATCGGGACAGCGAGAACCTGAAGGCCGATGAGGAGGTCCTGGAGAAGTTAAGGCGCCGCGCGACCCTCAACAAGCACCTGAGCGCAGGTGGCGGCGGGGCAGGCGGGGCCGACGGCGAATAGGTTGCGGCCGGTGCGATCGTGGTAACCACTGGCCAAGAGCGTGCTACAGGCACCGCACCACGCTGCTTGGGGGGGCCGGCGACCTCTCGCCGCCCGCCTCAGGCCGTCATCCCGATCGGGTTCCTCGGGTGCCTGCTGGGCTGGGTGTTCATCGAGCGTGTCTGGGAGGGCCTACCCGCCCAAGCGATTTTCGAGTCTGAAGAGGTTGGTGTCGACCTGTTCGAGGCTCCACTGCCGCAGGCAAGTCAACCAGTGCGTCGTGGTGCAGGTCACCAGGTGGGAGCTTTCCCAGGCGTCGTGAATGGATCCTCGAGAGCGCGATCCGCTGAGATCACTCCCCGACCTCCCCCTTCCACTGAGTGCGAGGAGATCAAGTGCGGGTTTGAGTTCTGTCAGCCTGCGTGTTACGTGGAGGAGGGTGGGGAGGACGGTTTCGGCGATCAGGAGTATGGCTTCGGGCTGTGCGAGTGGCTGGCTTACCCCATCGCCACTGAAGACGGAGGAGGTGGCGAAGGAGAAGTGGACCGCGAGCAGCCCGCTCCAGAAGAGGATCGTCAGCGACATCTGGGACCGGCACGCCGCGCGGGCGGGCTGGGGCACCATCAGCGACGGCAAGGTGGCTCTTGGCCGCCTCGATGAGACGGCGGGCAGCGGCTACTTCACAACGGTAAGGAAGATGGAGATGGAGAAGAAGAAGGTGACAATATACAAAAAGGGGGACCTGTGCCCCCTTCGAGCTGGTCAGGTCTCCCTACCCACCCCGGGTACGGCGCCTCTTCGTGTCCAGGACCTCTCGGCTTGCGCAGGCAGCTATATCGACTCGTGCCAGAAGCTGATGATCAAGAGCACTGGCGAGGTGGACTGGGGGCGATAAGAGAAGACGAAGAGCTACTCGGACCCGGCGCTGAGGAGCAGGACCGAGAAGCTGGAGCTCCTGGCGCGCATGTACCAGGCGGGGATGCTCGACTACGTGAAGGAGGTGAGGGAGAAGGTCGGTCTCTTCACAGTGGCCAAGGACGTCGACCCCGACTCAGGGGTAGTGCTCAAGAGCCGCTTGATCTGGGACTGCCGCAAGGTCAACGTTCTTTTTCACGAGCCTCCGTGGGTGCCGCTTGGGAGTCCCGCCGGTCTGGCTTTGCTGGACTTGGACGAGGTCATCCTACATGGGCGGCGGCTCTTCTCATTCCAGGGCGACGTACCGGATTGGTTCTATCGACTGCGCTGGGGCTCGGAACTGGCGGACTTCTTTGTCGTGGAGGGTGTGTCGCCGCGGGGGCTGTACCAGTACGGGCAGGAGAGGGGCCTGAACTTCAGAGTGCCCTTGGATACGGAGATCGGTCTTGGAGCAGCGAGCCTGGTGATGGGCTCGGCCTGGGCGGTCTTCTTGGCGCACGCCTGCCTGGAAGCGAGCTTCGAGTCACTGCGGGCGCCGAGTATTACCTATGGGAAGCCGACCCCAAGCTTTCGGAGCCCGACGTCAGCCACTCGACCTTCGTTGCAGCAGGGGGATCTCCCCCCAAGCGTGACCGAGGCGGTGGAGGACGGGACGGCCGAGGAGGTGGCGGTGAGGCTCATCCTGATGCTGTATATCGACGATTACATTGGTTTTACTCTGAGGGGCCCAGGCGAGGAGGAGGACTTCGCGAAGGACAAGGAGGAGGTGAAGGAGCTCCTGAACAGCAAGGGCCTCGCGATCCACAAGGAGGACTGGGGAGAGGGGCTCAGCGCGGGGCTTGGACTCACGATACCTACGGCCAGGCCCTACGTCCTGAGGGCCCAGACGAAGAAGTTGGCGGAGCTGGTCTTGGCGACGGAGGCCCTGCTGACGGAGGACGCTGCTCAGCCAGCAGTCTTGTCGAGTCTGGTGGGCCACTGGACGTGGACCATGATGGTGTTCAGGCCCGCGTTCGCCATCCTGGACGAGACCTACAGATGGGTTCGGAGCTGGGAGCTGGAGGAAGCGGTCGTGCCCAGGAGGCTGCCCGAGATCGTCAAGAGCGAGCTCGCGGCCCTGGTCAGCCTCTCGATCTACGTGGAGGCGGACCTGGAGGCCCCCTGGTGGCCACGTGCGTACATGACGGACGCCTCGGAGAGCGGATGCGGAGCCCTGGCCTGCGACTGCGATCCCGAGGAGGCGAGAGCGGAAGCGGCACGGGGGACGGAAGGTCTCTGGGGCCCCCTGGTGGAGGATTTGCACACCGAGGTGGAGCGGACGGTGGAGGCCGAGTGCGATGAGGAGGATCTTCCGGCCCGACCCCAGGCTGGCCGCCCGGGGGTGCTGGAGTTGTTCTCGGGGTCGTCGAGGTTGCTGGATGCCGTCAAGGACCTCGCGAACTCCTGGGGGGAGGCGTGGGACATCTCGGAGGGGGCCGAGTACGACGTGCTGGTGTGCGAGAACCTGGAGCTGCTGCTGAGGAGGCTTCGGCAGGGGTGGTACTGGTGGGTTCACCTAGCGCCGCCTTGTGCCACCCTCTCGAAAGCTCGGGTGCCGCCTCTGAGGTCAGCCGAGTGCATCTGGGGACTGCCTACCTTGGACGGACCAAGTCAGACCAAGCTCGAGGAGGGCAACCTGCTGTGCCTGGTGGCGGTGGAAGTGTTGAGGGCCTGCGTGACGCTGGCGATCCCCTTCACCTTGGAGAATCCTGCTGGGGGCTACATTTGGGCGTTCCCACCGCTGGTGGAGGTGCTGGTGAAGGCAGACGTCTGGAGGGTGGAGCTGGACTACTGCATGTTTGGCGAGGTCTGGAAGAAGCCCACCGCGTTTGTCACGAGCGTGAGGGAGATGACGAAGCTGGCGAGGAAGTGTACAGGTACCTTTCGCTGCTGCAGCCGCACGCGGGGGCCTCACCAGGAACTGAGGGGGAAATCGCCGTGTGTTGAGCGGCCCCGGGGAACGCAGAGGGCCGTTCCCCAACAAATAATAGAAACATATCCAATAAATAATTCCAGCGCCCCCAACAATTAATTACGAAATATTCGGAAAATATTGAAAATACAGCATGATACTGAAACCCTAAACTAGCCGAACACATACTCGACGCGACCGTCGGCTGCCAGCGGCGAGACCCTGAGCGGGGACGTGGGCCGGCAGGCCGCGATGGATCAACTAACTGGGAGCAATACGAAGGACAGAACGGTCATGGAAGGGGAAATGGAAGCAGCACGTGGACGAGGAGAAGAGTAGGGCGGCACGAGGAGAAGAGAGGCGTGGTGGGGCGGGCAGCACGCGAGCCCCCTCTCCTCCTCCTCCTCCTCCTCCTCCTCCTCCTCCTCCTCCTCCTCCTTCTCCTCCTCCTCCTCCTCCTCCTCCTCCTCATCCGCCTCCTCCTCCTGCTAGTGCCAAAGAGGAAGTCTCTGCGCCACACTCTAGGCATCCTCCTCTTCCTCCTCCTCCTCCTCCTCTTCTCCAGTCTCGCCATCGGCGCGCCGGCGTGCGCTGGCGGTCCAGTCGCACTACCCCCATCCACCATCGCCGCCGTGGCCCTTATCCTATCGCCCTCTACTGCTGAGCCGACTGGTGCGGCTGCCGCGACTGGTGCGGCTGCTGCTGCGACTGGTGCGGCTGCTGCTGCTGCTGCGACTGGTGCGGCTGCTGCTGCTGCTGTTGCGGCCATCTGCTGCGGCCGCTGCTGCTGCTGCTGCGGCTGCTGTTGCTGCGGCTGCTGCTGCGGCTGCTGCTGCTGCGGCTGCTGCAGCTGCTACAACGGCCTGCTGAGGCTGGCGCGAGGACGGGGGGGGGGGGGCAGCAAGGCTGAGGCCGACCCACATGGCCACGCAGCCGTCGCCCGCCCCCTCCCCCGCCGGCGGTGCCTCACGCAGCCGCGCCGAACGCGTCGGAGGGGACCTCACCGTCGCCCACCTCTAGGATCTGGCCGCCGCCCGCGAGGGCTGCGGAGACGCAGGTGGGCACGTGCGCCCACGCGCCCTTCTGCTCGAGCTCGGCCTTGAGCTTGTCAGCCGCAATCTGCGGGCGGGGACGGATGGGGAGATGATCCTCCTCCTCAGCTGCCGCCCCCAAACTCATCCTCCTCATCCTCCTCCGCAGCATCATCATCATCATCATCATCATCAGCATCATCATCAGGATCAGGATCAGCATCACCATCGTCATCAGCATCATCATCAGCATCGCCATCATCATCATCATAATCAGCAGCATCAGGATCATCATCATAATCATCATCATCATGCGTCTCCTGCTCACCGAGTTCTCCTGCGGTTTCTCCGACCCCTCTCCACGCACCTACCCCGCTACTCATGATTATCCTCATCCTCGTATCCTACTTCGCAACTCCTCCCCCCCCTGTCCGCGCAGCCTGTCCACGCCGAAACGCCTCATTCATCCTCTGCCCTCGCTTCCACCTATGAGGTTGCACTCCTGGATCCTCCCCCGAGCCGCGACTCCCGCGTCTGACTCTCAACCTCCTCCTTATCAGCCCTGGGAACCTTGAGCTTTTTGAGTCCCTTGAGCTGGGGGAAGGCGTACTTCATGGAGAAGATTGTGAAGGTGAAGGATATGGTGACCATCCCCTCGAGCACGCGGGCCTCCCACTTGGACAGGTCGGTTGACTCGAAGATGGTCGGGGCGCGCCGGCAGAGCTTGGGGCGCGCGTCCATGTCAGTGCACAGCTGGCCCGACTGTTTGAGCATTTTGTTTCCGACCAACTCCTTCGTCATTGGGCGCGGAGGACTGGCCAGCAGCACATCCTTCACGGGGCGCCAATTCGGCTGCCAGTCCCCGATGCTGGTGCACGCGGCCTCGAAGCCTGCGATCCACCGAGACCGGGTCTCCACCAACGACTTCTCCATGGCGACTAGCGAATCGCGGATGGCCCTGGGGATCGGGAGGCCGTCGAACAGACCCGAGGCCGACCTGCCCTTCGCATCGAAGCAGGTCTCGAGGTTCTGCACAAACATCGGGCCCCTGAAGTCCTGAGCGACTGCCGGCGACCGAGGGAAGGACGGCGGAGACGACCCCCGCTGGGAATTCCTGAGAGAGGACCCCAAAAGACTTCCAAGCGGGCCCCATGAGGGCGCCAAGAGATCCCCAACAGGACCCCTAGCGAGCTCAAGATGCGCCCAAGAGACCTCCGAGAAGCTCTCACCAACAACACATCACCTGGCATGCGCTTCGTTGTTGGATAGGCTGGCGGGAGTACGAGAAGCCCCACTCCTCAAATAGTTTGCCTAAGTGACTTGGACCCTTTACACGGATAACGCGCAAGACAGGAGGTGGAGGTGGAGGAGGAGGACAACTCCGTCGTCTTCTCCTCCACCTCCCCCCCTCCCCCTCCGCCTCCACGTCCACTGCGTCCACCATCGCCGCCTCATCCTCCTCGTCGTCTCCCATCTTTCCCCGTCGCCCTGGTACGCCTGCTCCCCAATGCATTCCGTCCTCCTCATGGTCCGACTGGTTTAACGCCCCAGTCCCAGTCGGCAAAGGTCATGCCGCCGGCTGCTTCGTGCGAGCGGAGGATGGAGACCAGCTTGTCCATCGCATCTCTGCCGTCGACCCACGCCTCGGCGGCGTCCGCGTCGAAGTCAAGCTTGCGCGTGATCAATGGGAAACCACGAAGCCACACCCTGCCTACGTTCATGATCGCCCCCACGTGCCAACGGAACACCTCGTCAGAGTACCTCGCGGCTTCAGTCGCGTCCTGGAAGGCCGCCTCGGCGTCCTGCGTGAGGGCCACGCCGTAGCCCGAGCCGCAGATCAAGACCGCCCGCCCGATGATGTCATCTGGCGTGCAGAGGGAGTCGGCCCAGGCGGCCTGCCAGAACAAGTCATTCGGGAAGTTGCCAAAGATGGCCCCATTCGCTATGCGGACGAACATCTCGATGCGCTCAGTGAGGCGCTTGGCCAGCATGCCCGATATATCCGCGAACGCCTCGGAGGTCGCGAACTTCTCCAGCATGGCAGAGACCGATTCGGCCACGGCATGACCTTCCCAGAATTGCGTCAGGTTCTCAGCCAGAGCCTTACGGACATTCTCCATGTACTCGGGCACCCGTGCAATTAGCGCTCCAGTCTCGTTGCGCTCGTGGAACATCTTCACAACGCCCGGTGACGCATCGACCAACTTAGCCGTCTCCGAGTACCCCCGAGTATCAAGCTCGCTCTGCGCATGCTTGGGCAGCTTCGGTATATCGTCCACTGCCCCAGTCAAGTCAGCCAAAAGCTTCGACCCACCAGCCCACTCGGTGTTGTCCCAAATCGCCTCCTCAAGCGGGCGGCCCATCGCTGTGACAACCCTGTCCACGAGCTCCTCATGGAGAGGACTGGGCGCATGGCAAGAGGCGATATGACAACATGGGAACAACGGATTGGAAAGCTGGAGTAAGGCATGGGAGGGATGCAATGCGGATGTCACGGGGCATCGGGAGAGGGCGATCCTTAGACGTGTCCAGGAGCAGGCCCCCAGCGATCCCACTGTACTCCACCAGCGCGTCCTCCACCTCGGGGGTGACGAAGTACCTCTTTGACAGCGGCGTCGACTCGGCCAGGACGTCCGATATGCCCTTAATGTGGCCCGTTGTGCTGACCATGCGGGTGCGCAAGTCCAGGGTCGTCGCGTCCTGCTGGGCATTGTCAAGCGCCTTCTGCAGGAGAGACCTGATCCGCTTCGACTGGTCATAGCCCTTGGAGAAGCTCGCCAAAGCGACCTGCGCATCGCGCAAGAGCTTCTTGGCTTCTGGCCACTGCACGACTGAGCCAGCCATCGGCAACGCATTATTCATGATGGCCTCCACGGCCTCGCCGGCAACCTCAAGCTCAGTAGCCAGCGGCATAGCATTCTCGTCGAGCAAGCCCAGCGCTACCTTCAAGGCGTTCATGTCGGCCTTCACCTTGTCATCCGCCCACGATGGTAGAGACGACGCCAGCCGTACCAAATCCTGACAAATGAATTGCGCTTTGCTCTGCGCAATCATGCTAACCTTCATCTTGACCATGTCAGTGCACATTGCCATCTGCGACGCTGGCGCTGGGTACACTGCTTCCGCTAGTTTCTCAGGGCTCAAAAGACACCACATAGCCTCGTCGGGTGTCGCAGCCTTGTGGCATGACACTGTGGACGCCAATGGTTGCAGGTTTCCACGCTAACTGACCGCAGTCCCCACCCCTATCAGCGGCGACAATGGGTCGCCTGGAAGCGGGGCAGTGGTCAGCCAGGGGAAACTCGCATCCAGGAGAGCCAACTGATTCATGCATCGTCGGGCCTCGACCTGTTTAGCGATAAACTCCTGGAGCATCCAGGCTGGGAGCGGCACCTCCGCTGTAGGAGGTGTAGACAAAAAAATCAAGGACATGCGGTAAGACCTGGCGAAGTCTCTGTCGAACTCGGAATTCTTCGCCCAGGCTTTCGCAATGGAGACCGCCTCCTGGCCCTGCTTCCTCAGCGCCTGGATGTCGTCGCTGTCCGCATGGAGCTCTGGTTCTGGCTGACCCTGCTCAGCTGCGCTTTTGCGCTCCTCCTCCACTTGCTTAGCAGGCACGATCGTGTTGCTGAAATTGGCGGCTGCGCCCTCAAGCTGCCTGCGAAAGTTGGCGATGGCGAAGTATTTCTCGTCCTGGGCGCTCTCGCGAAACTCCTTCAAGTGCGTGAGCAGCACCTGGCGCCTGTTCGCGCGCGGGCGGCCAGGTCCCCGGCGGCTGTTCGCGCCCTCTGAGTCAGACTCGGTGGATGGACGGATGCGCCGAGGACCCGCCCCAGCCTTGCCTTTGGCCCTGGCGCCTTTCTCTGGCTCAGGCACGCTGGGTGCTGATGGCGGCGCTGCTTGCGGCATGGCCACTGGGAAGGACGCGGCCTGAAACGCGCCGCAGCTGCTGCCGGGCTGCATCCCACCCTGTGGCGTAGCGACAGCTGGCGGAGCCGGGATGCCTGCTGGCTGCGGCGGCGCAGACGCCTTGGCAAAAATGCTAGGGGCTTCCTCACCAGATGGCCGTGCAAACAAGCTTGTCAGACTAGACACCAACCCATCAAATCCACGCTGGAGCTGACCATCGAAGATGGCGTCGTCCGAGTGCTGGTTCAGGCGGCGTTTGCTAACGCCTTGCGTCTCCACTTCTTGGACCAGCCACTCCAGCTTCCCAGGGATGCGGACGCACTGGTGCCCTTTGTACATGCACACCTGGTGGCCCTTACCGTTGCTGTACGGGTCGCCCAGCGACGCCTGATAATCGGCAAGTAGAAGTATCCTGTCTGGAGCTCGCTTCGTCTGCACCTCGTGCTTATTGTAGCTCTCGACCTTCTCTTGGATCTCGCGCCAGGCAACTCTGACCCCGCGGGTGGCCTTCGCATTCACGAAGTAGGCCACGGCCTCGTGTCGGCGAGTGAAGAACTCCTCGCGCACTTCACGGTTGCTGCCAATGACTGGAACCAGCAGGGCGCACGTCTGCGTCGCTGGCTGATCTCCGTAGAATCCTGGCTGGGAGATTGCAGGCCCATCATGCGCCTCCTCTCCACCCCATCTACCCCCGTCGCATCCCCCTCCTTCTCCTCCTGGCACAGAGTACGAAGAGGGGGGGCGGAGAGAAGGAGAGAAGGAGGCGAGGGAGGAGACGAAGGAGGAGGAGGAGGGGGGGGGAGAGGGGGAGGAGGAGGAGGAGGAGGAGGAGGAGGAGGCGGAGGATGATGATGATGACGCGCCTTGAAAGGTCGGTTCTCCCTAAACACAAACCTGAGAAGCCACCAATACGCCAAGCGCGTACGGTAGAGAAAGAGGGAAGCGGGGAGGAGCGGGGAGGAGCGAGAGAGAAGGGGTAGAACAAAGAAGAATCCCAGCCCAAGATTGAAGCCCATGATATTGAACGCCATCAAGAGAGTAAACCAACTGTCCAATTCTGACAGAAATTATGATTGAAACCTGTAATACTCAAATAATCGTGAATGATTAAATCCCATCCTAAATTGAACCCAGGATACCGAATAACACCCACCCACTCTGAGTAAAGGTGTGAGCAATGAGAAACGCAATACAAGGTGAAGGATAATGCTTGATTGTTCGAAATATCTTGAGTGACTTGAGTAGCTCCAGTAACTCGAGTAACTCGAATACCTTGCTTGCCTTGCGCAAATCAGGAAGTGAGGTGAAGAGAACTTTCATTGAGTCCCTTGAAACCCAAAAAACGTAAGTGATAACCCAATCCAATAAAAGTGATGAAAGAAGACTAGACATTGAACTGAATGTCCCAAACACGCAGTGACCCAGAAGATATGGAGGCATACAAAATTATAACTGTAATCGAGTGAGCCCAACTGTGAAGACCCGCTCCAGGTGAACCAAGCCAGGTGAGGTAATTGAATTCAAGCAAGTGCGACGCGAGATGCAGTGGGTGTTTATGGTTTGTATTTTGCCCACTATCGATGTTGAAGGACATGCAAGGGGATTGAAGTGAGACTAGGAGACCTCCAAAGGCCGCAGGCCCATGCACCGCAGACGCCAAGAGAAAAGGACTGAGAGATCCCCAGAATGGTGATCACGGATACTTCCAACGCCACTTTTCCACAAAGAAGTCTCCATCCCACCAATAGTCCGAAAGGTACCAAACCACTGGGTAAGGCCAGCCCGATTCGGGATCGAACCAGGTGTCATAGTACTCAGTGTACCAGACTTTGGTGTAGACCTTTTCTTCTTCGCAGTAGTTCCACATCCCACCTGAACCTTGAAACCACTTGAGACGCTTCCTGGATTCCAGCTTGGCTGGCAGGCATCGTTTGACCATCCCCTGACTTTTATATGGATGTTCCCAGCCGCTTCGTACAAGACTACCGCCAGGGTTTGAGGCGAAACGGCTACTGACCATCAGCCAATTCTTTCCAAGGAACTCTCCGAGCCCTTTCGTCGGGTCCTCTGGCGTTTACATACAGTCTGTTAAAGCCGCTGTCCCGGCACGCTTGGAAGAGCGGAATTTTGCACCAGTCATATGTAAGGTATGGACCACCTAGGTCCGAGGGAATAAGGAATCGCGCTGGCAACTTTACCGCCCTTTGGAATAGCAACGTGGAGCAGAAAGAGAATGCTTCAAGGTCTTGCTTGGATAAGAAGCAAATCTTGCGTTTAGACCTGCAAAGTTTCCCCTGAAAGTAGACGTGAGGGTCGGACGTCTTGGGAAGTAGCATACCGAAATCTTGAGCCCGATACTGCAGGGGCGACAGGGGCAAGGAACGAGAGAGGGCCCAGCAGAGGCAGACCGAGGAGGGCGGGATTGTTGCGAAGCCACGGTGTCCCTACGATCACAGAGATCAGGCGGGTCCCAGATAGAATCGCATAAGTGACATCTCCTGGTGTCAGCCAATCCCAAAGGCGGGAGGCGAAGAAGGAGAGAGAACACAAAGAGGTCTTGGAACAGACCAAAAGTGAATTCCGTTGGGGAGTCGAAACCCCGCTCCATTAATATTGGAGCCTGTTCTCTGAGGCTGCCATCAGGTATGATACCCAAACCTCAGAGGATTCCGTCACGTTAAATTTGTGTACTTGCATTCCGTGGAACATTGCCACGGCAAACTTCCTAGTGTGGGGAGCACATGGGCCGCGGAAGAGGCGACGGTCCTTCCCAGTCCGAGCGAACGACCCATGTTGATCAGCAAACATCAGAATAGACCGAATGGAGCCGATGATGGGAGAAATCCCCTCAATGATGTTCCAGAACCGATCAGGCTCCACATACCCCACTCCCAAGCCTAACTCCATCAAGTCTCCGATGAGCTCTAACCACCTGGAGGTGTCGGGCTCCCTGTTCCACCGCTCTCGGACCATCCTCTGTACATCGGTGACACGGCCCGCCACTGATCGAAGCTCCTCCATGGGCTTGTACGAGGCACGGGTAGGTTGTCTCCTTTGAAGATACCTGGCCATTTGGCCCCAAATGTTCCACCAGATAGTGTAGATGAAATTCCCAGGGTCTGACCATCGGTTGTCATAGAACACGGCGCCCTTGTATGACATTGTCTTGATCTGTACAAAAGACATAGAGCGTACTGCAATTCCCACGATTCCAATAAGGTCTTTGCAAGCCTTACTAGAGAAAAAGGCCTCAAAGAGATTCCATAGCTGTCTCAGAGGTATCTCGAATTCGCGTCCCTTCTCGTACATGTGAAGTGTGACACATCTTCGTGGGCAGTACGATCCTGAATTCGAGGGAACGATCTCGGAACTTTCGATTGCCAGTGCACGTGGGCAAACTGATGCCCATGCCTCAAAGATACAGCATTGGAGCGATTTTGAATTCCATGGCCTGACAACCCTCTGAGGGGCGAGCACGAGTGTGTTCCCAAAACTTGAGAAGAGGTCGGGGCTAGACGTGCAATGCTAATTGAACCAAAATGACTACAGAAAGCTATTGTGCCAAACAGGCCAACAGAAAAACAGGGGCCGAGAGATGGAGTGATGGAGAAAAGAGATGCACTTTATCAGTGAACGGACGGCAGTCAAAGTCCTGGCCAGCAAGGCGGAATTAACAATCCCAGGCCGAACCCATTTGTACTGAAGTGAAGAGGTAGACAGACCACCAAACTATCCCAAGAAAGAACTTGAAACGACGAGGGCTTGGACCAAGGGTGCACCACAACCCCACTGAGCCCCGTCAGTTGAATCGAGAAGAATAAGAAAAGATGCAGACCCAGACTTTGCAAGATGACCTGTGGGCCACATGCCCCGAGAAACTCATGATCCCAAGCATTCCCGTATTGAAACGAAAGCCATAAACTTGGCAAGGTAAGGACATTTCCGATCCCAGCTGACCCATTTTGGACTGAAATGACGAGTCAAACTAAGGAAAAGGCGGTTCCCAGTTGAGAAGGCCCGTCAAGGCTGTGGGCAAAGCAAGAAAGACACCACTACTTTGGCCCTGACGGAAATTGAGAAGAACAGAACTTAATTCATCCCACAGATGAAGAATCTGACGTCCCCAATTGAACCAGATCTGAACCAAAAGGACACTGATGACCCAACGAGAAGAGGAGTTGGTTTGTATCTTCAGAGCTGCCTCGATCACATCAGGAAACGAGGTTTGCAGAGCAAGTGGCACCTAACAGTGGCACCGTTTCCAGTCTCCACCGTTATAAGATCACCAACGTCTTCATACGAGTCCTTGACGTAGAGGAGTGCCACAATACAGCTGCCCGCGAAGATCTGAGATTTATCGTGTAGCCTCTCCTTCTTGGGACAGACCTCAGGGCCAATGGACGCTTCTTTGGTGTAAAACCTCGCGTTAAACAAGTAAATGTCCTTGGAGCGAAACGTGTTGAGCCCAAAGTGCCAGAGGATCTTCGTAACGTCCCTGGTGGTAAGATAGCCGTGCTCACCCAAAACTGGGATGCTTTCCGAAATCAGTGGACCTTGATTGTCGATGATGAAAGGAGTGAGCTCTCGAACAGTAATGATTTGGAAGTGCTCTCCGACCTTTGCCTTGACAGTGTTCAGGCCTGTGAGCTGAGGAACGAAAACCATAATATAGCGCCTTGAGCTGGTATGGTCAGTGCCGCCCTTTGGGGCGAAAATTGGGCACCCCGAATGATCATACTCCAACTGTGACTTCAGAATTGGAGGACCCAACTTGCTGATCCAGGGCTTCTTATCTTGTTCCCAGCTCTTCGAAACAGGCTGTGACTTTCGGTCAGGCGAGTCGACTTCTGCTTCAGAGCCAGAGGATGAACTCCTGGAGCCTGGAGAGTCCGAAGACGGCACTTCCCAAGTAGTGCCGCCCGCTGGTTTGACAGGTGTTTCCCCACGATAGTCCTGCGTCTCAGGCAGGATATCATCCGAATCGGGCTTTGACCCAGACCCGCCGCCCTGCGGTTGTTTCTTGGACCCAATTGAGTACTGCATCTTCCTAGCTATCGGCGAACGGCTCCGAGAGGCCGAATTTCCCCTGCGCACAGGTGCAGGAGGTGGGGTGGGGAGAATCCTTGCTTCGCGAGGGCCAGCGCTAGAGGATGCCTTGGCTTTGAGTTCCTGATTCTTGAACTCTACTGACCTCGCTTGATCCTCCTTCTTCTGTTCGAGCTTCTTCTGCAACTTGATTTTCTTATCGTTCGATGTGAGAATGGGTTTCGCTTCCATCTTGACCTGGCGATTGCGAGCCCAACGATCTAAGGCGTGGCGGTCGAAGCCAAAGAAAAGAGGGATAGTTGGCTGAATCTGATTCCCAGTCCAATCCAGGTCCTGAGAGTAAAGGGAGTCCGTAGTGAAAGTAAAGAGCCCCAATGGGCGCAGTGCGATACCGAAGTGTGCCTGGATGCACCAGACCGAGCCGATGGCTACTGAAGGCGAAAGTGAAGCGATTGCCGAACCCAATCGAGCATTTCTTTGGCGAGGCCAAGACGAAACTTTTTGTCCCTAGAACCCTGCGGAGAAAATAAGGTGGTCCAGGCATCCTTATCGTACCTGAAAACGTACCCCCTATGCGAGCGGGAGTGGGTACGGCTGCCACCAGAGTGGTCAAAGGAGCGATTCTGAGTAACCCAATGCTTGCAATATTGAAACAGCCTCGACGAAAAATCTTCTGGATGTCTTTGCATGTGTGAAACCCAACTGATGGCAGAGTCCAAATGGAAAATAGCCCAAGAAACTTCTTTGAACCCATTGGTTTTACGATTTCTGCGTAAACTAAATTGTTCTGGAGATTCCCCTGGGAGCCTTTTGAGTTTTAACATGATCCTGATGCATTGATTCTGTGCCTTGGTAATCAAGTCCGCCGTCGTCTTACAGGGTACCCAGGCAGCACCTCTGGATCGTATAATCCCTCCCGCCATGCAGTTCAGTTTAGAGAGACGTTTAGACATGGGGATATGCTCGTTAATCAAGAATTTACTGTTAGCCCAAAAGGCTTTGTTGATCTGCGAGATACCCCGCTTGACATCTTCGTGGCAGGAGCCAGTGGCAGTGAGAACAGGGCCAAGCACCTTGGCCTCCGGTACCACAGACCATGTTTTCCCGAAGGGGTCAGACCACTTGTATTCTTGAAAGTGGTAAGGATAAGCCGGAAGGATTTCCCGATCGTCTTTGAGCCTAAGCCGATGTTCATTCCATAACTCCGACTCTACTAGGGCGGTCAGAGTTGCAAGATCCTGTTCCGAGGAAGCCACTATAAAAATGTTATCTGACCAGCTGAGAAGAGCAATCCTGAAGTCAAATCCCAACTGCTCGCAGCGAATGGAGATTCCCAAAGAAGAATGTGTAATCTTCTCCAAAGTGGAGGCGAAGCAATCTTCCACCGAAACGCGCGCCAGAATGCATGCTGTCCCAGCTCCTTGCATCAACCCACGGTCTCTTTGGATAATCCCAGTGTTTGAGTCCAGAAGAGAAATGGAAACTCGAGGGTTCCTGTGCAGCCTGATGCAGCCCACTGCTAAGAAAAAAGGGACTCCCCGTCCCAATAAGCTCCGTAAAACCATTCCGTAACGAATCTGATCGTGGTGAGCTTTGATATCGGTAATCCCAACCATTCCTTTGTTGAAGTGATCTCGCCCATATTCTAAAATGTGGTAGACACTCGTGTGGAGCTCTTGTAATTGACCACCTTTGCTTAGCCCAAAAATCAGGCCCTTGAGACCTTTGGAGTCAGTGTATGAATCCAGAACTGGAAGAATGGCCTTCGCCACATATGCGTGCCCAATCTTGGCAATAGCAGGCTGAGGAATAACAACTCTAGTTTGAGAAGGGGTTCCAAAACCCTTGATCTTGTTACCCAGGTGGCCCCCGAGTGTGACGTCGTTCCAGAATTCAGGGTCGCCTAAGCAGGCTTGTATACACCCCGTGAGCCTTTGGGACCAGCCCGAAACTTTTATGACAGCCGTGCAGGCAAACTCTGTGTCAATTTTTCGGGGGGCCTTGATGTCGTCCAACGCGTCCTCCAGCAAGGACGGGATGATGGGGTCGTCGTAGAAATTGAAAAAACCCAAGGATCGAAGCCAGGCAGTGTCCTCCTGGCGCTCCGAGTCTGAGAGTCCCCACCTCTCTCTATATTCTTCCGCAACCAGTGTGGTACAGCGATCCACTTCAAAAATCTTGACTTGATCAACGCAGAAACCCAAAATGGGAAGAAGAGACTTGCGTGAAGCCCAGACTCGTTTTCCTTGAGAGGCGTTGAGCGCAACCTGAGCCAGTTCACGCTGAACTTTCGTTATCTTGAGTGCTTTCAAGAGGAGCTGACCCAAGGCGACCCTCGAAGCTTCGTTAAGTTCGGAGTTGAACCGTGTCCTGAGACTCTTGACCCAAAATGGCTCTTCAGCAAATCTCCTAAAGCTCCTAGGGAGGGCCTGAGTCGCTTCATACACCTGTCCCAACATGTTTTCCCAGAAATCGAAGGAGAGAGTAAGGTCCCTGGGATCGTGATACCTTACCGCACATGAATCAGGCTGTTCTTCATCATTTAGACGAGTAAGTTCCGCTGATTCGGGAAAAAGACCCTGGGCGATCTTCCTGACCTCCAAAATGTTTGTAGGGGTCCAAAGGAGCGGCCTTCTCTTAAGGGCCCGCTGAGGAAAGGCCAGGATATCACATCCGATGAGGGCATGGTCCCCAGGGACGCCCGCCCAGCAGGCGAAGCAGTCGGAAGATAGATCGCCCCTGGCAAGAGCAATGTGGTCGATCGTGCTGTTGGCTTGGGAGATCGCCTGTTCACCGTCGGGCTTCCTTGTGAATTGCATGGAGTCTCCTGAAACCTGAGAGGGCACCAATGGAGGTCGAGGTAGGAGCAGGCTTCGCAGAACGACCGAAATTTTTGGTCTCCGTTGCCTTGATCTGCGTTCATGTCCCCCAACCAGGAGAGAGTGGACCCGACAGGGCGGGATCGACCGAGTTGGATGGCGCAGTTGAGAGAATCATGGAAAAAATCATGGGCAAGATGAGAGAAGAGAAAGGATCTGGCATGATGGTGGCATCCATCGAGACAGTCAGGACGAAGATCAACGCGGATGGATCTCCAATCGCAGACAATGTCTTTCACACGTTTTCTCAGAGATTTGTGCACAAGCACGCCCATGGCCCTACACCCAGGGCCAGGATGATGACGGTAGTAAGCGTGGCCGTTGAAAACGGGGCGAAGAAGCCCATCGTTTTGAAGGCAGCCTTTGAAATCCGCCTCTATGATACAAATTAAGCCCCAGCACTTCAGCTCGAGCAGATCTAGGTTGGCTTGCATTAGGGTCTCGTCTGCCCACTTGCCTTGCACGTTGAGTGCACAAACAAGGCCCCTCACATAGGCGTCTCAAAGAGAGAGTGCCTCGTCAATGGTGTCCTTCAGCGTCTTGCGGAGCGCTTCGTCGGGGATTTCCTTAAAAGACTCGTGCCACAGAAATTCCCCATCCTTGATAACACCAATCTGATGATCTAAGACAAAAAATTTTCGGGTCCGTGAGCAAATCACGTAACTGTCTTCTGAACGATCTCCCATTGCCTTTTCCAGTGCACTAGAAATTGTCTTGAATAATTTTGCTGGGCCCCGCTCCTCCTTGGTACTGATTTGTCCACACCAGATCGAATTTTCTAAGTACCCAGGAATCTTGAGATCACGGATCGTGGCTGCCGCTTGAAGTCCCACCGATACCGAACTCCACTTGATCTCAACGCAGCTCCCATATCCAAAAGGAGCAACAATATGCGTGGGCTGGGGAACATCTGCTCGGCGCAAGACCGCTCGCGCCTTTTCCAGAGCGTCCTGCTTTTTGAGATTCCAACCCAAGTTAGTGAGGATGAAGATGTCTCTGTCTGCTCTTGGGGTGCTGGCCCAAGGCGGACCCTTTTTCCTGGATGGACCCTGGCTTGACTGGCTCTCCAGTTGTTTTGCCGCCATTTCAGCGCGCAGAGCCTTCTGCTCTAGTTCGACCGCCAGAATCCTTTCGTTGAAGGCTTTCTGCACCTCCGTCTCACCTGCCTCAAGGTTGGCAAGCTTCACCTCATGATCGTTGATCAGGGTGACGGCAACCGAGAATTCCTGAGCCAAGGCCTTTTGGGTTCCCAGAACATCAAGTTGTAGTGAGTCGATACGATCCTTAATGGGAGCGATCTTTTTGTCAAGGAGCGACTCGAGTTGCACCAAAAAGCCGTCTGTCCCTGTGGCAGTTGGGACAACCCCTGGAGAACTTGTCCCATTCTCTCCCAGGCCCGTACCTTTCGCTGAGCCCTTGGCGGCCAAAGTTCTCATAGCTTTCGAGGCTTCTTGCTGGTTTTCTTTATCTTCATCTGCCGTCCGAGCGTCGTCTCTCAATCTTTTCTGCTTGTCGATATCTAAAGACAAAAGCTTTTGCATGGTTTCCCCAATCTGCAAGGGCGGCATGGCTAAAATGTGTACTTATATCCCAGTTATCCCAACTTCAATATGGAATGAATCGCCAAGTTGACACAACCCAACAAATTCGCGAATTCCCACCAATGAGGATAAATCCCACTGCTAAATCCCACTGATTGAACCCAAATTGAACCAATCTCGCTGACCTCAACGAAGGCGAAGGCAGCAATGGCGGCCGCGCCCCCCCCGCGGCCGACCCCCCGGCAGGCCCTAGCCTTAGCCTTTAGCCTTGAGCCTTAGCCTTGAGCCAAAATGGCTTGAGCCAAAATGGCTACGGAGGAGGAGGAGGAGGAGGAGGCGGACATGGCGGAGGAGGCGGAGGAGGCGGAGGGGGCGGAGGAGGAGGAGGAGGACATGAAGAATGAGGCGGAGGGGCTGGGGGGGGGGACGGGGCGGAGGCGCTCGGCTAGCACGCAGAGGAGACAGAGGAGGACGGCCGGGAGAAAAGCAGGACACTGAGGAGAACTACGACGTAGGAGGAGGAGGACGTCGATGCTGGGGAGGCGGGGGGGCTGGAGACAAGCAGCAGCAGACGCGCCATGCCCAGAAGCCTGCGTGCGTCCGCACACAGTAGAAGCAGAACGAGCCGCGGTTCTTCTTGTTCATTGGCTTGAACCCCCAGTGCAAGCACTCACCATTGAAGACGTGGTCCTGCTCGGTGTCGCGGCGGCCGCATAATCCGCGCAGCCTGCCGTCCGGGATGACCTAGCACGCGCGGAGAGGCGGGGAGTTGGGCGGGGAGGTTGCGGGGAGTTGGGGTAGGGCGATAGAGAGGAACATGTGACCTCAACTTGCACGCCTGCCTCAAACGTGCAAGAGATCACGATTTTGTCGACGTTCTCAGCGCCCCACAGCCCGTAACGGGCCCGAGACGGATCGCCGCGGCCGTAGAGAAGGTCGGGCGTCTCCGCTGGGTCAGGCTGGTTAGCGCCAGTGTCTGCCATGGGCCTGTGAGTCCGCGGGGCGACGGGCCAGGTGGCGCGGGGCCGCGGTGCTTTAGTGGGCGGCCTCCGCAGCAGGAAGCTCTCGAGCCTCCGAGCTGAACGCGCGACCCGCAGGCGGCAGTGGTTCAGCGGCGTGCGGGCCCCGACGCAATGGGATAACTATAGGCGGCAATTGCATGATGAGCAGGAGGAGTGCGTTGCGCCGTTGCGAATGTCCTGCTTCCTTCTGCGCCGCCCCACCCCTCTCCTCCAGGCTCGGACGAGGAAGCAAGCGTGTGACAGTACTAGCCGCAGGGGGGTGACGAGCGAGGTAGGCACAAGGGAAGGATGGAGGCAGCGAGGGGCGGGGGGGGGAGGGGGGCACGGAGGGAGGTGCGGAGGGGGCGACGAGGAGACACATCCACACAGTGCGGAATTAGGTTTTACCAAAGAATCAGCCGCGACCGACTCTCTGCCCTGGAAGCTTGCCTGCGCGCCTTCACAGGCGACCCTCTCCCTCGGCTTACCCGCAGCTCGATGGATGAGCGGGGCAGCGCCCAGATCATCAGGGAGAGGGTCGGGGCCGAATCAGATGCAAATTCGCCCGGCGCGGTAGGAACGCTGCCTGGAGGTGAGACCCCCGACGCAAGCCGCTGGAAACGGGAGCGTAGACTGTCCGGGCAATTCTCCTCCTCCGCCTCATCCCTCCCCCCATCTACTCCATCCCCTGAGAGTTGCGCGTGCGCTACCCAATCTGTCATCCGTAAACATCAACCTGAAATCCGAAATCCCCCTTAAAGATCCCACCTTCGTCTAATTGCCATCTACGCCGAGTCGCCAATGCACGGGTGGCGACCCCGCCCGACCCCCGAGAAAGCAGCCGAAGCAACCGCGGCAAACGCAAATCCACTGTAAGCATTCCCCACAAGGAGGCGCGCCAATCCGTCCTCAGTGGGCCCGGCACCAAAGAAGCCGATGAGCCTGAGCAGGAGCTCGCCCGTGATCAGCCTGGCGCCGACAGCGGAGCAGGACGATTGGGGCGAAACACGCATCAAAGAAAGAAGCTGAGATGCCCGTGCCCTAGAGGGGATCGACCATGATCGGAGCGGTGAGAAGGGCAATCAAATACTACAGCGAAAGGACGTGGCAACGACCGACGACGGGAGCGGCGGGGCAGAAACAACGAGAGACGATGGGCAGTAAGAGAGAACGGGTATCGGCGGCGCCTCCAATGCCGCGTGCCGTCAGCCTTCATGATCCTCATCATGAGCACCGACTTGGTAGTGAGAGTCGGCATCGCTTCCTTGAACACGGCTCCGCGGCCATCGCTCCCGAGGGAGAAACGAAGAGACAAGTTGATATCTGCCCACTGGATGATCCCTGGAGCTGCTGGCCAGGGGTCGCACTCGTGGCCGTAGATTGCCACCTGTGCTGAGGGGGGGGGGGCTGGGGGCACCCTCCTCGCTCTCCTCTTCGGCTAGCGCATCCCCCCACCAGTTTGACCCCACCCTCTAGTGCAACTCCTGATCCTGAGCGAGCGCGTCCTCTGCCTCTTTCCCAGGTGCCTCCTCCGCCGTCCCCTGGCCGCCCCCGCTCCAGTGCTAATCCTGATCCTGCTGGAGCGCGTGATCTGTCTCCTCCCCGGGCGCCTTCTCCGCCGCCCCCCGTCGCCTCCAGGCCCCTAGCCCTGGCCCCCCTCACGATCAAGCGGACTCGCAAAATGGCGTCCAAGTAAAAAAGCGGCAACACTGGGCCCATCACAGGGCACATCACATTACGGGTGGGTGGGGGGGGGGGGGGGAGTCTTGCGACGTTTCGACGGGAGGCACCAAACCCGGCATGACGCGAGGACATGTGCAATGCATTGAAGCTGCAGGGCGCGCCTCGATCTGCGCGTTGCACAGCGGGCTCACCACAGTCGCCAACTCTGGATCGTAGTTTGTGAGGTCAGGAGGGCAAGCGATGCCTGCATCCGTGAAGTACTCACCATGTTGTTGCGAAAGACCTTTCAGGTTCTTGATCGCGGGGGGCTCGGAACCCTCAAAGAGGGGAACGCTCTCCCAATCGAAGAAAGAATCGAGCGGCAGCTGTGGGACCTTGATCGCCGGAAGCACGGACGATACCACAGCAAGCCCCGCTCCAACCGAATCATCAAGCAAGGCCACCACCGCCATGCGGATGCGCGTGACGACGGAGCCGTACTCCTGCGCGTTCACACGCATCGCCTAAACGTTGCGGCAGGGCAGGGGAGTGGAGGGGGGGGGGGGGGCTGAGATGAAGTGGATGCGGAGACGGATGGCGGGGCCGATGCAACAACATGGGCACTGGCATAGGGCGGGGGGGGGGGGGGCAGCCGGCGGAGTCAGGAAGTGTAAGCGAGGCAAACTGCAGGGCAGCACAATCCTTACCCGGGCGATCCTCAAGCGCCTGACCTCGTCGCCCCCCGCCGCCGCCGTCAGGCCCCGAACGGCAACGCACGCCAGTGCCGCCAGTGCCAGTAAGCTAATCCCGAGGCCGCGGCGCGGGCTGAGTAGCCGTTCTCGCGCAGGAACTCGCAGATGGCGATGCTGTCGGGGCACGCCCCCGGCTCTGCCTCATTCATGAGCGCGGTGAGGTTCTCCAGAACAACGACGCGAGGCCGAGCTTTTTGAATGTAGTCCGCAGTCATGCGCCAAGCCTTGCCTGTCTCTCCCTCGCCACTCTGAATGGGTGACAGACGTTGTCCTCTCGTAGCCCCGTTCAATGCACTTTTGGTCGTGCACGTAAACCCAGCAGAAAAAAACATCCACTGGCGGCACCACAACACGAGTCCCATATTTAAGGTCCAGGGCCCTCGGCTTGGAGAGCCTTAGATGCGTCTCAGACAGAGTGTCTCAGAGATGATCGGTGCGTCCACGCATCGATCTACCGACTTTAATGCATGGCCTGAAGACACGGCAGATCATGGGACGAACAAAGGCCTGATCGCGCGCACGGTCAACGCCAGACGAGAAAAGAGAAAGCGCCCGAGCCAATGACGGGGGAGGGTGGGGGCGCGCATGCAAGCGGGACGTCGCTCCGCAGCGCCATCTAACAAATGCGTTGCCGGAGGGGCACGGGGGGCGCGGAACCCAGCAACGCGGCTTAAGGCGCTGGCTCCGCCATGTCTCCAAACAAATACTTGACGCCAGGGAACTGCGAGCGAAGGAAGGCATGCTGCAAGTTGCCCTTCTCGCATTGGAAGATGCACTCAAAACGAAACAGATTTTTGGTAGCGGCGTTCCCACTCCCGCGAAAAGGCCTCGAGGATTTTGGCGAAGACGTCGCTCCCGCTGAAGCCTCTAGCCAATCGAAGCCGGGGGCGGGCGGGGGGCTTCGTGGATATCCACGAGGCTTGGGCAAGACAAACTCTTCCCCCCCCCGCCCGACCTCCACCCACGCATCCCAAGGGACCCAGTAGGGCGCCATTCCCCACTCCCACGCGTGCCGCCCCATCCCTGGCTGGGAAGCGTCAGATGCACTGAGGGGTGGTGGGGGTCGGGGGTGTGTGTGGGGGGGGGGGGGGGGGGGGCGGGGGGGGTGAGGGAGGGGGGCAGGACGGGGGGGAGGGCATGGGGGTGCGTCGGAAACAGCGGGAGGGGAGCGTGGGCTTATGAAGACAGACGACAGATGGTATGGAGAAGATGTATACACATAGCCTGTCCCAACCTTGAAGGCACCCTCGGAGATACCGTCCAGGAGACAGGGCAAGTGCTGAGGTGGGATCTTGTCGTGCATGGCTTTGATGGCCAGTTGCAGCGGGTCGTCTTGGACCTGGGCGGCAAGGGAGGGGGCGGGCTGATAGCCTCCAGCGGTCTTTACAAGTGTCCAGAGGCCTCCAGTGGACACGCGGCAACCCAGGACCTGGCGACAGGCCCCCAAGGGCCACGCCGACAGAAGGGCAACGCTCCGACCTGGCGACAGGCCCCCAAGGGCCACGCCGACAGAAGGGCAACGCAGGACCTGGCGACAGCCCCCCAAGGGCCATGAGCACTGGCGGACCGACCGACATCGGTCCATGACGGCCTCAAGCGGCCGTGGCCGCGCCACAGCTGCAGAGTCCTCCCATGCGCAAACATGAGCCGCAAGCAAGACATTGCACATGCCAGCGTAACTTCGGAACACCTGCCACATGCTGCACACGGTGGCACGACAGTGCCCCCCCCCCCACCACCACCACCACCACTCTTCTCTGCGCTCCGCTTCCTCTGCACCATCTTTTTTTCACCGCCCCGCAGGGCAAAGAGGCGGTCACCACGTCGTGGGATTGGGCGCCCTGAAGGCGATTCGGCGCTGCACCTGGCCTGCGTAGACCTGAGGCTCCGGGGCGCGCAGGAAGCGGCGCGCAGAGAAGAGTGGTGGTGGTGGTGGGGGGGGGCACAGAGACGGATGGGACAGGGGCAGAGAGCGAGGGATAGAGAGCGAGAGACGCGTCGGACAGGCACAGAGACGGATCGTGCAGGGACAGAGAGAGAGAGAGAGGAACAAAAAAAACAGATGGAGACGGGGTGGAGAAGACATTGCAGGCGACCCAAGTCTGGCGTTGCCTGGCAGCGCGGATGCCACGCCTAAGCTAGCTCGTATTCACGCCAGGTGGTGAAACCTCCGTCGTGGAAGGGGGCTCACCAATTATCTGTTAAAGCGCTCAGAACTAAAGTCAGCTCAAGAACCCCCTGTGCCCGCGCTCTCCTCATCGGGCGGGTACCACTGCTGCGTATCTGTCACTGTGTTGTGGAAGTAGACCGCGTGGAAATCATCTGTGTAGTACGTCTGCCATCCATCCTGGCGGTGGAGGGGGCGCGGTCTCCGGTGCCGCTAGAGCGGCTAGACCTGCTGACAAGGACTGCCCGCGCGGCGTCGGCTGCTGGGCACTCCCCAGCAACAGACACCGCGCTACCAGCTGTCTGCGTTGGCCTGAACGCTCTCGCAAGAATCGGAGACTACGAGACCAGAAGGTCCAGCTTTTGCTTGAAGGTGAGGAATGCGTTGTGTGCCCACATGGCTCCGAAGACCATGTTGACCGCGGGGATCTCGCGATGATGGTGGATGTGGGCCACCGTCGCGGGGACGAGGAGGATGAGGTGGAGGGGGAGAAACACCAGGAGGAGCAGGAAGAGGGCTAGGGGCGCAGAATGAAGCCAGGGGTAGCGGCTCAATACGAAATGGTGAAGGCAGCAAGAGGCGGAGGAGGCGGAGGAGGAGGAGAAGGAGAGGAGGAGGAGGAGGGGGGGGTGACACGGAGGAGGAGGAGGAGGTGGAGGAGGAGAAGGAAGGGGGAGCGACGGAGGAGGGGAAGGTCTGGCAGCGGTCACATCAGGGCCCCACTGAGGCCCAGAACGCATCCCACTGAGTCCAAGGCAACTATCCACAGCGCACGCAGCAGCAGCAACATCAGCAGCACCAGCAGTAGCAGCACCAACGGCGAGGAGGGGGGGAGCACTGAGGGCAAGGGCGAGGGCATCACCTGAGTCGCCCCAGCCGGATGCTTCGCCGGCGGATTCTTGAACGGGATGCCCGCGCTCGAGCTGCCAGCCGCCTGGCGGGAGACATCGCCGCTAACGGGTCCCCCCCCCCCGCCCCCGACGCGAACATCGTCGCCGACCCATCGCTGACGCCATCCCCAACGGCGTCGCCAGTAATATCGAAGCGCCGCCGCAATAGGCCGCCTGCTGCGCGGCCCCTGGCGGGGGCAGTCCGTGGACGACAGGCGGCAGCATCGGCGCTGGCGCCTTCTGGGGGGGCACTGCTGGCGGGGCTTTCTGCGCTGGAGCCCAGGGGTCCTGCGCATGCGCCAAGGGAGACGGATCATCCCCATCCGACGAGTCGGTGGGCGAGGCAACATAGGGGTCTGGGTCCGGCACCATGCTGCCCTCAGGCACAGGTGCGAGCGGCGCGCGCACTGCCAGCGCGAGCTCGCGAGCGGAACGCTCACCCGCGAGGAAGGCCGCGGGGGGCGGCTTGGGCTTTGGCTGCGGGGCTGGTGAAGCCAGCGCGGGCGGGGCCTTCGCGCCCGCGGGAGGCGTCTTGGGCGGTGGTGGCGGGAGCGCCATCCTGCGCGGCGCGCGGGTGGCTGGCGGCGGCTTCCCTAGCCACACGCTCGCAGACACGCCCGGCGGTGGCTTTGCTGGAACGCCGTGGATGGTAGCGAGCGGCGGGGCGTGGATCGGACTGAAGGGCTGCGCTGGTGGTGGGGCCTTGCTTGGCAGCACGTCCTGGGATGGCAGAACGGAGTCGGCACTCTCAGTCGGCGGGTGCAAGGGCGGCGGCGGCGGCACCTGCAGGTAAAGCCCTGGCGGTGGCTCAGGCCCCTCAGGCGGCGAGGGCACGTCGGTCTCCAACGACGAAGGCTGGGTCTCATACGAGAATGGGTCGGAACTCTGGTGAGACGGCGCGCCGTCCGCGACGCATGGGTCAGCTCCAAGGTCGACGGGGGTGGGCTGCAGCCATGGGTCCGTCTCTGGCTGGTTCACGACCCCGCCAACCGCCGCGTGGGGCTCGATCTGGACCCCCAGAGGCGCGGTCTCCACTAAGCCGACGTCCTCGATACGCGCACAGCCACTGCCAGCAACGGCCTCGTCCACTGGGGGCGCAGGCGCGGGAGGCTGCGGCACGCTCATAGCTGCCAGACGCGGTCGGCCGCGATGGAGTGGGATATCGCGCGGGGGCGCCACGTGCTGAGCCCGCAGCAACGACAGTGGGAGGGCAGGTCGGAGCACAGGAGGGTCCGACCAGAGGGCGGGGAGAACGTGACGGCGGGCCCTGAGCGGTGAGTGTCACGCGCTCCTGATGCAGCCACGCGGAGGCCGCTGGCGCCCTGAGACGCCCTGCGAGACATTGCCATCGGTCCGGCCCCCAGGGGCCCATGGCCGTCGCGGACGCAGCCCGCCAGGGGCCCATGGACCCCAGGGCCCTGTCCAGTCGCAGCCCGCCAGGGGCCGTCGCCGAGAACGACCGACGAGACCCCACCGCCGCCAACGCCGTCGCCAGCTTCACCGCTGCCACCGCTGCTCGAACCACCACCGCCCTTGCTACTGCAGCCACCCCAGCTGCTGCCGCCGAGCCGAGGCTACAAGCCCGCACCCCAAGCGCGGCGGCGACCTCATCAGGCCCGGGCATGCTCGCATCGCCCTCCGAGGCCTGCGGCAGGGGTGCGGGAGGCGCGTGGCGTCTGAATTAGCGGGGGGGCGGGAGCTGGCGTTTCATGTAGTTTTGTGGGGTTTCCCGAAAAATACACCGCACGAGAAGATACCCGTACAACTCGTGCGGCCGCACCCCGAAAATTATTACGGGAAATCAGAATTTATCGTACGAGCGCACCCCATCACGAGGATCGTAATTTCTGGAATTTCTCGGGGTGTAATTTCCTGTGATTTCTGGGGGGGGGGGAGGCGTACGAGAACATCTCGTGCGGCCACATTTTCGGGAATCTCCAAAAACTGCCTCCAAAAAAACAATCCCCCCGACCAGCAATCCGACGTGGCGACGACGCGAAGACAGGGCCTCGTCGCTAGCGTCGCTGTCCGCGTCGGGCAAGCCCTGGAAGAGGCTGCCGAGGAGGTCGCCGACGGCCTGCACGTCCAGATCCGCCTGGGGGGGCGGCCAAGGCAGGCACGGGGTGCTAAAGAGAAGGGCGAGAGGGCGGGGAGGCGATCGCCAAGGCCGCTGCAGCCCGATGCCCCCCTCCTACATGGGATCCACCTGGGACCCCGACCGCCAGCCGACAACGCCTAGGGATTAGTCGGGCGACGCGGCCGATGGTGCGCGGGGGCAGGACAGAGAGAGGACACAACGCGGCAGCAGCAGCACGACTTGGCGCCTCGCGGAGCACCAGGGCAGTTGCCACCGGCGGCTGCTGCGGCGACTTCGCCGCCTGCTGGGACTGTGGGCCACTCGTCGGGACAATATCCGAGCAGGCCCCCAGCTTGACAGCTGCTCCTGAGGGCCCACCACGGGGGCCCGGCGACGCTGCTGGGGACGCTGCGAGTGGCGAGTGCTGCATCGGCACCATGGACCCCGTGCTGTGGGAGCTGGGGGATTCGGGAACGGCCCTCAACTGTGGCGTGAAGCGCGGCTGCTTGGCCAGCGCGCGGGGGGTTTGCAGGCCCAACGTCGGCAGCATCTGCCTGCGCTTCTGCGGCACTGTAACCGGTGAGTCGGATGCATGCTGCGGGGTGGCAGGCATGCGCTCTCGTGGCGGCGTCGGGGGCGACAGCTGAGCTGGGGTGGCGAGATCCTCGGCGGCGGCCAGGCGGCGGGCATTGCCCTGAGCCATCTGCCGAGCGGCCTCGGGGCCGAAGACCCTCACATCGAAATCGGCATGCTCCCTCGCCTCGTCGAAGTAGAACTCAGCGGCAGCATCCTGCGCCAATCGCCCCGGGGCAGCGCCCGCAGCAGGCGCCCGCCTGGGGGCAGGCTGCAAGGCAGGGGCGATGGCTAGCCTGTCGGCATCCTCGACGCCATGTTCGGCGAGCAAGTCAGACAGCGAGTCCTCCAGCGTGGCGTCCACGTCGGCGACCTGCGCATCTGTCGTTCCAGCGGCAGCAGCGGCGGGTGCAGGGGCACCCGCTGCGGGCTGCACACCAGGCGATGGCGCCTCCTTGTAGGTTGGCGGCTCCATACCACTGACTTCCGAGGGAGCGGGCAGGCTGGGCGGCTCTGGACCTGGCTGCGTTGGAGCAGCGGCCGCTGCGTCAAAGCCGTCGCCGCCAGACTGCAGATCGGGGGCGATGACAGCAGCCGGCGAACCAGCAGCACCACACGCCACGCCACAGGTCGATGAAAGGGCGTGCTGCTCATGACCACTGGGGCCCGTTGGCGACGAGACGCTCAAGTGGCCCGAAGCCATAACTGGGTCCAGGCTGCCCTACTCTGGGGACATAACTAGCTCCGGCATGGTTGCGCAGAGGCTGCTCAGCTCCTCGTCCAGGCGAGCGACATCGGCAGACACCCCACTGTCGCCAGGAGCGTGCGCAGGTGGGCTTGGGATGACCGGCGCACCTGGCTGCGTCGCGGCGTCGTCGTCGGAGTCTGCAGCCCGAGCCTGTTGCACGTCATCGGCGAAGTGGCGCCGGCGTCGCTTCGAGGGGGGCGAGAGCTCCACGTCCGCGGGAGCGGACGGCAAGTGCGTGGCAGGCGAGGGCTCCACTGCCGAGGGCGCGGGCGGCAAGGGCGCGGCCTTGCTCTTGGCCTTGCCCGCGCCCGTGCCCTTGCTCTTGGGGGCGGCCCTCGGCTTGGCTTTGGCTGGGGGGGTGGCCGCCGCCTGGGGCTTCTTCCTGGGGCCGTCGGAGCCGGCGCTGCCGGAGGGGGCCGTCGCAGCATTGCGGCGTAGGGAAGCCATGATGGACTTCGCCGCGAGAGCGGGAGGCTGGCTGGCGGGCAGCTCGGGGTGCTTGCTCATCGCGGGCGGGGTAATTCCGAAGGTTGTGAGCTGAACTCCCAGCTCCAAGATGGTGTCTGAGCTCAGACAGCTGCGCACCAGTAAAACGGAACCCCGGCATTTGGAATGGTGTAAACTACCAAGCGGGTTGCCCGGGACACACGCTCCCTGAGATACGAAGGGACCTCCTGATATCATGCCCTGTGTGAGTATATAGGGGGAGTCCAGGAATAACGCGTACTTAAGATAAACAAAACGGAACCTACTTCAGCAGATATCAGTCTCCCCCTGTCACACGCGCAACGGTGCGACCACATCGGCAGAGCCCTGGAGATGTCTCTGGCTTGGGTGTGGCGCGTAGAGCGTCTGCTCAGTGGATGAACAAGCGGTAGGCGAAAGGCCGTGCGTATGACCCCGCCCGAACTTTCCGCCCCGCTGCCCACCCACCCCGCCCGCAACCCTCCACCACTGTCGCTTGCCAGGACCACGAGAAGGCGCTGAGATGGGCGCGCGCGAGGAGGAAACGGAGGCTGCGGAGAAGGGCCAGGAGTAGGCGGAGGCGGAGGAGACGGAGCGAGACAGGAGGAGAGGGGGGGGGGGGAACGTGGGAGGAAGAGGGGGTTGCAATGGCGTTTATCACTGCCGCAGCAGCGCACAGGCCAAGAGCACGGATAGCCCGAATCCGCTCGTCACCTGTGGCTCTGCCACATCGTCGAAAACCTACCCCCTGGCGCTGGACAGCCCCCCGTGGTACTTGCGCGGATGCATATCTCTACTCTTGCAGGTTAGGCTTCGGAGACACAACCGTCATCACCATCGTCATCACCATCATGAACATCAACATCGTCACGAGACGGCGTCGTCATAATTTCACGAGTCAGAGCCCCTCCCCCTCGGAAGTTCATGCTATCACCGATCCCCTGTCGAATTGAGAGACCATCAAGGGGGGCTGTCAAGATTCTCTGGCATGCGCTGGGGCCCAATCGTTCGAATGGGCACCTGCATATGCAGATCACGCGCGCAGGGGTGGAGGGGATCAATGGTCATCCCCGCCAGCAGCCAGCGCTTCAGCTGCCGCACGCAGCCCGCATCGTCCAGAATGTCTGTCCCACGGCGACCTCTGTACTTGATGTTACGCTTGCAAACTGCGCCGTCTAGGGCGTTCTGGTGCTGACCGCAGGTGGCACCCCGACCAATATGGACGTCCCCGCTCCAGATCTGTGCGATCTGGAAGTCGCCCCACGGTGTGCCCCGCCTTCGGCGGCCCCATTCTGGGGCTGGAATCGGGGGCGGTGGCGCTGGGTCAGCCTCTGCTGCGGCCGCTGGCCCCGCCTCTATGTCGGCTGCGGCAGCTGGGGCAGCTGCGGCCGCGGCCTCTCCCCCGGCGGCAGGATCAGCCGCTGGCGCCGCTGCTGCGGCGGCTGCTGCGGCGGCTGCTGAGGCGGCTGCTGGGGCGGCTCCTGGGGCGGCTGCTGGGGGGGCAGCTGCCAGCGAGGCTGCTGGGGCGGCTGCTGCGGCTGCGGCTGCAGGACCTGCAGCTGCCACTGCCCCTGAGGCGCCCGCCGCAACGGCAGCTCCAACAGGAAGCTCCTCGGCGGCCTCGCCGGGCGCCGCAGGGTCGTCGTCGCCACTACTCTCCAGCACCAACTCAGGCCCCTCAACGCGCGGGAGGGTCTGCAAGATGTTGCCAACTGTCGAAATCGTGCCCTCGATATCCGTTGCGTTGAAGAGGCTGTGGAAGTGAGCAATGAGCCGACCGCAGCCGGTGCTGGGGTCAAACATCTGGAGGAACTTGCAATCCTCATCGGCGATGCCCGTCTTCTCTGGCACCGCGCCCTGGAGGGAGAAGGCTGGCAAACTGATCATCCGTATCCTCCTCGCGCTCTCCCTACTCCTCCAACGTGCCCCCCCACCCCTCACGCGTTTCTCCTTCACACTCTGCCCCCCTCCACCCCCCTCCAAATCCTCCTCCGTTTTCCTCCGCTCCGTCCGCCGCGGGCGTCTCGAAGCCCCCCCCATCCTACCTAGCGCCGTCCTTCTACAAGCCCGTCCTCACTCGCGTGCTCGCACGAGCATCCCCAACGCCATTCCCCCACCCCAACCTCGCACATGGGGAAGGGGTGTATCAAGCGAATAGGGGGGCGATTCTCATGCGAGGATCCTGAAGCACGCAGTCAACGACGACGTCGGGCACCAGGGTCTGCGTGATATCGCTCACGCCTAAGGGGGCGTCTGGGCTCTCGGCGACCTTGCTGCTCAGCTTCCGCAACAGCAGCTGCTGCCCTGGCGTGGGCGCCGCGCCCCCCAAGAGTCTCTTCATCAACGATACCTGGTTAAGGACCACTAGCTTGTCCCCGTCTGTAGTAAATTGCACTGACTCACCAGGTCCGCATGGTTCACCTGCTGGCGCGGGGCGGCTCTTAAAAGCTAAGACGGGCGGAGGGGGGGGGGGCCTCTGGAGAGCTCAAAGATAGGAGGCTTCACACAAAGTTACTATCGAGCGATGGGGGCACCCAAGGGTGCGGGGGTGGCGACAGAGGCGACAAGGGCAAGAGGCGGGCAATGAGGAAAAGGAAACGGAGGAGAATGGGACGGAGGGGGGCGGGTGAGCGGAAGGGCGAGGGGAGGAGGGAGAGGGGCGGGGCGGGAGGAGAGGGGAGAGGAGACAGAAGCGCAACGGGACGAGTCTGCGACAGTGCGTTGCACTCCCAGGGGCACCTGCAAGAAATAGCGACATGAGCGGGTTCGCACCTCGGGTATACGCCACCCAGAAATAACCGCCTGCAACCATAACATCGTGCTGATCGGCAGCCGTGAGGTCTGCCCGCACCCAAGTGAACTGCCACTGTTTGTCCCAGAGGTACCGCGAGAGGGCCGCACCGCTCTTCAGGCACGGCTCGTAGATGGTCGAATCCTTGGACTGGCACACGCCACTGTGGCGTTGCCAACACGAGCGCCACAATGAGATCTTCTTTTTCGGGGGGATCCTGTTTGCATCTTTAACAAACGTTGTGTCGCGAAACTCCTTGCGAGCTTGCTGGCCCCACTGGTTGAAAGCGGCTGCGGGGTCACTCTCTGCCGCGGCCAAGAAGGCTTGATGGCTCAGCGGGAGGCCGTCACCACTGAGGCCGCACATGGGAGTAGGACCACAGGTCTCCGGTAGGGGCTCGACCTCTGGAAGAGCTGCCTCGCGCGCTGCAGCCTGCCGTTTAATGAAGTGAGCCTCCGCTGCCTTGGCATTCCAAGTGTCCTGCTCCTCCTGCGGGAGATTGTCAAACTCTGCCTTCAGTAAGGTGCGGGCCTGAACACGCTGTCGTTTGTCACGAGGTTGAGACACGCTGCTGCTCGGCTTTTCCTCTGCGTTCACATACATCATCCACCCTGGCGCGGCGTGTCCCGCCCTGGCGACGGGCCTGACAGACCGCTCCAGCGGGACGCCAGCCGCCATCATATCCTCAGCGTGTTCCTCTCGTGGGTCCGGGCCACCAGCCCGCAGGTGCTGTGAGAGGCACTGCGTCAGAAAGCCATTCGCCCTCACACGCTCCATGAAGACATCGCCAACGTGTATGCTCCGATGAATCTGAGCAAACAAGCGCTCAACGTCCATATTGGTTAACAGGCCGCGCCGGCCGAATAATCTAAACGCTCGCCAAAATGCCGCGTCGTCCAGCAACCGCCACTCTTATACAAGCGCGGGGAGCGTGAACGCACTGTAGTTTAATTCACGTGTAGCACGGGGCGGTTGTAGCGCAGACGCGCGGGGGAGACGTCGACTCGAGATCCCGAGGGGTTCGCAAGAGAGCCCCGATGGGGCCAATGTGGTGTAGGCGCAGGCGCAGCGGAGGGCATTGGCCGACGAGGCCCCCCGACGCACGAGTCTCTCACGGGGTTAACAAGAGCGGGCCCCGACGGCTGCAATACGTTTCCAAGGCGTACAAGAGTTGTCGCCATGACCGAGCGAAGCAGCCATCCATTTGTGGGCACCACAGGCGCCTCTGGCGTTACACCCTGGACGTTCTCGAACCGTGTCGGAACCTACCTGGGTCGCGGTATAAGCCGCAGGCTGAATATATCCTGGGAAGTAGACCACAAGTTGCGCATCTTCCTAGCAAGCTTAGGTTCAAGACAGCACCTGTCCTCGGCGAAGAACGCAGCAGCAGCCTGCTTGAAGTCCTCGGTCGAAGCATCCGTCGACATCCTGAACAGCCGGAAGGGCCAGTCCCCAAGCGCGTCGTGGAACCTCGGGGGAGGGGGGGTAGCGCGGCGGAGGGGAGGGGGGCGGGGGGGGGGGCGGGGGGGTGTTGGAGGAGGCATGGACAGGGGGCGGTGGAGGTGTCGGAAAGAAGAGAAGGACAAGGACGCGGTGACTGCTATGGAGGGGCCTACGACAGCGTGGCCACTGAGGCAAGGGTCGTCACGTGGGAGGGATGGCCAGTTGGGGGGGAGGGGCATCACCAAGAGATCGTGTCCATAAATCGCCCGTCTGCCCTCGCCCCCGCCAAACTCTCCTCCTCCTGAATGCCCCGCCGCCACCCGAGTCACGCCCGACACCGCCGCCCCGTTCTACCTCTGCCGATTCCCAAATTAATGTAGAACCTCCAGTGCAGCTGCGCGTGCGCGGAAGCGCAGATCTGCATGCTGCACTGCTTCACTATGCCGAGCTCGGTGGGCCGTCCAGCGTAGTGGAAGAATAGCATGGGGAGCCCCGACCACGCCATGCTCTCCTCAGACGCTGGCTTCGTCAGCATCGCCATGAGCCGGCGCTGGCACTCGACGAAGGGACTGACGCGAGGACGAATGACCTAGGCATGCGACGGGGGGGGTGGGGGGGAGGGTCGGGCGAGGCGATCGGGCGAGACGATCAGGCGAGACAAACAGGCGCGAAGATCAGATTAGGCGACGCGATGAAGCGAGACGAGACGCCTCGCGGTGCTCTGTGGCATCCTGATTATGACCCTCGCCTCTGATCCTCTTTGTTATACTCAAGCTCGTGTGGTATCTTTGCTTACCTCCGCCATTCCGCTTCGATATGCCCAGTGTCCTGATGCTGCTGCTGTCATTGTGCCCCCCGACACCCCGCTGGTCACCGCCCCTGACCTCAGACCGCCGCCTGACTAATCCGCCGCCCCCAACATCACCGAACCGACGCGGCGGCCAAGGGCGTGACATCCATGGTGCCCGCGCGGTGCTCATCAAGCCATTCCAAGCGCTGCCGCAACCGGTGCATCGGCCGACCCGCAGCCATAGCCGACAACAGTCGAGCCTTAAACAAGAAACCTCGCATCGAGCAGCATGACCAGTGCACCTTGCTGTTCACGCACTGGCGGTAATCCACGCTGTCTGCTTCCTGGCCGGAGGGGTGCAAGGAAGCGCGCCAAGTGCACCGTCAGCCGGGCAATCAGACGCAGCAGCAAAGGGATGATGGATCCGAAGAAAATGAGCACAGCGTTGCCGCGTCAGCATAGCTGTCATCTGGCTCCTCCTCCTCGCCCCAATCCTCCTGCACGTCCGCCTGCCCCCCCTGCTCTCCGTGGACCCAGTGATCATATGCGCCGCCTCCGCCGCCGCCTCATCCCCCCCCCCCCCCCGACTCTCCTGCCCATGCCCCCATCCGCCAAAGGGGCGGCGCAGTCCTGGTCATGCGCGGCAGCGATCCTCTCCCACTTGGGGAAGGCGCGCAGGAGCGACCGCGCGGCCAAGTCGTGCACCATGATGCCAGGCGCCTGACTCAGGAAACGGAACAGCCTCCCCCATCTCCTCAGCCTCCTCCCCCTGGGCCGCCAGCGTCTCAACCTCCCCCCTCCCCCCCCCCTCAGCCTCCACGTCCTCCTCCCCGGCCGCCCTGCGCTCCAGCTCAGCCTCATCGTCCTCCTCCTCAGCCTCCTCGCCCCCCTCCTCAGCCTCCGCGTTCTCCTCCTCAGCCTCCTCGCCCTCAACCTCAGCATCCTCATCCGTCGCCTCAGTCTCCTAGTCCTCCTCAACAGCCTCCCCGTCGTCCTCCACAGCCTCCGTGCCCTCTTTCTCCTCGCCGTGTCGCCTGCTGCGCCATGCTCTCGCCCATGTGACCCCACCTGTTTTTGCTCGGCTCCGTGCAACCCGCCGGGAGCAACACCCCTGCTTCCAGCAGCGCGCACAGAGTGTTCTCCGCTGCTGCGGCAGCAGACGCGCAGCGTCCACAAGCGCGCTCGTAATGGATAATCCGCCCAGAGCGAACATCGCCGTTAATGAACTGCCTCAGCTTCGCGATCTTGCGTCTGATCTGCTCGATGTTCTTAGGGGGGCAAAACCATGCACGCCACATCGGCACTGGTAACCCTACGGAGGGGGGGGGGGGGTTCTCGTGAGACGAGGAGCGGGGAAGAAGGGCACAGGGGCGCGGGTGGAGATGTGGAGGAGGAGAGGGAGAGGGAGGAGGAGGAGAGGGAGGGGGGAGGAGAGGGAGGAGGAGGAGGCAGGGGCAGGGAGAGGGAGGAGGAGGAGGAGAGGGAGAGGGAGGAGGAGGAGGAGGAGAGGGAGAGGGAGGAGGAGGCAGGGGCAGAGGAGAGGGAGGAGGAGGAGGAGGAGGAGGCATCGACTAGCACCACCACTCCTACATCATCCGCGGTTGGGTCCACCTAGTCACCTCCTCATCATACCGCTCCGTGCTGCTAGCCGTCCCCAGCATCCTCTCCTCCCCCTATGTTCTGACAGTGCCAAACGTCCTGCGGCTCACTCGCCGCTGCGCCAGCATTGTCGGTGCTTCCGCGCACGTCCTTCCCCACGCTGAACCACATGAGCTCATCCAAGTGTTGTGCCCAGCGCGGGTCTGGCAAGTCCAAGGTGTTGTATTCGAATACCTCTGGATCTAGCAGGAGACTGCCAAGGGCCATGGCCACTGCGTTGTGATGGCCAACGGACCTGTGGACCACCGTCAGTGCGTGCACGTCACCAATCAGGGATTCCTGGGCGCGTGCAATGTGGCGGCGCTACTGCTATCGAACTCATCCTCATCATGTCTCGGCCCATCCGCCCCCTCCTCCGTAGCTCGACCTGCTCGACCCTCTGCTGGTTTCGTGATCAGCCCCCCTCGCGCCTAAGGTGCCCTCCTAAGACTGCGCGCCCCGCTTCCTGCCCCTCGACAGACGGGCCCGAGCGAAGCAGGGAAGGGGAAGCTGGGCACCACCGCCGTCGGCGTCGTCGACAGCATCGAGCATCGCCGACCTCCTCGCGGGCCGCCGCTCCACCCTCTAGCACCCTCGTTGAAACCCCAAGCCCCAGGTGTCCTCGTTCACAGCGTGCACCATGGTCGCGTGCACGGCGTGGACAGCACAAATGTCCAATGGGTTCTCGAGGACGGTGGTGAGGTCCTGCAACTGGTCATGGATATAGCCTAACGCGCGCCCGTTGCTTGGCGCATTGTCCGGCACCTGGCTCAAGAAGATGTACGGCACGGTGCGCGCGAGCTCCCTGATGCCATGCGTGTTGAGCCCGTCGAAGGCGGCCTCGACGCCTTCGACGATGGTGCTCGCGCGGCTGTTCTGAAGGAAGCACGGTGGAGTGGGCGCATCCACGCGCTGCTCGAACCCATCCTGACCGGGCAGCTGGGCGCGAGTGGCGGGGGGGGGCACAGGCAGGCCCAAGGAGACAGTGCGTCGCTGGGGGGAGAGGTTGCAGACGAGAAGGGAGGTCAACCCAAAGAGGAGGTCGGCGGGGAGGGGGGGGGGGGGGCGGGTAGAACAGGAGCACGGACAGGGTGTGTGTGTGTGCGTGTGTGTGTATGTGTGTGTTGTGTGTGTGTGTGTGTGTTGTGTGTGCGCGTGTGTGTGCGTGCGTGGGTGGGGGGGGTGGGGGGGGGGGGGGGTGTGGGGGGGGGAATGGGGGGGGGGAAGGGCGAGAAAGACAAAGAAGCGGAGGGGGACGGGGGGGAGGGTAAGTCTCTCCCTCTCTCGCGCTCTCCCTTGCCCTCTTGGTGCCCCTCGCATCTCCAGCGTCCACCTCCACGTTTTCCTCGTGGCTATTATAATCAAGATGATCGCCCTCGTCGCCGTCGATCGCCCCCCCCTGCCCCCCGGGGTCCGAGTCAACGAGCGACAGGTGCATCTTCATGCCCAATAGTTCGACTGACCCCCTACCAGGTAAGGCACGCCCAATGCCCCTGTCGACGTACTCCTTGGCGCTGATGCTCTCCCACCTGCCAGTCTCCGCGTCCTCAGGGCCGACGGCGGAAGGGTCATGGGGGAGCGAATCGCCTCCGCCTCCTCCTCCTCCTCCTCCTCCTCCTGCTCCTCCTCCGCCTCCGCCCCCTCCTCCTCCTCATCGTCGTCCTCCTCCTCCGCCCCCATCGCCACCTCCATCTCATCCTCCGTCGCCTCCCCCCCCTCGTCCGCCTCCTCCTCTCCACCTCCTCCATCTCATCCTCTCCATGCCCTCCTCCCCCTGCATCTCCTCGCCCTCCCCCTCCGCCTCCTCCATCCGCTCCGCCTCTTGCCCGCCTCCTCCCACCGCCGCCTGAGATCCCAGCCGCGGTCCTTGACCAGGTACCTCGCATGCGGCGCCACTTCGAACTGCAGGCCCCCGAACCTCACACGCCACGGCGTGCAGTCGAAGCCTCTGCTCAAGACCATGCCGTCGACGCGCGCCTCCTTTGCGGGGGTGGGAGGTGGGTGGGTGGGGGGGGGGGGGGGAGGGGGGCGTGTGTGTGTGTGTGTGTGGTGTGTTGTGTGTGTGTGTGTGTGTGTGTGTGTGTGTGTGTGTGTGTGTGTGTGTGTGTGTGTGTGTGTGTGTGTGTGTGTGTGTGTGTGTGTGTGTGTGTGTGTGTGTGTGTGTTGTGTGTGTGTGTGTGTGTGTGTGTGTGTGTGTGTGTGTGTGTGTGTGTGTGTGTGCGTGCGTGTGTGCGTGCGGCGTGTTGTGTGTGTGTGCGTGTGTGGTGTGTGTGTCTGTGTGTGTGTTTGTTGTGCGCGCGTGCGTGCGTGCGTGCGTGCGTGTGTTGTGTTGCGTGCGCATGTGTGTGGGTGTGGGTGTGTGTGTGTGTATGTGTATGTGTATGTGTGTGTATGTGTATGTGTGTGTGCGTGTGTCTGTGTCTGTGTCTGTGTCTGTGTGTGTGGTGGTGGTGGGGGGGGGGGCGTCGTCGCCCCATCGCGGCTCCACCTACTGGCCCCGCCGCTTCCTCCCCCTGCTGTCGTGTCTGCATGGGCCGGCCGCCCCCCCCCCCTCCCATGCCTGCGCCCGCCCTGCGCCCTGCGGGCTCGCCCACCGAACGACCAACTCCGCCTGCTCATCTACCTCCCCTCCTCCCCATCCGTCGGCGGGCTCACCTCCTCCGAATGGGCCCCGTCCGCCGCGGCTCTCAGACGAGCGCCCCCTACCTCCTCCCTACCTCCTCTTCCTCCTCCTCTACCTCCTCCTCTACCTCCTCCTCCTCTTCCTCCTCCCCCGGGTCCTGCGACCACGAACGGATGCGCTTGCCCAGCGCCCGCTGGGTAACGCGGGCAACAGCAGCGCACAGCTCCAGCGACCGCCTGGTCTTTCCCATGGCAACCTGGGCAGGGGGGAGGGAGGGCAGGCGCCAGGACTCGAGAGGACTCGAGAGGGGGGGCATGGCACCCAACCCGCCAGGGCTCGAGAGGGGGGGGGGGGGGGGGGCAGGCGGGGTACAACACCGACGACGACGATGCGAGGGTTGCGAAGAAAGACGGGCGCGGGCCAGGGCGCGAGGGGAGGCGGGCAGGGGCGAGAAGGAGAGGTGCGCTGGGGCGAAGGGTGGCGCGGAGGAAGATTCTCTTCCGAGCGACCTTCCCGCCGCGCGGTCGGCCGCCATGCTTGAGGCCGCGGTGCGCGGCTGCTTGGCAGAGCTGCAAATGCCACTCGTGCTGCTGGCGCAGCCGGCCGCCGTTCTCGGCGCGCATCTTCCTGAGCGCTCTGCTCTGCACCAGCGCCAGCTGCTGCCGTGGAACAGCGCGGTCGCCAACGCGAAGTTGCCTCCATCGGACGGCGACGACATGGGGCTCAAGGTCTGGCCCGTCCCGCTCCTCCTCCTACGCTCAAGGTCCTCCTCCTCCTCCTCCTACGCTCAAGGTCTGGCCCGTCCCGCCCTGGCCTACTTCCTCCTAAACCGCTCCTCCTCATCCCGTGGCGTGGCCTCTTGTCGCGGCATGCCACGAGGCCGTCGTAGCCCTTGCTGAGGGCAGCCCCCGTCCGGGGGGCGGGGACATAGCGCGGCCGCAAGCGCGGCCGCGCGCGCCTGGCGGCCGCAAACGCGGCCGCGTCATCGTCCGCTAAGTCATGCGCCGCTGCGCCCAAAAGGGGGGCGAGGTGGACGCGGCCGCCCCCCGCGCGGGCCAAGTCCAACATTGACATCTGGGCTAAACAGCCCTGCAGCAGCAGGAGAGCAGGGAGAGGAGCAGCAGGAGCAGCAGAAGCAGCAGCAATGAAAAAAAAGAGGAGCACGAACAGCATGCGGAAGCGCAGGGCCAGGATATGCAGCAGCAGCAGCATGGCGCGCAGGAGTAGAAGGAGGAGGCGGTAGAGAGGTACGAGGACGGGGAGAAGGAGGCGGAAGGGGGGGAAGCAGGAGGCCGAGTACGAGGAGGAGGATGCGGAGGCGGGCGAGATGAAGGGGAAGAGGACCGTGGAGCACGCTTCCCATGGGATCACGCCCTCATCCTCTGAGTCCTCATCACCTCCTCCTCCTCCACCTGGCGCTCTCCTCTCCTTATCCTCCACCTGGCGCTCTCCTCATCCTCTGAGTCCCCCCCCCCCCTCCTCCCCCTCCTCCGCCCCCCATCCCTCCTCCTCCCTCTCTCCTCCCTCCTCCTCCTCCTCCGCCTCCTCCTTCTCCTCCTCCTGCTCCTCCTTCTCCTCCTCCTCCTCCTCCTCCTCCTCCTCCTTCTCCTGACTTCCTCTTCCTCCTCCTCCTCTTCCTCCTCCTCCTCCTCCTCCAGGACGGGCCCAGAGATGCGAAACAGGTCGACGAGTCGCCCCTCCCCCGCTCCTCCTCTCGGCGGCGAGCGAGGGGGGGAAACGAGAGGGAGAAGGCCTTCTCAGAAGGCTCGGAGGCCCCCCAGCCATCTGGAAAGTTCCCCAGGCCTTTCACGAAGATAAAGCACAACTTCTCAGAAGGCCTCGGAGGGCTTCCGAGGAGCCCCACCGCCCTCTGAGAAGACCTTCTCCTTCCCACTCCCCCCCTCGCTCGCCGCCGATTCTCTTCTCGGCTACGCGCAAGAGTGACCCTGGGTAAGAATGGCCTTTGGTGCGCGGCTTTTTGGGGGGGGCCGCGGGGGGACCAAGCCGGGGCGCGCAAGCCGCTGCTACCGCTTCGTTTCTCGGCCACATGAGGACCCATCCGTGCCCGCGCCAGAGGTCACTCCTGCTGCTGCTGCTGCTGCTGCTAATGATGGAGGGGGCAGAGGACGAAAGGGGCGGGGGAACTGGAGGAAGGGGAGGAACAAGAGAAGGAGGAGGAGGAGAAGGAGGGCGAGGAGGAGGAGGGGGAGACGGAACAGCAATAACAGCAAGAGTAGACGAGTAGAAGCGCGAACAGAAGGAGTAGAAGAAGGAGCGGGAGCACGAGCGGAAGGGGAGGACGAGGCGGAGGCGCAGGGGAGGGGGGGGGGCAAGAAGAGGGCGCCCCTGTGCCACTCCTGAGCCCCATCGAAGCACGCCGCGGAAAAAATCAAGTTTGAATGCCGTTCTCGTGTCACGTATCCTAATGACCCTGCAAAAAAATACTAAGATGGATTGGGCGCCAGAATATTTGGGCGGGAAAAATAATATGTGGGAATTATCAGGAAAATGCTGAATTTGTTGTCCGTATTTTCCGAATTGTTCGTGGGCAATTCCACGGGCGTGTCCCACGCAAATGATTTCTCCGCGTTCCCCGGGGCCGCTCAAGCCATGTGGGCTCAGGTGGACACAGCTGGCATGCGCGTGCCCACTCGAGCTCTGCAGGTGCTACGCCGAGATCATGAAGGAGCTCGAGCCTGCGTGGGGGGCGATACCAGTGGGGGCCCGGCTGAGGCTGCGAGGAGGCAGGGCCCAGATCGCCGAGGCGACGGGGACGACCATGCCTCTCAGGCCCGCGTGGCTGGAGCACCACTGGCACGTCCTCTTCTGCGGGAAGTGGGGGCACCAGGAGCACAACAACATCCTGGAGCTGCGGACGGTGGTGGCCACGCTGAGGCACCTGAGCAGGACCTCGCAGGCATGGGGGCACAGGATCCTGATCTTCACGGACTCGTTGGCGTCGCTGGGGGCGCTGCAGAAGGGGCGCTCTTCGGCGAAGGACGTCCTGCACCTGTGCCGCATCGCGGTGATCATCCAGATGGTGTGCAGGATCAGAGGCTACTACCGCTGGGTGCCGTCGGAGCTGAACCTGGCGGACGGGCCCTCGAAGGGGCTGCCCATCGGCGCGGCGGAGGAGACGGTCAAGTTGCACGTTGCTCGGGGGGCGCCTCAGAGGCTGCAGCGACTTTTGCATCAGCATCGAGGCCCTCAAGGCCCAGCCGCTGGGTCAGTGCATTTGTAGTCTTTGCTACGCTGGTGACGCGAGGAGGTGCCGTGGGCGACCAGGACAGTCCGAGTCCAAGGGCTGCCAGACCACGAGGAGCGAGCGCGCAGCCGCCCCTGGCAAAGAAGGGGGCGCGGGCGTGGGAGGAGGCGCAGCATGACAAGCTGCGCTGCACGAACCGCCTGGTCATCCACGCCGTGGATGACGCGACGAACCTGGTCTACCAGAAGGCGGTGCGCGAGTTCCTGGTGGACGTCAAGAGGAACCAGCTGGACTTCACCACTTACGAGGCCAGGGACCAGGCGTTGGCAGACTACATTTCGGACATGTGCTACGTGCGCCGGCTCGGGTTCGGCCGAGGCAATAGCCTGTTCAACGGGTTCATGCGCGTCTTCCAGGACCACCGGGACCGTCTGCCCACGGCGGCGAGAGCTTTGAAGGCGTGGGCACGGCTCGGCGAATTGGGGGAAGGCGCTCCTGTTCCCATGGGGGCGGTCGGGCTGGTCATCAGCAGGATGTTCCGCACGGGGGGGCTCATCGAGGGCGCAGCGGTGCTCACGCAACTGGGCGGCTGGCTCAGGGAGCAAGACTGGGGCCAGCTCAGGGCCGAGGACGTCTCCGAGGGGCAAGGGGGGCAGCTGGCCTTCACCCTCGGCAGGCGTGAGAGGGGCGAGAAGGTCATGACGGGCGCCAACCAGGGCGTCGTACTCTCGCGGCCAGTGACAGCGGCCGTGGCGCGGGCCCTGCTGCGGAGCTGCGCCCGCGAGGACCTCGTCTTCCCCGTCTCGCAGGACAGGTTCAGGCGCGAGTGGCGCAAGGCGCTCAAGGACGAGGGCCTCGCCGGCATGGGGCCCCCCCACGCCATTCGGCACTCAGGGGCGGCCACATTCGTGGCGGGCGGCGGCTGCCTAGAGGCGGCGAGGCGCAAGGGCAAGTGGCAGACCGCGTCGGCCTTGGCACGCTACACGAAGACGCATATGCTCGTCAGCCAGCTCGCGAAGATGTCAGAGGAGCAGGTGAAGACGGGCGCCAGTTTTTGGGCGAGGCCGGCCGAGGCACTGATGACTTTCATCGTAGAGTCCCCCGCCGCTCAGACTCCCCTGGCAAAGCAGTTGCTGGAGGAGCTGGCGGGGGTGCAGGGGGCGCATGTGGAGATCCCCTGTTTTGATGGCGGGCGGGTGCTGACGACGGGTCGCCCGAGTACAGCGCCCCGAGCCCGTCGCAGCCGCAAGACGAGAGTGGCTCGCGGCTAGTGATAATTATGATTATCGTTTGATATAGCTGGAGCGTGCCTGGAGGCGTGTCGACGTGTCCCCTGTCCCCACCTGTATTCCTGAACAGGAGACAGAGCAAGATTGGGCCGGGGGTCTTACATAAAACAGGGGGGCTGGAGAACAACATAGATAAGAACCCTTCCCTCCCTCCCTTATCTGCTGAAGGCTGGTGTTTAGGCATGTATGCCAGTCTCGATTTGATGGGGTTGGGACCGATGCGTTTCCGAGTTTTATCGCGGGCCCTGATAGGCCTGAGGCCAGGCCAGGCACCGCTCTGGACTTGGGCCCAAGGTGGCTCGGGCTCGCCTCTTGAACACCTTTCGGGGGGACCTCCCCCTCTAGGCTCGCTGGCGGCACTTGCTTCTGTGCCTTCTGCTGCTGTGTTGGATATTCGTGCTTCTGCATGGCAGGCCGTTGGTGTTCAGTAGGGTAATCGCTCCAGCTCCGCCTGCCCCCACTTTCAAGGCCCCCACGTGCTCTCAAACAAAGCTGGCTAACTTTTAAGAGCCGTCAATGTAAATGCGCGTTTTACAAACACACTTTTACAGTCGCATCGTCAATGTATCCAGCCGCCTTCATTGCATCCATTGTTGCATGTCATTACTATTGTTTGGCTGCAGTTTCGGCCCCACCGCTCCCACCCTGGGGGCTAAATCCCAGGGACTGATGCGTTTCCGAGTTTTATCGCGGGCCCTGCTAGGCCTGAGGCCAGGTCAGGCACCGCTCTGGACTTGGGCCCAAGGTGGCTCGGGCTCGCCTCTTGAACACCTTTCGGGGGGACCTCCCCCTCTAGGCTCGCTGGCGGCACTTGCTTCTGTGCCTTCTGCTGCTGTGTTGGATATTCGTGTTTCTGCATGGCAGGCCGTTGGTGTTCAGTAGGGTTGTCGCTCCAGCTCCGCCTGCCCCCGCTTTCAAGGTCCCCACGTGCTCTCAAACAAAGCTGGCTAACTTTAAGAGGCGTCAATGTAAACGATCTTCTTCGGGCAGGCCTGTAGCTTCCTGGTGATCGCGCTCAGTCGTCGCGCTTGAATGTTGGTCGGTTCTTGGACGCGTTGTGAAGATGCAACATACGCCATCAACCACACCTGGGTGATTAATGCATATGCCAGCGCACCCCTGAGGCTGACGAACATGTCTGCAACCATCTTGGTTGCCTGAGCGTCAGCGTCGGCGCCGGTCAGTTCGGGATGTTGTATAGGACGGAGCTGTTTGGTATATTCATATTGATCCAAACTGACATTGCCGTCCTCGTCCATGGTGTATATCACAGCGCAGTTTGTATATGTGTGCTTGTCGAGTTTACACTTACCAAAGGTATAGTCAACGCATTTGGCATACTTGTCAATGGTGTCCTCAGTACGGGCCATATTGATGTCATCAACATGCTTGGCCGTGAGCAAGTTGTTGCTCGTCTCGAACTCCTCGTCGTATGACGTGGGTCGGAGACCGAATCCTCTGGTGGTCCTCCTGAGCTTTAGTGAGACAGCCCGTGGAGCGTCTTTGGTACCTGTGCCGGGTTTCAAGCACTGTAGGCAGTGCTTTGACTCGTCATAGTGCTCGAATCCTGGGAGAGTTCGGAGCGCCGCGGCCGATCCAGGCGGCAAAATAAAACACACCACACGTTCCTTTTTCACAAGTAGCCTCAGCAAGTTCCTGATAGGTCAATCCTTTCAGGAAGGCCATGTTGATGTCGAGCGAAGCAGTGGACCATTGCATCTTGCACGCTGCCGTGCTAGCGAGTAACCTCTGGCTCGATCGTCTCGCTGCTCCCGAACCTGTTTCTACGTCGAAGGCTCCGAGGTCCATGAAACCTCGGAGAACCAAGCGTAATCGGATGGTGCGTTCCACCTCGCCCTTCTCGTTCTTCACGAACTCCCATGTGCACACGTATTTCGAAGTCATGATGTTCGACGGTTTGGTAACTTCTTGCATTTTAAATCATCCGTTATCGAACCATGTCTTGAGTTCAGTGTAGAGGGCCTTCGATACTTCATCGGGATTCGCCTGAATGTCAGCTTTCGTGAGGAGGTCGTCTTCCTTGGCGACCACAGCTCGCTTTGTAGCGGCGGTTACGTATACTCGCATAGTGGTCACCCGGTCGGCATCTAATATCATATGTTGTTGCTCGGACAAGACCATGTTCGTCTGAGTCTAGTCCGTAGCTGTCGTCTTCGACCATGGTGCACATTGGGGCGTAGTACGTCTCCTCGGTATCGGAGTCGCGAGTGCGTCCTCTCTTCGGCAGGTGAACCCGCTGTTCATCAGCTACAGTGATCAGCACGCTTTGATCTGGAACCATCTGTGTGTAAGTATGGCGAAGAGGTCCTCTGGTGAAGTTGCCTCCAACAATTCGCTCTCTTCTTGTAGTTCAGCATACCACACCACCATAACATGCGACTCAAGATCAGCCTCTGATTCTTCGTAAATCGTAGAGAGCCGTCCGTCATCATGTGATGGTTCGGCATCTGAGGCTTCTGTTGCGGTTCCGTCCGGTGTCTGTGCATCTGCCAGTTCATCGAATTCTGACACGTCCTGATAAAAACAACCAGCTGAAGGTTTAGTGGACTTCAGGCATTGGATAATTCGTGAGTGTGCTGATCCAGTTATATCATGTATATGCAGAGCAGTACCTTCTGCTTCATAATATTGAAATCCTGGATCCACGTCGTTGTCGTGATGGACCAATGTGCAGCTGTCGGCATAAGTAACCGGAGGCAGCTCATGGATACTCTTGGCCAACCTGACTGGAACTGCATTCTCAATGCGAAAGAAGTTTCTGATAAGGTACTGTAGAGCCAAGTATACCTTGGGAGATAGACGGCTTGCGGTCGTCATCTGAAGCGCCCCTTTCTTGGTCAGCACATAGCCGAAGGTCGAAGCAGGTCTCCCCGAAGGTCGAAGCAGGTCTCCCCGCTGATAGGCTGGCTACAAATGTTAGCACTGTGCGTAGTGCAGCGCTGTCGGAGCCAATCTCTCGGGCTATGAGTGCTTCAATGTATAGCGAATGCCTTGCATCGCCGTATTGTACTTGAACATCTCGATTGCCCACTCGGATGATGACCTGACCCTTTTGGGATCATTCCTTACAACTGGGAACGGGCCATTCCAGCCTCCCCAGTCATCCTTCGTGGTCCTAGGGCGATGGCAGTCGACCAAGACTCCTTCACCGTAATAGTTCTGGCCAGTAATGGTCGTTTTAGTGCGTAAGGCATGATTGGTATCAGCTACTGCGGTGGCCTGTGTGATAGTTTCAATACGTACCCTGCGTATCGTCTGTTCACGAGAGTGGTCTGACGTTTCCGTCGGCTGCTGGTGGTCCAAGACAGGTAGGTCAGGGAGCATTGCTGGTTGCCGTCCAAACAGAGCGTCATATGGATACACCTCGTTGTAAAAGGTGAACGCGTTGGCGGCGAACAGGGCCTCGCGCAGTGGTCGGGTGAACACAAAAGATATATCTAACCTATTGAGTTCAGCCTCCATGACGTGAAGCAAATAGCGTAGGATGCCACTACTGGCCTCGATCGCTGTAGCGTGCTGTCCACGCGCACGTACCCTTCGTTCAATGCATTTTGCCTTGAGGACTGCTCTCGCAGTGTCGTTGTTAAGGGCGCCCTCTCCATCAGAGTAGAGTACCGTTGCCGGTCCAAACTGCATCCAGCACTGATGATATGAATCCAGGATGCTGGTATCTCAATCCCAGTAACATACCGTATACAGCGATCGATAAGATGGAAGATCTTGTGTTCTTGTTTGTAGAACATCAGATCACATTCCACTTCCTCATTAAATTTACCAGGTGATGCAGTAGAGGGCATCACAGCGTGCCCAGGCTTGTCCCAAGCTCTGCATTCTCGGCATGTGTCGCAGACACCTTTGATTAGGTTGAGTCTGACGCTGTCCAGACCTACCTTGCTTAAGATGAGTCTCATCTTAGGCTCCTTCGCATGGAACCAACGTAAGTGTAGTTTTCGCAACTCGCGCGTTACCACGCTGGGGTCAAGGCTTCGTAAGTTTTGTAGACTGATTTGTACATCGAACCGTGGCCAGTCTGGTAGTCGTGGTCGTGCAGCAGGGTTTCCCGCTGGCGGTGGTGGAGGTGCTTCTCCACCTTGTTGTCGACCACGTCTGACTCTAACCTGTGGTAGTCGGAGATGGTCATCCGAACTACCGGCTCCGCTCGAGGCAGGTTGCCCCGCAGCAGGTTCAGCAGCATGCCTTCCTACAGTAATGTCGTGACTGCTTGCGCCCGCTGTAGACCCAGCTCTGGAGCCAGGTCTCGGTGCTCTCAGCCGCGTAAGTGGCGATGCGGCTGGCGCCCCGGGTGGTGGTGCTGCTACCTCAGCAGGATCTGGCGGTGCAAGTCCTGCTGCCGGCTCGGCAGGAACCAGCGGTATCTGTCCATGATTGTCGGGCAACTTCCAAGGCTGGGCAAACTTGCATTTGCCAGGTGTTAGCACGTGTCCAGGCTTGTTATTCCCGTAGTTCTTCTTACAGCTCGGACATTCCCAGCGGTAGTCGTCCTTATCGTACCACCTGCAGTGTCTCGGGTCTCTATCATGAGAGGGGGAATGCATGTTAACGTTGTCCGCGCGCGCTGGACACCCGAGCTCCCCCGATGGTGGTCTCGTAATCGAGCCATCAGGCTGTCGAGGGAGATTCGGGTCATCCAAATCGAATCCCCATGCGCTAGTTACCAGCGCGGTGGACGAATACGGATAGCCATGGAAAGGATCACAAGTTACCTGGAAGAGATCGTGCGCTATCTGAACGGCCTCGACGAAGAGTGACTGCATCTTTGAAGTATATTGTGCAACCATGGACAGTTCCTTGTTACATACCGACGCGTGTTGATGATGGCCAGTACATCGTTTTCGTTCAAAAGGGGTGAGTTAACGAGATGGTTGGCCATGATCTCGGTCGGCTTTCGTAGCAGTATCCCATGGGAGTCACGTGGGCCAGTGGTGTATTGATCTACGTTCGCCTTGCAAGTGCCCTTGCTATTGGCCAACGTAGTCCATGGTGGTATTTGATCCACCCAAGTCCCCACGGGTTGTTCTCGTAAGTAGAATCGTCGAGGATGATTTTGACGTGCGGCCACTTTCCCACATAACTTGATATGTGGTAAGTCTTATATACGATGTGCATGCCAAGTGTCGTAGTTAACCTTTGCATTGAAATAGGAAGGTACACCAGTTGTTCTGCAGCTGGGCTGTAGTATGACAACCTTGACGAAGCAAACGTCTAGATAATGCATCACTGCATCTTGGACATTTTCGTTGCCAAAGTCAACCAATGCGCGTTTGTCGAGGTTCCCCCCTGAAGACAGACCTCGGCTGGATGCTAGTTGGGAGATGCCCCCACTTACTCCACGCAGTTCCAACACATCTACCTTGTTGCGTCGTCCGTAGCACAAGGTGGGGATCAGGGAGAACACATCTGCATAGGATTCAGCAGGTTGCCCCGCAGGTAGCGTGATGAAGGTCTCCTCTCTATCGTCACTATCCGTGTCGGATTCAAGAGGTACGTCGGTGTAGTACGTACTACATCCGAGTCCTTTCAGGTCATCTCCAGTCGCCATTGCCTTCTTCGACTATTTTGGTTTTCTTGCCCGGCTTGATGCCAGCTTCTTTGCATGCTCTATGTTTTTCTTTTTGTTTAGTTCTGGCATCGGTTGGTCGTGCTGTCTGTCGTTCTGTCTCAGGTGAGCTAAGTGTCGGAAGTTCGGGAATGAAGGGGGACACGCGGCCGCGCTCAATCGAAGGGGGAGGGGGGCGATCGTCATCGATGATCGCCACTCGCCTTGAGCGTGGACGTGAACTGCCAGCTCCCAAGAGAGTCGGTTCCGGCTGCTCCCAGTGCAGTCGGGTACGGATGTTGATAAAACCATTGGACAATGGTGCGTTGTAGTTGTGCCCGATAGGATGGTCCTGGATCTTGCTGTCCTGGATGATCGTGTTGTCGTCCAGGTTCATCGCCACCCGTCTAACGTCAAAGTCCCACTCGGGGCCATTCTTAGGAAACTGCACGTAGGTTCGAGCTCCTTTAGCAACTCGAGTATGGATACTAAGATGTACAGCACTTGTCTGATTTCTTTGCGCTTTATGTGAATCCATCTGATCAAGTAACCTTGCGGTCAAGATCGCTAGAGTCTTGTTGCGCCATTCGGCCTCCTGAGCACCTTGTCCATACCAATCTAGAATCTGCTCGGTAGGTTCTGCAGGTTTCCCTGTTATGTTGCATGCGCATCGCCGCAGGTTGGTCGGGATGCGCGCACAAGTAGTCGCCACTTGCAGATATGATCCGCTGGGCAATGTGTTAGTGCAGTCGCACTTGAGACCGAAGTGGCAGAAACGCATACGCATGATTTGTAAACCAAGATCTTCAATAACTTCTCGTATGGGACCTTGTTTCCAGAAGTATCCCGATGGTCCCACAAGTACAATGGTCATACGTAGAGCCCGAGCCTTGGACATCAAATGTTGCATGCGCTGGTAGTGTGGCCCTGCCCTCTTACCAGGCAGCCTCACATACCAATCAGCAGGTGTTGCTACCCACAACAGTTGGTAATCACCCGAGAGTAATGCACCCAAATACTGTGTACCAGTGGAGGTCATTACCTCTGCATGTGTAATGCAGTCACACATATGCCCACGGGCGCGGCATTCAGCGCAAGCTGTCGGTATATCCTCAATGACAAATGCACGAGAATCATCCTGATGCGGCAATCCTTCTTTTTCTGCAGCGGCCACACAGCCGGGTCCACTGCTGTTCGCGGCAGCCGCGCAGCCGGGCTTGCCGCGGCCCCTGGCACGCACAGCCGGCGCCTGGGAAAAGAGAGCAGGTTTCCCCGCGTTTGCTGACATCACCTGAGTGTTCGGCCTGTCTGAGCAAGCTCGAGTGGCCGTGGCGCGCGCCTGCCCCCGTCACTCGCTTGGCGACGGGGGCGTCCAGATGCCTGTGCCACGCTGCGCTGCAGAGCCGCTGCTCGCAGTAACAAATATCAAACTTCTCAGCGGCATCATCCCCTTCCGCAGGTGTCCCTGGCTGTGCGTCGGGAGGCGTCCACTTCGTGCCCTCCTCGTAGATGGCCTGGTATATCTTCGCCTGCAAATTGCGTAGGGCGAAGTCCTTGTCGGCCGGGGTAGGGTTTGTCCCAAAGGACATATTTCTGCGATGCCATGTCTTCAAGGTGTTGTTCACAAAGACTGGATCGTGAAAGTGAACGTCTCCTCGTTGATGGAGAAACTGATGCCCTTCGTATCTTGTGACATCATGTATGCGTGAGCACCATTCACAGCAGGTGCCCCTGCAATTGGCTCTGGATCCGATGCCTCCTTGACGAGCACTGGAGCATCTTCGCACTGAGGATTGGCCGTAATAGTAAACGACATCGGCCCTTGATCCTCAGTGGCCACCCCGTACTCGTCAGCCTTGAGTGCCAGATGCCCTGAAAGTGTCTTCATCAGGTCGAATAGTCGGCACCTTATCCAAATAGAATCTCATGCATCTCCACGCCGGGGATGATCATATTCTCGTGCCCCTGCTCCAGGATCAGGATGGCCCTCATGTTGGACACGCTCCTCAAACCCAGGATGGCAGGGAGGTTTCCCCCATAACCTTCCACTACATTTGCTGAGTACGTGTCGAGTCTTGGCACAGCAGGTGCGCCCGCCGGATCTCCCCTTTCTTTGCATGCAGTCTTGCAGTGCAGGGATTTATCGCAGATCGCGGCGCCATGTCCCACTCCTGACACGTAAAGCCTCTTCGTCAGGTTCAGCCTCTTAATGGCGTGTCCGTGGGAACCTGCTCAAAGGTCTGCGCCGTCTTTAAACCTTTGAAATTACTGCCAATATCCAGAAGAATAGTCAACATACCACTGATCATAGTTCCACTGTTAGCTGCCAAGGCTAGCACATGGTGTTCACCAAATGGTCCAGCTACTTAAGACACTTTCGTGCCATGCACGCCTTTGCGGCGCCGCTGCTCCAACGCCCAATCGTCTCGTGACAAAGATGTGAAGACATTCGTATATCCACGGGCCCATTCTTCCGTAGTAGGATTTCTTTCGAAGATCCAGGCTGTAGGATATTCGACATGCGTATATGGGTGTGATGTGGAAGTAGTGGGCAAGTTCAGGAACGTGTCCTCATCCGCGCGCATGCCCATCTGACCATCAGTATGTTTCAGAAATACCGCATGCAGCATATCGCGTTCGGATATCCCACTATTGCCACTCCGCATGCTTACAGGGCTCTCCATCCTGCGCTGATTACGTGGACGAAGGTCTCGCCCATGTGGCATGTATGTGCGTGGAGACTGAAGCCACTGAGCGCTCCTGTCGGTAGCCCTTTCCATGCGCCTCAACCACGTGTCGTTCACCGGCACCGAAGGTGGTGCTGGTCTAGCAGGTGCCCCTGCGTTGTCATCGGTCTCTGCCACCAATGGCATAGGCGCGTCTATAGCAGGTGTCCCTGCAAGTGTGGCTGCCTCCGTTGCTAGCCCCGCGTTGGCTGATGATGCAGGTTGCCCCGCTGGCGTCGTCATCGGGGCTGCCGCGGTGCCCGCCATCATCGCCGTGACGCGGTTGAGCTCTTCGCGGAGGTCGCTGAGCTCGTTCGCCCCTCGGAGTATGTCTTCATGACGATTGAGTGACTCCTGATCTCCGGCAAGGGCGTAGTGGAACCCGGCAGTAATGAGGCCAACACCTCTGCAAATGGCGCAGGGGGCCTCACTTGCGGAACCTTCTATGGTTCCAGCCAACTGTCTATCCACATGAGCGTGTACCACTCGATCCCAGCATTGTGCGTGGAATCTGTGGCCGCATTGGAGCCGTCAGACCTTGTCGTGGTTCATGAACTGGTCCAGGCATATGGCACACTCGCCGAAGTCGCCGTCACTGCTGATGGGCGGTGTTGCCGATGGCCTGATACGCGTCTGACGCTTCAGGGTGGACTAACCAGCCTCAAACCGAATGTGATAATGTCGGTAGCTGCATTGATGCAAGCATGGCTGGACTGCTCGCAGGTGTCCCTGCTGTATTGCGATTAGCAGGTTGCCCCGCGCGGCTCAGCATTCCGTTGGCCTGGCGATCCTGATTTCGGCGCTGGCGGGTAGCCTGCATAGCCAAGTTGGCTTGCTGCGCCTCGTGTATGGCTAGGATCTCAGGGCGCAACTCTCCCATGGTCGGTGGCAGTACTAGGCCTGGGGCCTGTTGCTGCACATCTTGATCCATGGAGGGAGCCAGATATCCATAGTGAGGTACCTGTCCTGGCACACCTGATGCATACCCTGAGCCACGCGTCAGCTGCGACTGGTAGAAGTCGTCGGCCGTCGCCCGAACATATAGGTTCTCGGGCTGTGTTCCCACTCGGGGAGTACCACTCACCTGAGCGTGATAGTCAGGATAGAGTGGATGATCCATTGGTGCTGCTGTTGGACGATCAGCAGACTTTGGATCGCATGTCGGATGACTGAAGAAGGCTGGCACATATCCAAGCCGATTGGGGTTGTCCGGTGATGGATTTGGATCCGGAACATACTCCCACGGCGGTCCAGTTGGCACTCGGGAGGTCAATGCCGTCCCTACGCATACTCTGAGCGGCCTCACGCATCTGCCGATACATCCATTCTTGCTGACCAACTAAACTCTCAGTTCTCTGTACGGCGTATTGGTCAGGAAAAGCAGGTTGCCCCGCATGTGGATGTGGCGATGCAAATGGCGATGTCGCCTGTAAAGCCTGATGGAGCTGCGGATCCATCCGAATGCTTTGGGGCCTCGCCTGCAGGCTATTGTTGCTCCCAGCACTCTGAGGAGTACCGAATGGTGTAGTAGCTCTGCTCATTGGAGCAAATGAAGCAGGTTGCCCTGCAGGTACTGGCAGTTGTTGAACATGGGCACGCCACGGATCGTTGGCGCACAGAGTGTCGGAGGGTGTGATACCACTTGAAGTAATGCCTGTCACATCGGCGTTCTGAGCCTGTATCCATGATCCATCAGATCCCCCTGCAGGTGCCCCCGCATGATATGTGTCCATCATGAGCACAGTTGAGAACACGACCTCCTGAACTGGAGGCAGACCGGGACACTTCGAATTGTAGGGGGTCTTTGGGATGAACCAATCCTTCAAAGATGATGCGTCATTGCGGATCTCGTACGTATCTTCAATTTTACCGCTCGAGTACGGCTGATTGCTGTCCCGCAGATATAGAAGGATTGACCCATATCTGTCCCACACGATTGCGCTGACAAGTATAGCTGGGCAGAACCCCGATCAACTGGACGATGTGGGTTGGAGGAATCCTGCCCTTCCGGCCCGCTATCATGACGATGCCATTCGCTGAGCGCCAAATCGGAATGCTGTCCCGAATCAGGTTCTTCATGCTAACCATGACCAGAACCTCGGAATCGACGCGCAGGCCGGACTGAATCCGATCATCACCAGGAAGGTATGGGCAGCCGTGTACAAATTGTCTGCCCCTCTTCTTGCTGGTGTCGTCGGAGCGGCATGATAATCCAATACGAAGGATACTCGGTATATTCTCCCATTGATTTCCATGGATGAACTAACAGGGTACCCCAGGAGCGGACAGGTCCGTAATTCTCATATATAATGATTCGGGGCACCGAATACCAGGGCTGCTGTGTCCGTTACTTGGACGGATGAAGTACGCGTCGTGCTTCCCGGAGGAATACTTCAACTTCTTGATGTGCAGCCTGTTCTTTTTCATTCCAGATTCATCAAACATGCCAACAAGTTCCAGAACAGCATAAGCCTGGTACGCCCAGTGCTGGTTCTTGAGCTTGTAGCGCACCCTGTCCAAGTGCTTGCGGTGGTAGCTGTCGTATCCTTCCGCAGGCCAGTTGTGGTAACTGTGATCATTCTGCCCATCCGTCGTACTCGTCATGCGATGTAACTTCCGTCGTACTCGTCATACGATGTAACTTCCTGAATGAATATGTCCGACAATTTGCCTCCATGAAAAGGCTTGTGACGGAGGGCCGTCGTCAGCCACTCTGAAATTCTTGCGCTGATCGTCGTGCCTGAAATTCGGCCTGTTAACATTGTCTGAAATGAAAAAGTTTTCCAGATATTCCCCTTCAGCGTCAAACGTGAGCGCTGGGCGTTTCATCAGAATGTTGCGCACTACTTGGCGCGTGTGTGAATCTGGGCCATGGTGACTAGCAGTGTCCACGATGTTGCACTGCACCACCGTATATCGATCATTCCCGTCGTCAGTCCGAGGATGATACGCTGGGTTGATCTTCGTGGGATTGGAAACCCCCATCTTTTCCCAGAGCTCTCGGCATTCCGCTGGCACCTCCAACGCGGGGGTAGGGTGCCCCGCTGAACTCTGAGCAGGCTGCCCCGCATAACTCTGAGCAGGTTGCCCCGCGGAGCGTGGGGCTGCCATTGGCGCGGCAGGCGCTGCGGCGCTCGCCGCCGATGTGGCAGCGCCAGCAGATCCTCTGGGCGTCCGTGGAGTTCCTGGCGGGGTACTGATATCGAAGCCCTGGCGTTTCCTTGACGTCGTAGGACTCGGCTGTCGCATCTCTGGGCACCGTTCCTGGCACCTTTGGCGTGGTGGCCAATAACTTTTCGGTACCACGTTCCGTAGAGGAAGCATCCGCCCTTCCACCGCGGGCGCCCATCCTGTCCTGCGCGTCCGACCTGGCGCAGGGCCGCGACGTGGCACAGGCTCCTCTGGAGTGGGCGCACTGGTGCCCTGGAATCTAGCTGCTGCGGCGGCCACTGCCGGCCCTCTGGATCGTTGTCGATCAGCAGGTTGCCCCGCATATCGCTGCTGCTTGCTGCCCCCAGGGTTGGGATCATCTGGGCCCTTCCTCTTATTTATCTTGGGCTTCAGCTGATCAGGACCGAGAGGTGGGCTTGATGAATCGGAATATGGAAGGGAGATCGACCGCCTCTGGCTTTGGCTTAGGAGTTGTCCTTGCCGTGGCCCCTGTCGGCGCCCCTTGTGCATAACGCATGGGGCCTCGGTCAGGACTCAAGTCGACATTATCTGGCGTCCTGAGGGCCATATTCTGAATGGGGATATTGTACTTGCCCGTAACCAGGTAGGTATTGGCGTTTTGTCTTTCGGCTATGTTTGTCTTTATCCAGCCAATTGTTTGAGCACGGTAAGCAATTTGCCTCCCAGGAGATAGATTTATATATTTTGCGACAACGTAATTGGGGTCGATCAAAGCATATGTCTGACACGTAACGCCCGCATCACCCGAATCGCTTGACGCGTACCCTTCAGGTGCAGCGTCCGTAGGATCAACTTCTTCAGCCATATCATCATCTTCATATTCGCCAGCTTAGTGTTGGCCTTCTTCTTCTGGTTTGTGATCAACAGGTTTCCCCGCGTGCCACTCGCAATTGAATTGCGCCAAATAGTGAGTAGGTATCAAGTTCTGCCAAACGCGGTTTGAATGAACTATTTCCACAGCGGTGGCGGGGTCATAATCTTTCTCCGTCAGCTGCTCAAGATATGGCGTAGTATTGAGATCAGCACAGTGGCCCCGACCATCTCCATGATACCAAACCCACGGTGTCCTTTTGCAATTCGGGCTTCTTGATGAGCGCCTCACGGGGCAGCCGAGCCTTTGGTCAGCATCGCTGGGACATGTGCAACAAATGCCTCTGTAGAGCTTTCGATATTCGATGATGGCCGTTTTGGTGCCACGCGTGGCCATCTTATCTTGTGATTTGGTAGGTCCCGCCTTTGAACGCATGACATTGCCAGCATCATCTCGTTTGACATGGCAAAGAGAATACAAGTGCCGAATTTGATGCTCGTTCCAGCCCTGAGCCAGCCAGTATTCCATCTGGCTTGCGGGCATGTGCTGACGGCCAATCCAGCTCCAGCGTAGCCTCCCAGACGCTGCATCTCACCTTCTTGATATTCTCCTCCTCGCAGTTGGTCACCTTGAGGCGGTCTTCCCCGCGAGCGATCCCTCCTTGGGGGAGTATGTGGTCTAGTCGCCTGCCATGGCGGGGCCCTTGGGGTTCCCGCGTCGGGGGGACAAGGGCGATGAATGCCACTCGAACGGGCTCGCGAACGATCTGGTGAGTGGCTGGGAGCTCAACCGCGACGTGTCATGCGGTCACTGTCTCCTCGTTCGTCGTCCTCGCCATCGTCGCGAAAATTCTTCTTACCCAAGGCTGGGCGGCTTGGCGATCGCTTCTGGCGGCTGACGGATCGAACTGACGAAACAAAGTGTTTTGAAATTCTTCATTATGACCAAGCTCATATTGAATACGCTCAGGTAGATCACCAGCGTCGCGCGGGTTTCCCCGCAGAGGATCACCATCGATTAGTTCCACGTTTGTCGGATGTCCAATCGCCCGGGGATAGAGCATCGCATAGATTTCCTCATCAGTTGCAGGAATGGTAGATTCTAAGTCCGCGGGTGCCCCCGCCATGCCAAAGTCACCTTCGATGGGCATGTGGAAGTTCTCGACAAACTCAATATCTGCAGATGGCCCCGCGATGGGTATACCCAGCCACTCTGCCATCTCGATGTCATTGTGGCCAGCGGGCACCTCCTCGAACAGCTCGCCGGCGTAACTCTCGAGGGCCATGCTGGCGCTCAGATACCTGGCGACCATGAAATGAACAATTGTGGCTGAGCCGTCGGCAGGGTCGGCTAAAAGCGACTCCCAATCAACATGCTGTATGTCGGAGTCCGTTTGAGCCAGATGTATTGACGGACCTCTGCCTCTTCCATCACCTTGGGGGCATTCGCGTCGGAAATGTTGTGTGATGTGGCATATGTCGCACTCCATAGTTTTACCGTTGGCATCATTTGGGCTTCCTCGTCGTCCTCTACCTTTGCCTGATGTATGCCTGCGGTTTCTGCCAGTACCTAAAAACATTGCTTCATACTGAGGTCCAGTAAGAGACGCCAGGAATGCCAGCATGCCTCTACCATACAATCGCCGACGCTTACCTGTGCCTTTACTTCGACCCTTGCCTTTTCCTTTCAGTGATCGTCGTACAATACGACTTGCCTTTCGGACTGGTTTCTTCATGAACCTCCGCCAACGACGCTTGTGTTTTTGGTCGCCCGAAAATAACCATTGAGCTTGTTGCTCTTCAGTAAGGTATGTAGGCATATCAGAGTAATCCAGGGCGGTAGCTTCGTCATCGGAAGACGCATCCGCATCGGTACCGGAGTCGAAGTCGGACTCGGCGGGTTGCCCCGCTGAGCCCATGAGGGCCATGGCTTGTACACAGGGAAATCGCGTCAGGCGGTCCCCAAGGTCTGGCCCAGGAGTCTTGCGACCCCGAGGCCGTTCCACCATTCTGAGCCAGCAGTGTAATGGTCTCAGTTGGCTGTGGATCATCGTTCCAGACGTTGTTGGCAGGTTGCCCTGCGTTGGCCTCTACGTGGAAGGTCTCGGTTCGGTGACCGTGGCTAAAGATACCACCAAAATTGTCAGGGGTCCTCTCAGCTATGTGAGCATATGACCTCATACGTTCAAGTAGAGCGTCAAATTGTCGTTGGCCTCTCGGCATGTGGTGGTTCAGAAGCTGCAAGAGTTGTTGTGCACGCGATGTCCCCGCTCCAAAAGCTCTGAATATAATTACTGCTAGGATTTGGAAGTCGGGGATATTGAAGCCGGCTGCTTCAGCTTCGTAACGGGCTATCTCGAACCGTGCTAACGTCTGGTCGATACGTTCACCCGCATGAACTCGAAAGTCAACAAGAGCCGTACCAGAGTTGAGATGGCGTTCCTCTTCTAGGTTCTCGAAATTCGTGCATCATGTAGGTGACGCCGTCGGTGTGGCGACCGCCTATCCTCGGTTGGGACTTATGTTGTTTAGTCGTAAGTCTGCGTGGGGTCGGAGGTGGCAGTATGTCGTATCGCATGTTTCCATGCATAATGCCTTCAAAGAAATTCCCAATTGGAGTAGGTGGGTGTACTTCAGGAGTGTAGTAGCGGAGGGATGTAAGATGTGAGTGAGAGACCTGCGCTGGAACAGATGTATCGCTGCAAGTTTCCTTGCGGTACTGCGTAGTTCTGTACATTCCTCCGCGCAAACCCACTGCACCCCGATGTTCCACCATATCTGTAGTCCACCAGATAGTGCCGTGGATGGTGAGGAGTAAAACTAGAGCTGACCACCACAGGCCAGCTCCGTTACCAAGTTTGAAGGGGGCTGGAAGGCCCAGCCAGCAGCTTCGCCTCAGGCGAAGCCAAGCTCCCGCTCTGTTGTACCGTAGTAACGATAGTCCCCGTCGGAAAGGAGATGCCATCTCAAGCAGTAGGAAGATCCTTTTGGTCTCGATAACGATTGTGTGCCTCGCAGTGACGCACAGTCATATTTGGGCGGCCGGCCGCTTGAGCCGACGCGGCCGCGGGCGCACGTTCGCTTCCACTCCTTACGTCCCTCAGCTCGCTTTAGAGTGTCGCTCCCTTAGCCCCTAGACGTATCGAAGAGGCGCCCAAAGAGGCCTCCAGCGAGGCCAGACTAGGCGACATTTGAAAAATAGAGAAAGACTCATTGCGTGTTGGCTTCCGATGCTTGTCGGGCCGGGTCCAGATCGACTCAGACAAGCGTCAGAAAGCCCGCAAAAAGCCCCCAAGACGGCCCCAATAGCGCCCCACTACAGCTCCAAGACTGCCCAAGAACACCCCCCAAACGGCCAAAAGGGCTTGACGACGGCTCTAAGACTTGCCCTGACGTCCCAAGAAAGGAACCGAGTCTCTTCGGGAGAGCTCTGACTGCACCGAAACCCCCGACGGGCCCTATCGCGCCCACACAAGCCCCCAAGAGGCCCCGAAAAGGCCCAAGAGGCCCAAAGAAACACCCAATACGCGTCCACAGAGGAGACCGGGCCTGCGGACAAGGAGGGGGTGTTGAAGACCCGCGACAGTTCAAACAAGGCACTGAGCCAGAACGGATATTAACTCAACATCCTTCCTGCTGCGCTGTTGCGCTGGAGCGGTGGCGGCGTTTGCCGCAGGCAGCTGGATAGACGCTCCCTTCTGTGGGGAATATCCGCCGCCCCAGGAGGCGAAGAAAAGTGGCCTTCCCAGTGCCGTGCGCGCCCACTAGCGCAACCAAACGTCCCTGATCTACAGACAAGTTTACGTTTCGGAAAAGCCACCCGTCGGCATCGTCGATGTCGCCAACTGGGCCATGATATCTAAAGCTCATTTCTACAACTTTTATGGGAATGAGGTCCGTCTTGACCAGCCCCGATTCCAAAGACGGCTCTGGTTTCTGCATTGCTTCAGCCTGAAGCTTCTTCGTCATTGTCCGGAGCTGTCGATTCACTTGTTTGAGCTCGAGAAGCTCTGTTGGCAGGTTGAAGAACACAGTAACATCGTGCAACGGTTCCAAGAGTTTGTTGATGGACAGTAGCTTCTGGTAGAGGTCGCCAAACAGATCGCTAACGTCGCCGAAGATGCCCACCGTTGCAAGGAAGACTCCAAGGGAAATAGTGGCACCCTCGCCGTCGCCTGCGCTGCCGCCCTCGTCTGGCCGATGCAGCCCTTTTAATACAGCCTCCGCGGAGAAAAACATGTAAATCCGCAGCCGTGCCTAGAGGCACGAAGTGGAGTGCTCTGAGCCTCAAGTCCTGGGACTTGTCGCGCGTTTACGCGTGACTTTCTCCGGGGCCAGAGAGGACCAAAGCAAGCCAAGAGGGTCCCAAGAGGCTTCTAATACGGTCCAGGAAGGCCCCGAAACGGACCGATGGCGTTTCGTCTCCTCCAAAGTGTCTGAAACCAGTCCGACAGGCCCCCAAGACGCTCCAAGAGGGCTCCAAGGGGACCTCCAAGAAGGCCCCAAGAGGCCAACATCGTTGATCGTCTCACAGACTTTGAATGAATTTGGCGGTCTCACCTTTTCGGGCTTCCAATGCTCCAAAACGGCCCAAGAGGCCCCCGAGAGGGAAGACGCCCAAGAGGGCCCCTCCTGGTCTCCAAGAAGGCCCCGAGAGGGTGAACCCGAACTGGCATGTCGAGTCCCCAAAGGAGGCCACCGAGACCGCCAGCAGGCCCCTAAGAGGCCCCCCCGAACGCGCCCGAAACGCCCCCAGGAGGCGCCAAGAGTCTCCCGAGAGGCCCCAAACGTAATTCCAAGATGCCCCCGAGAGGCTTCCCAATAGACCTCCCAAACCCGTAAGAGGTCTCATGTCCATGGCCGAAGCACAGTGGCGGGATGGGCCGAAGCCCACTAGACCTGGCCCGGCACAGAAACGGAAAGAGCGCTGCAGCAACAAAAACCCAAGATTCTCACACCACCGTTCGTACCTGAAGCCTTGGCGTTGAGAGCTGGTTACGTCACCCCTCGCTCTTGGGAGCCGTGGTGTTCAGAGATTGTTGCGTTGCCGCCCGTTCCTTAGCCTTGGCTGGGCCGTGGTGTCAGGAACTTGTTACGTCACCGCTCTCTGCTGGGATCCTTGGTCTTATCAGCTTGTTTACGTCACCGTTCGCTCTTGGGAGCCTTGGTGTTAAGCGCTTTTTGCATTACCGATCGCTCTTTACTTGGCGACTCTGGGCCTTCTTGGGAGTCCTATTGGGGCCCTTTTGGAGCCCTTGTCGGGGCCTCTTGGGGGCCTCTTGGGGCTTCTTGGGGGGCTCTTGGGGCCTCCTGGGCGCGTCTTGGGGCGAAAGGATCGACTTTTCGGCTCGCGGTCCCCCTCTTGGGGCCGTCTTGGGGCCCTCTTGGGCCGTCTTGGGCGCCTCTTGGGCCGTCTTGGCGCCCTCTTGGGCAGTTTTTGGGGCCTCTTGAGAGCCTCTTGGACCGTCTGGGGGCGGTCTTGGAGGCCTCTTGGACCGTCTTCAACGCCGTGAAAGCCGAAACGCCTTGTATGCTAAAAATGTACATTTCCCATAGGAAATCAATGATTTTGGCCTCCTGGTGGCCTCTTGGGACGCCTCTTGGGGGCCTCTTGGGGCTTCTTGGGGGGCTCTTGGGGCCTCCTGGGAGCGTCTTGGGGCGAAAGGCTAAACTTTTCGGTTCGCGGTCCCCCTCTTGGGGCCGTCTTGGGGCCCTCTTGGGCCGTTTTGGGGGCCTCTTGGGAGCCTCTTGGGCCGTCTTGGGGCGGTCTTGGGGGCCTCTTGGGCCGTCGTCGACGCCGTGAAAGCCGAAAAGCCGTATATGCTAAAAATGTACGTTTTCCTCTGGAAAATCGATGATGTTGGCCTCTTGGGGACCCTCTCGGGACGCCTCTTGGGCGCCTCTTGGGGCGTCTGGGGGGCCTCTTGGGACGTCTTGGGGCTGTCGTGGGCGGTCTCAGGCTCTTCTGGGACGGAAAAAAGGAGAATCAAAAAAACATGCAAAAACCCAAGGGACCCCCCCCAAAACAGCCATTAAACCCATCCGTTCGCGCTACGCCTCCCCCCTGGACCCCTCCCTTAAGGCGCTTCACCCAACACACAACGTCATCGCTCGTACCTCGCTCTGTCCGTCACCTGCTTGGCACGGGGACGGAAAGTGCAAGTTACTTTGTGATGGCGCCTGGTCACTGGCTTGTCCGTTCTTCCTCCTCTTATGTCCTCTCGTTCCCTCGCCGTTGTCGCATCTTTGGGGGTCTTGGGGCACTCTTGGACCGTCGTGGGAAACTGCCGGGTTGTCAGCGGACCCTCTTGGGCCGCTTTGGGGCCTTTTCTTTTACGAGACATCGCAAGACGATGTTAAAAACATAAATTCCGACATGCGATGTTGGAGATTGGTCGGTCCCTATATCCCGAGATGGGGCATGGTTCTCGATTGGACGCCTCTGAACTTCCTTCCGTCGATTCGTTTTCCTCATTCCCACAGCATCCAGACAATCATACTCACAGCACTCACCCCCATCACGCGGTCCATTATAGAACCAGTCCTCTTCACGGGGTGCATCACAGATTTCCCCTTCCTCAAACGGACCCAGCCACATCACTTCATCACTCAAACGCACTCAGACTCAGACTAATTCGGACTCGTTCACTACCACTCACAGAATGAACCTACTACGCATTCGTCATACACATTCAAGCTCCCTCCCGCCGGCCCGCCATTCCCCAATCAGGCTCACATAATTTGTTTCTGGCTGTCCACGACACACCGCGATATATCAGGCGTGGCACTTGGGCATCCCAAAGGGCAACCGCCAGGGGCGCCAACACTCCCAACCTGTCGCTTAAATCGTGGGGGTGTCTCAAACGGATTACCTTCTTCTGCCCCCAACATCCTCGGTTCCTGCTGCAGTTTGTGAGGATGTCTCGGGCGGAGCGCTGTTTTCAGCACTCCCCAAAAAGGGGGGCGCCACGGGCGAGGATATTTCAAAACTCGCGCCCATATTACAGGGATGCTTCGAACGGTTTGCCTGGTTCAGCCCCACTGTTTTTCTCTTCCGGTGGTCCAGCGATCACTGCGATATAGCAAGCGTGGCACTTGGGCACCCCAAAGGGGAACCGCCAGGGGTGAGGACATAAAAAAACGTCCATATAATGCGGTTGTCGTCTGCGGTTCGCCTGTCGTTGCCCCCCAGACTTTTGGCTTTCATGCAGCTGTGCACACCGCGATATAGCAATCTTGGCAAAGATGCACCTTAAGTGGGGGTCGCCAAGGTTGAGGACATTCGAGAATTCACGCCTAAATTGTGGGGTGTTTTCGGCGGTTTGCTTGCTTCCGCCCCCAAGACTTTTCTCTTTTGGTGGTCCAACGCTTACCGCGATATAGCAGGCGTGGCCCCTGGCCACACCAAGGGGGAGCCGCCAAGGGTGAATCCATTCCATGACTTGCGCCCAAATTGTGGGGATACATCAGGAGGGTTGCCTGTTTCTGCCCAGCAGACTCCTCGCACGTTCCCTTCTCACTCACTCACACTCCTCCCATTTCCCCGCGCGCGGACGCACTGATTGATTCGCAGCTCGGACTTATTTATATCAGCACATCTTCCTCGCCCAGGCTCACTCATCACAGTCAGACCCGCTCACACCTAGAATTAATCATACTCAAACCCACGCATACCTACTAATTCGTACCCAGGCTACTATGTTCAACGGGAAAAAAACAATCAAACAATGCCTGGATAATCCCCCGAACAACCTGAAAAACCCATGCTGATTAATAACGACGATACGGCCTACCCTGGACAACCCCTTGGTCAACCCAGCGGGGATCTGAACAACCCCAGTAAACAAACCCCCATTGGGCAAGTCTCCCAGGAATGTTGCTCCATGGGGTAGAATACCTCGAACTCAAAGTCACCCACACCCAGGCCATCTCACATTCAGACTCACTCGCACGCAGACTCACTCGCACAGACTCACTCATACTCAGACTCCCTCGCACCCAGGCTCGCTCATGCTCAGATTTGTTTTCATCACGCTCAAACTCAAACTCACCCACACTCAAACTCACTCGCATTCAGACTTACTCGCACTGAGACCCGCTCGCAACCGGGCTCAACACTACCCAAACCCACTCGTACTCACATTGGCTATATCCAGACTCACTCACAGTCAGGCTTAATCATCCTCAAATCCCCTCACACTCCGAATCGCTCACACGCAGATCGCCCACGCTTGGGTTCACCCGCAGACAAGGCTCACGCACCAATTGCTGCCGCGATCCGGCCAACGTGCCACTCGGGAACCCCGCATGCCAGAGGGCGACGCGAGTAGCACGCCAGAGACCGGGAGTAGCAACGCAATGCGCGCTTGCCTGAAGTGCCACGGGGGGAACGGCAAGAGGAATTCCGCCTCGCTCTTCCACTTGTGATTCCATCGTCCCTTCTGGAAAAGTGTCCAAAGGAGGACTTCGCTGAAGTCATGGCTGTTGCCGTCGTCGTTGTCGCGCCTGTCGTCTACGCGGACTCGCTCTCACACCCAGATGCTCATAGACATAGCTCCTCGGCGAGATGTGGCGGGAGTATGCGATGCACAAATGGGGATGTGCGTCGGGAGATTCCGTAGAGGCCTCCCGCCCTCCCCCCTCCTTGTGCTGCTTTTCCTCCTCTTGCTCTTCTTCGCTCTCATATCTTGCAAGTACTCATGCTCAGACCTGTCACGCCCATCACTGTCCATGACAAATCAACTCTTTTCACGGGTCCCATCACGAACTCTCTGTTCCTCACGCAAATTCAACCACATCTCTGCATTATTCAGGCTCAGGACTCACTCGGACTTACTTAGACCCACTCGGGGAGTTATCCCCAAACGCACTCCCACTCATACACATTTGGACTCGATCGCTCCGACACACTCTTCCTCACACAGACTCACTCAGACATGTCGGTGGTCCAATGCTCACAAGGATATAGCAAGCGTAGCACCTGGACACCCCAACGGGGAGCCGCCAAGGGTGGGGACACTCCAAACGTCGCGTCCAGATTGCGGGGATGTCTCAACTGGTTTGCCTGCTTCTGCCTCCCCATTTTTCTATGGCTCAATGCTTACCGCGATATAGCAAGCGTGGTACTCGGGCACGCTAAGAGCGAACGGCCAGGGGGGGGGGGGGCACTCCAGACTTCGCGCCCACATTGCGGGAGATGTCTCGAACGGTTTGCCTGTCTCTGCCCTCTCCCCTCCCAGACTTCTCCTCCCCACATCCAAAGTGGGGTCATTGTGTTCTCCGCGCACAACCCGCGCAGGATCTCCTCCTTCTCCTCCTCCTCCTCCTCCATCTCCTCCCCCATCTTCTCTTCACTTACACACTCACGCACTCACGCACGCACGCACGCACGCACGCACGCACGCACGCACGCAATCATCATCATCATCATCATCATCATCATCATCATCATCATCATCATCATCATCATCATCATCATCATCATCATCATCAGCATCATCATCATCATCATCATCAGCATCATCATCATCATCATCATCATCATCATCACCATCATCATCATCATCATCAGCAGCATCAGCATCAGCATCATCGTCATCATCGTCAGCATCATCGTCATCATCATCATCGTCACCAGCATCATCGTCATCAGCATCATCAGCATCATCAGCATCGTCATCAGCATCCACATCATCAGATCAATCCTCCTCCTCCTCCTCATCATCATCATCCGAATCATCATCCTCATATGCATCTTCAGCATGGTCATAATCATTGACTCATTCACCAAACCATCATCATCAGCCACTCTTTCACATATACGCACCACACTCATCACCACCATCATCATTACCACCATCATCACTATTTCCAATCCCACCAAGATCCTCAATCCAGTGTAGCCATCGCCATCGCCATTACACTCACATCATCGTCATCGCACACACAAACACGCACAGACAATCATCGTTTGGAACTTTCGAGCGGGAGCCCCCTCAATGAACGAATCGCGGGAAAGTCTCCAGCGGAAGCCCCCTCCCTATGGGGCCCGCACTTCCTGTTGGCAATCCGAGCGGGTCATCGTGTTGCTGTAACTGACGTCGCTGTCGGGCCCGTCAGGCTCGAATATTGAGGAAGTCTCCAACGGGAGCCTCATATGTGACTGAAGCGCGGGGAAATGTAAAGCAAGAGCCCCCCCCCCCTATGGGGCCCGAACTTCACGTTGGCAACCCGATCGGGCCATCGCATTGCTTTAACTGCGGTCGCTGTCGGATTCCTCAGGCTCCAATATGGAGGAATACTCCGGCGGGAACCTCGACTGTGAATGAATCGCGGGAAAATTGCCAACGGGAGGGACCCGCGTTTAATGTTGTTAGTCCGAGCAGGTCATCGGATCATCGCATTATTGTGAAACTGTTTCCACTTTTGGGGTCGTCAGGCTCTAATACGGAAGAAATCTCACGCAGGAGCCTCGTCTGTGAGTGAATCGCTGGGAAGTCTTCAGTGGGAGCCTCCTCCATATGGGGCCCGCATTGCACATAGGTGATCCAAGCATGTGAAGGAAATCTTGTAACAATCGTCACTTCTGCGGTCCGCAGGACTGAATGTAGAGGAAATATACGGCGGGAACCTCGTCTGTGAGTGGATCCCAAGGAAGTCTCCAGCGGGAGTCCCCCTTGTATAGGGCCCGCACTCACGTTGGCAATCCAAACGGTTCATTGCAGTCCTGCGTTAGTCGTCCCTTGTGGACTCTTCAAATTCGGTTATGGAAGAAGCTTCGTGGGGGAGCCTCGTCTGCGAGTGAATCGCGAAGGTGCTTCGAACGGGACCCCCCCCCCAGTGGGGCCCAAACCTCTTGGTAGCAATCTCACCGGAAGCCCACCGGCAGCATCGGCCTGCTGACTGACGTGAACGATATCCTGGACGACGGGTTGCGCAAGTACGCCAAGCCGCCGACGGTGGAAATTCAGTGTGCCATCAAGGTTTTCTTTCAGATCCCTTGCGCTGTCTGGGCTGCAGGGTACGAAGCGTTTTGAACCCAGGGGCCCTCTGATCACGCTCTTGGGCTGCACGCGCCAGCGCACGCCCTTCCCACCAGAGGTCTGGCCCGCCTATGACAAGACGTTGGCCTCGAACGACGGCGGCGTCCTGGACCATCGGCACCAGCACGAGAATTCTCGGGCCGGGCAGTGGGACACGCTGGCGAAATGGATCAATACGCGCGCTCGTCGCGACGCGCGGGGTCTCGGCGTGCCCTAGTTTCCCTGCAGGCCGTAGATCAGTGCAACACGTTTCACGGCGATCCCGACGCGGGCCAGCGCTTTCTAAACGAACGTGCGCAAGACGGGAGACATCTACAGCGTTCTACCGGCACACGCCAGCATGGATGTTCGGTTCACGGCCGTGCAAGAGGAACTGCAAAACATTGGAGCTCGAACAGGAGCGACGGACCACCAGCGTGTCCTGTGTCCTTCGAATTCCACCCACACGACGAGCGGGAACACGAGGAGCACGCGCCAGGCCAACTCGTTCGCCCCCGCTACCAACCGCAGGACATCTAGATGCAAGTGCGCGGATTGTGGGAATCCCCGATCGACCAGGAGGTCGCCGGACTGCTACCGCAGGGCGCCGAAGGCGCTGGCGACGACGGCGAGGCCGAGGCGCGGGCGAGGAGCTTGCTCATTCGCAGGCCCATCGGGCAGGAACTCACGTAGTAGAGACCGGGGCCGCACGCCGGGCGCCGCTCGGGGCTCACCCTGACGCACGCGTCCTACCTGACGCCCACGTTGTCGCGCGGTCAGACGCTGCGCCACGGCGTCGCCGTCGACTGCGCAAAGGATGAGGACGCTGGCCGCACGGCAGCTGCACATCCACGTCATGTCCGCCCGCGCCACGCGCATGCGGAACATGCTGGTCCTGCGGCCGCCCACGCGAGAATTTCTGGAGCGCGGACCGCCAGCGCCCCTGCGGAAGGCGCTGTGGGACGTCGACAAGAGAGCGGGACCCCCTGGGCTGAGGTAGAGCAGCTCGCGGCAGAGCTAAGCTTCGCGCTGCCCCCCGCCTGAACTCGGCCGCGGCGGTGACCGCGCCGCAGAAAATCGACCTGCATGCCCCGGCCATGGGGGAGCAGACGTGCACGAGGAAAAGAAGCGCGATGGGGAAAAATAGCGAAAGAGACATGAGGGGAGAGAGAGAGAGAGAGAGAGAGAGAGAGAGAGAGAGAGAGAGAGAGAGAGAGAGAGAGAGAGAGAGAGAGAGAGAGAGAGAGAGAGAGAGATGAGAGAGAGAGAGAGAGAGAGAGAGAGAGAGAGAGAGAGAGAGAGAGAGAGAGAGAGAGAGAGAGAGAGAGAGAGAGAGAGAGAGAGTAAAAGAGAGGGAGAACAGAGAGACATAAAGAGACATATAGAGAGACGGAGGAAGAGGATATGGAGGAGGAGAGGCACGGGGGGGCCGAGGAGGACGACGAGGAGGCACAGCGTTCCCCTCAGTGTCTTGTCTCATCAGGCCTCTTCGCGGAGCTCCGCGACTCGCCTCCGCAGCACGCCGGCGCCCGGGAATTTGGCCTGGCGCCAGCGGAGGGGGGGGGGGCGGAGCGCGACGCAAGCGGGGGCCTGTAAAGCCGCGGCTTCCGCGAGGTCCAGCGGTCGCCCTGACCTCCCTGCGCGGGCCGCGGCGAGGCGGAACAAATGACGCATGGCAGTCGCAAAAACGAAATCCCCTCGGAAGCCGAGGCGAGCAGGGATGGAAGAGGGGGGATCGGAGCGGAGAACGAAGGCGGAGCGGTGATGAAGGCGTCGGCAATGACACGCGCAATGCGTCGTCGTGCCATCCTCGTCACATCCAAAGACGCACCGCTGTCTGCGTTGCACGCGGCGCCCCGCGACCCGCGCTCCAAGCCAGGTGCGAAGCGGGATGGGTGGCCACGATGGGGGCAGGTCTGTCAAACTCGAGCGAATCATATCCCAGCCCCCCCCCCCCCCCGCCCAGAGAGGAAACAAACCGCTTTCGCAAGCGACGAAGCAACGGCTCCTCAAGAGGGAGCGAAGAGACGGCAACCTGCAATTCCTCTGCAATGATGCGCTGCCACTTCGGCTTGGGGGCCGACGAGCTTTCTCCGAACCGCCCGACCGCCCTGCCCTCGCCAGCGCGCAACCGTCGGCCCCCTGGGAAGCCCGCCGCAGCAGCCTCCAAATGGAGGATGAAAGGAGGGGACTTCCAGAAAGGAGGAGCGAGGAGTGGCGAGTCCCACAGCGCCATGGGGCAATCATCGATGAGGCCATCACGCAGCGCTCGGAGGGTAGCAGGCCACTAAGGGGGGGGCGACGAAAGCAGCGCGCACGGCGGCGGCGGCAGCAGTGACGAACCACTATTTCACACGAAGGCCAATCCAGGCTCCGAGGTTAAGCCAATCCGAGTAGCGGAAAGCCGACATCGGCCACTTTAAAACCTGGGCTGAAAACTGCCGCTCGACGTTGGCAACCTCCCACGGGAGAGGAACAAGCTGCGCGACATGCGAAGGCACGCTGAGCGCGCTCTGCCCATGAAGCTGGACCCCCGTCGACATATCTTGTCTGGCATCCGCTATGGATCTGGTCCCAGCGACCATCTTGTTCAGAGGAGCGCGAAGGTTACAAAGAGACTCAACCCCAGGACCGAGCCATAAGTCCAGGTACAAGACCTCCGACGCGATCTCGAACTCCCCCCAACAAGCCGAGCCAGGCGGGGTGATGGCGCCAGGACGGGGGCAGGAGCATTCGCGCAAGATGCTCCGCATCTCGGATTCGAGGCTGTCGGTGAGGGGTGCGCACAAAACGACCACGCGGCATTTCGCGGCTTTCAGGGCGAGCCCAGCGAGGTGCTCGGCGCTGCGAAACACGCGGGCAGTTTCACGATGCCCCTTGCGAGACGAGAGGGCGGCGCCAACATCATCGGCGAAGGCGCGAATCTGTCCATGACCAGGCCGCTGCGCAATGAGATGCATGTCCCAAAGAAAGCTATCGATGGCGATGACGAATAAACTACCGCGCTGCGGGCATCCTTGCAGCACGCCTGAGACCATGAAGAAGAGACGGAGGTGGGGGCCTCGAACGGAGAACAGACAGGGGCTAAGACGATAGAAGCCTTGAGCCGCGAGAGAACACCCTCGAGGGATCTTTATCTGCCGCAGCGCAAGCATGAACCAGGACTGACTGACAGAAGAGAAGGCTTGCGCAAAGCCGAAAGCTAGAATGGCGCCCTCTGGAATCCCTCGAGCACTGACTAGCCTGGCCTGGACGTCTAGCTCGCGCGCACTAGACAAAAAGTTGCGGCCTCGAATGAAGCCTCGCTGCACGGGGGCGCCAATCTCTTTGACAACCTCAGACAACCCAACATTGGCGACCCCAGCAACAATCTTGTTACTCGCGTTCTTGAAGCCGATGGGGCGGGTGCCCCGTCCGTGCCGAACGACTCCCCCCGAGCGCTCGTCGTCGCCTTCCAAGACCCATCTCGGGATGAAGACTTGCATGCACATGTAAGAGGAAAGAGACACGCGCTGACCACTGGCGAGCCTATGAAACACGTTTAAAAGCACCCGAGGCCCTTGACCGAATCCCCAGACGCCGTGCGCGAGCCCATCGGGCCCTGGTTCCGAGCGCAGAACGCGTCGGATGAAACGGCAAACCGAGGACAAAGAGGGGGGAGGGAGTTCGGAGAAGTCCTTCTCAGAAGCAAACTTAGAAAGGCACTAGGGGGCCACCGGTTGCTGCTTTTCACAGAGCGGGCCCCGATGCTCACGAAGAGCCGCGGTCTGGCCCTCGGCCGAAGTGGGAGCGACGTCCGCCCCACCCTCCACCACCCCCGCCAAATAACGTCGACGATTAAACGGAGATCAAATCTGGGCACGCCTGCAGAGGGCTCTCGCATGGGCGCAAAGTCGGGCCCGTCTGCCAGGTGCCCCGGCGGCCTCTCGGCGCGCTGGGGCCGAGCGGTTTCGGCCTGGGCCTCCTGGAACTGCAAATCAAAGCGGACTCTGGCAAAAGCGTCAGGAGAGGACATGGCGACGGACGCGGACGACACATCGACCGAGAAGAAGGATCGAAGCCACTGATGCCTTTGCCAGAGAATGTTGCCCAGGCGAGGGCCCTGGCGCCAGGCGGCCCGAGCAAGAGAGCGAAGGGGCAAAGAGCGACTGTCACCCGACCTCGGGCGGTCGCGCAGCTGCAGGTCGCGCGCCGCGCGGGCCGCCGCCTGCCGACGGCGCGCCGCCAGCTCCAGCTCCGCCGGCGCCGAGAGAGACGCGCCGAAGTCCCCGATCCCAGCGACGCGTTCGTGCTCTTCCAGGGTCGACGGGTAAAGCTCGTCGGCGAAGATGCCCCTCGGGATCTCCCTGCAGCGCTGCTCTGCTCCAGAATCCCAAGCTCGCGTTTGCCCCGAGACCTGGAGCGGCGCATGGTCGGACAGCGTCGCGTCGTGAAACTCCTGCGGCTCGCCTCGATATCGAGCGCGCTACCAGAGCTGGCGCGGGGGCCAGGGCGGCGTCGCCGCGAAGCACCTGTCGATGCGAGGGCCCGCCCTGGAACCGACGCGAAAGTGGCTGATGCCAGGCGCCGCAAGCTCCGTGAGTCGGCGGAAGATCTTCGTCCACTTCGAGCGGCCAGGGCGAGACTGCCTGCCCGCGGACGAGCGGGCAACCGCTGCGCCGGCGGGGCCGTCGCCAGGTCGACGTAGCCGTCCGCGAACATAAACGAGTTGTGCCGTGGAGTAATCAACCTCCTCATCGGCGATTTTGAAGTCACCAATCATGAGAAGGCCTGTCTTCATGGGATCACGCTTGACCTGGTTGAGTTGAGCCTGAAACGCTTGCGAGATGCCGCTGAAGTCATTCGCGCCCAAGTCATGATTGTGGATGTTCCAGCGGCGCCAGCAGGAGCCCGAGTGCCGATGGACGAGCTCGAGGCAAATGGCCCTGCCCGCCGCGAGCTCCATCGGCGCAACCTGCACGAACGACAGGATGTGCTCAGGAACCAGAGCGCAGACGCCGCCGCGACCATAGGGCCCAAAAGCTGCGGCCTCACCGCGAAAACGTGAGAGGAGCTCCTCGACATCAGCAGCAGGTCCGTGAACTTCTTGCAGGGCCGCGATGGTAGGAGGAGAGACCAAGGATCGCATAACTTCAGCTTTGCGATGAAGAACATGAGCTTGATGATGTAGTAGGACACGGCAGTTCCAGCTGTTGAACACCAGCTGGTCGGCGTTGCAGAAGGCGTTATCCACTCCACTCGATGCGCTTGGGCAGGAGGATATCATTGGCGGCCCTGTCCAAGTCAGCCCGCACCTGATTGAGATCAGACAGAGCACCAAGATTCCACTGCGCCTTCGGCGGGACGGTCGGGTCGACCACCACGCGCGCGATGAACTCCCAGTCGACAGACAGTGTGCCCGCATCCTTGTCCATGAAGACGCGCTTCCCCAGGAGGCCCTGCAGCTTGTCGCGGGGCTGCTTGGTGTTGCGCTCCCGCGAGATCTCGAACTTGTTGCGGTCGACGCTGACGTAGAAGGGGACGCGTCGCCCGCCGGGCATCGGAGCCGAAAACTGGCGCCAAACACCGCGCGCATCACGAAGGAGACCATGAGCCCGGCGAGCGCGGGAGGCGCAAGTGACAGCGAGGCCCTTGAAGCGGAGAACGAACCTGCGACCAAACTCCTCGCCTTCCAACTCGTAGTCCTTTCCCGCCTCATGGTTGGCAGCACCCATCCAGTCGGACAACGCATCCGCGACCAAGTTCTTGCCGATGTCTTCACGCGCGGTGATGACGAAAATGCCAGGGTCGGCGGCGCGCTGCCACTCCGCGGTCCTGGCGATGGGCTCCCGCGGAGCTGCCCGCGCCAAGTCCAGCTCTTGCTCCAGTTTCGCGAAGCGGTTTGCGAGGGACGTGTGTGCAGACTCTGCCAACCCCATCCACTTCTCGACCTCGACAACGCGGAGCTCCTGCGCCCTGAAGCGCTGCTGCATCGACGCGCCGAGCTGAGCGACCAGGGGCTGCACCACATTCGTGCTGGTCTGCGGGAGATCCAAGCGCACCGTCTTTGCGATGGAGTCGGCCGAGGCGCGGGCCATCGCCGCGATGATGTCCTGCTTGAAACGCTCGAGCGTCTCGGACATGCCAGGGATGTCCCAGCCAGCCGCCGCCGCCGCAGAGCCGCCAGCAGGAAGAGGAGGGACAGCCCCAGGAGCACCACGAAGATGCAGAGCCCACGGATCGGCCCCATGCGCCCAGCTCTGAGCAGCATCGTCTTCGCCATCAGGAGTTGCGAGCCCAACGACAGGCGTCCCAAGGGCAGCGGCAGCAGCGCAAGGCACGGGCGAGGCGCCGCCGCGATGGGCCCGAGCTTCATCGGTGACAGCTTGCTGACTGGCAGGGAAGGTCGGACAGATCTCCAGCGCCTCCATGTCCGCGTGGGACATCGAGCCACCCGCGGGGCCCCGTCCCGAGCCGCGGCCAGCGCTGCGGGACCGTTGTGAGCTCGCGGCCCCAGGGCTCGGAAGAGGCCGACGATCATCACGACGATCGCGACGAGAAGCACGAGCTGAGTCGGAATCCGAGCGTGCGGACGTCTCAGCAGACTCGTCGTCGCGACGATCATGCCTGCGAGACTTCTTGTAATGCGGCGACCGCCGCCCATGAACGAGAGCGAAGCTGAAAGGGGGCGCCCAACTCCCCCAGAGTAGGCGATGAGAAACACTGGGGTCTGTCCGCGGACCAGCGGTATCCATGCGGCCGCTGGGCGACATGGAGTCTTGAGCCAAATTGGCTACTGAGGAGGAGGACGAGGAGGAGGAGGAGGACCAGTGCAAACCCAAAAATCATCAACGATGCTGGGATAAGCCCTCTCTCTAAGCTCTCTCTTCATAGGCCCCTGCAACGGTTCATTTCCACTGAGAGAACTGCGTAGTTGAAGGATGGTGCGATGAGCTTCACAAGAAGAAGAAGAAGAAACTGCGCGAATGTTTTGGGATAGAGCGACGAAAACCTTCCGTCGTGATGTTTTCCTAACCCGAGGGGGTCGGTGTCCCTCCGCCCCTCCCTGCGCGCCTCCGCCGCTGGTGCGAGGAGCTGCACAAAAAAGATCAGGGCGATGCGGCCCCAGGCGGCCGCCCGCCGCGTGTGCCCCCCCCACCGCCCCCAGGGTGCGGAGCCGCGCCGCCTCCGCCTCCGTGCCCCTGGCTGCTCCTCCTGCCCCCGCTGCAGCCGTTTGAAGACCCTGAAGCATGCCATGGCATTGTTCTCGGGATCCCACCACGACGGATCAACCTGACTGTTGCGTACTGACAGTCCTGATTCGTGCCAGAACGCCATTCCTGGGACCTCACCACCGCGAATCAACGTAACTGTTGCGCCCTCATAATCCGGAGTCTTTCCAAAACGCAATTTCAGGTGCGCTGACCATGGGAATCCGTGAAACCCTTGCAAATGTGATAAATGAATGTGCACGGCGCTGAGGCGAAAACTATACTTTGAAAAGGAAACGCCCTCAACCCGTGAAGCTCTTGCTATTGATTAAAACGAAGAGCGGCGCGCAAAAGCCACATGTAGAAAACCACCCGCCTTCAACCCGTGCAGATGATTCACTTTTTGAAACGAATGTACGCGGCGCTACAGCGAAAACCACATATTGAAAATGAACCGCCCTCAATCCGTGCAGTTCTTGCAAGTTCCGCCCCCCATCCGCGAAATGGCATCCACATTTCAAGTTTCAGACTCGTAGTTAGTGAGGAAGTCTCAGGCGAAACGCCCGGCCCACCCTAAAAACTTGCCTCGGGGTGCAACAGGGAAGAAATAGTTAGAAGGAAAAGGAATGGAGGAGGAGGACGACGACGACGACGACGAGGACGAGGAGGGAGAGGAGAAAGAAAAGGAGGAGAAAAAGGAGGAGGAGGAGGAGGAAAAACAGCAGGATGAGGAGGAGGAACATAATTCGACAAGGACGAAGGAGGGAGAGGAGGAGGCAAATCAGAGGGGGGGAGGAAGGCCACGGCCTGAACATGAAACGGCGGGGGGCAACGTAGAAAGACTTGCGTGCGGGATCCGACGGTCAGAATCCTACGTGTGTGGCCCAATGCCCACCATGATATCGTAGGTAGGCGTGGCACTTGGGCACACCCGTGGGGGAGCCTCCAAGGTGTGGTGGCACCACAAAAGAAGCGTCCATTATGTGCGGATGTGTCAGGCGGTTTGCCTGCTTCTGCTTCCCAAGTTTTTTCCATGTGCGGTCCAATGCTCACTGTGAAATAGCAGGCGTGGCACTCGGGCACCACAAGGGGGAGCCTCCAGGGGCGGGGGCACTCGAGGATTCGCGCCCCAGTCGCGGGGATGCCCAAGGCGGTTTGTACGTTTCTGCCCCCCAAAAACTTCTCCCCTGTTGTGTTCAGGCGCCCACCGCGACATAGCAGGCGCGGCACTTGGGCACCCCAAAGCGGAGCCGCCAGGAGCAGGGAAACTGCAGGACTCGCGCCCAGATGTTGGGGATGTTTCAAGCGGTTGGCCTGCTTCTGCCCGACAGACTTCTCTTTGGGAGCGCGTGCTCCTCACTCACCCACCCATTCAGTCACTCATCCACCTCCTTGCAATTTTCTCCTCGCAGAAGCACTCAAACGTACTCGGACTCACCCATCCTGGCCCACAGTCAGCTCCAATCATAATCAGGTCAGACCTGGCCGTGCTTACTTGCCCATACGCAATCCCATTCAAAATCGGACTCACTCACCCCAGACCAACTCGAATTCCTAACTACTCGCGCGCAGGCTCATTCATACTCAGACTACCTCGCACCCAGGTTCACCCATGTTATGATTGGAAATCCTCGCACCTAAATTCAGGCTCATCCACAACCTATTACTGCTATTACCACGCCAACTACCACTACCACTACTGAGACTACCATCGCTACGAATGCTAGTACTACTACTAGTACTACTACTACTACTACTACTACTACTACTACTACTACTACTACTACTACTACTTCTAAATCTAATACTACTACTTCTACTCATGGTGCTACGGCCTCTACTAGTACCAGTACTAGTACTACTACTACTATTACTACTACTACTTCAATATAGACCACTGCTCTAGTGACTGCCACTGCTACTGAGAGAACTACTGCGACGACGACGTTGACGACTACGTTTGCTACTACGGCTGATAGTGGTGATACCACTACTACTACTACTATTACTACTACTACTACGACTACTACTACTACTACTACTACTACTACTACCAGTACTACTACTACTACTACTACTACTACTACTAGTATAAGTACTACTACTACTACTACTACTACTACTACTACTACTACTACTACTACTACTACCACTGCGACCACTACAAGTACTACTACTACTAGTACTACTACTACTACTACTACTACTACTACTACTACTACTACTACTACTACTACTACTACTACTACTACTACTACTAGTAGTCCGTCTAGTAGTACTACTTCTACTAGTACTAATAGTCCTATTACTGATACTAACACGACAACTACCATTACAACCACTAAGGCTACCATTACTACTACTGCTTCTAGTACTGCTACTACTACGACTACTACTAGTACTTCTACCTCTACTGTTACTACTTGTACTCATGGTGATACGGCCACTACTACTACCAGTACTACTACTACTACTACTACTACTACTACTACTACTACTACTACTACTACTACTACTACTACTACTACTACGACTACGACTACGACTACTACTACTACTACTACTACTACTACTACTACTACTACTACTACTACTACTACTACTACTACTACTACTACTACTACTACTACTACTACTACTACTACTACTACTACGACTACGACTACTACTACTACTACTACTACTACTACTACTACTACTACTACTACTACTAGTACTACTACTACTACTACTACTACTACTATTATTTCCATATAGACCACTGCTCTCGTGACTGCCACCGCTACTCACACAACTACCAGGCCCAGCGGCTAGGCTCACCTCCTGTTCCTCCTCCCGCGCCCTATGGGGCCACGAAGCGTGCGAGGGGCGCGCCGAATGCGTGGGGGCGGGGGGGGGGGGGGGGGCGCGCGCGAACACCGTCGCCGACGCTTTTGGTGGAACTCCCAACGTGGCCACGAAACGCGCAAGGGGTGCAGCGCGCGGGCCCCGCGGGGCCTTCGGTGGAGCTCCCGCGGGGCCACTTAATAGCGTGAAGGGGCGTGCGAAAGCGGCGTTGGGTAGGGAATGAGGAGGGGGGCATGCGCGCCTACCGACGGGCCCTGAAGCATGACATGTCCAACAACCGCGCGGATGGAGGGCGGGTTGCTTCCAGGATGCAGCTCTCGCCTTAGCGTCGCGCACACTCGTCTTGAAAGTTCCCACATTTACAATGCGCAGACACCAGAGCTCCCTTACGCGCGCGCGCGCGGTGACCCCATGGTGGCCCGAGCACCGCGGCGGCGCGCGCCACATGTGACCACATGGTGGCGCGCCACATAGGGGACTTGAACTCGTCGTCGTCGTCGTCGTCGACATCGACGTCATCGTCCTCGTCGTCGTCGTCGTCGCGGTATGATGGCGCTGGCACAAAAATAATCACAGGAACGCAAAGGATACAACATAAAGCACAACAGTGCAGATAACATTAAATTTAATACATTTGCGACTGCAGAATTGCCAGCGGTCTATATTATCCATTGACAGCCTTTCAACACTTATACAACCTGTTGTAGGCCTTGAATAAGTCTCAAGCTTCAGCATGGCAGCCTTCTATAGCACTGTAGCCTGAAGATCTTGGATCCTGGCAGCACGGTGGCGGGATAGACCACAGACCACTAGATATCCTGTGGCGTGATAGGCCGAAGGCCAGTAGATAGCCTGTGGCGGGAAAGGCCGAAGGCCACGTAGATAGCCTGGAGCTCTTCGATCCCTGGAGGCCCTGTCGTGGCACTTTAAGCCTGCAAGAGTTGGGGAGGCCGTCTTCCGGCCTCTTTTTTTTTTTTTTTTTTTGTTTTCTTTCCTTTTCTTTCGTGAGCAAGGGCGGGTGCAGTTCAGCCAGCACGTTGCGTAACGCACGACGCGCCTACTGCGCACGAGCGCGGTAGACGAAGCATCGGGGGTTCGACTTCCAGGCCTGGCCAGGGCCCGATCGACCTCCAAAGAAAAAATCGCCTGCCCCCTCACCCCCTTGGCAGCGAGGGGAGAGGTTCAAATTCTGTGCGTGTGTTTATGTTTTTTTTGTTGTTGTGTATGTGTGTGTGTTTTGCGTGTGTGTGTTGCATGTGTGTGCGTGTGTGTGTGTGTGTTTGAGAGAGCTGGGTGCCCTAATTTCGCAAGGAGGCTAGATCGTGCAAATAAAAGCTCGACAGTGGCGCGTGTCTGGGGCATCCCGCGGTGGCCGCCGTGCCCGCATGTCCTCGGGCGTTAGCCGCAACAACGCTGCTGCCACGAGGGCGGGGCCAATGGGGCAAGGAGTGAAACATGCATCACAACAAAAAGTGGCGAGCCCGTAAGCGTGATGGCCGATGTAACCTAATTCAGCAACGCTGCCACATCGAGGCAAAACCACGATGGGCGCGAGCGTTCCGCTCGCCCTCCAGAGTGAAGAGGCTCCGAGGAGTGCCCCCCCCTGTCGTCGCCGTGGCGTCGGCGTCGTCGGCGTCGCCGTTCACGTCCTCGTTGTCGTCGTCGTCGTCGTTGTCTCGACGACGTCGTCGTCGTGTCGTCGTCGTCGTCGTCCTCCGCGTCGGCGTCCTCCGCGTCGGCGTCGTCGTCATCGTCGTCGTCGTCGTCGTCGAGCGGTCATCGTCGTCGTCGTCGTGGTCGTGGTCGTCGTCGTCGCCTTCGACGTTTTCAACGTCGTCGCCGTCGACGTCCTCCACCGATTATCACTGCTACGCACCGAAGACGCCCTCTGCTTCGGCAACTTCCGTAGCAGACAGACTGGGAATCTAATCGCCCCCGCCGAGCAAGAGCTCCACCTCTGCTTCATAAAGTTCTTGCAGAGATACTAACTGGATGCCCACCTGGTCGGACTGGGTGGCCCTTTCGGCTTGCGCCCTAGCGCCTCGACGTCGGACTTAAACACGTCACCCAATGCGCCAGCGCAGAGCCACGTCTCCTCAGTCAGTTTGCGGAAGTCAAGAACGGGTGATTGCGTCGCAGGTGTGGGTTCAGATGTAGACTCGCTTGGCTCGGTCTCGTCGCAGAACACCAACGCGGAGTCCAAGGAGCCTATCGAATTCTTGCACGCGAGGCCCGCAATTCTCACCGCGGAATACACCAAAGCCGCCCACCTCCAGCTCTTGCAGAGAACTACGATGCCGCCCAAGAGGTAAGACTGCTCGTGGTCCACTGCCCCTCCGCCAACATACATGTAGACTACGCTCTTGCCCTTGTCCTTGATGGCTGTGGCTATGCGTCCGGACTGGCAGGCCTTGTTGAACCAAAGGTCCCCGTCTTCTTCTATGACCCGCATTTTACGCAGTTCTCTGCTCACACGCGCATGCGACACGAGGTCCTTCTCCAGCACGAACGACAGAAACCAGGCCAGGCTGCAGAGTGCTGTTATAGCGCTCTCGACCTCCAGACCCGCGTGAACATGAAGGAATGGGAAGCAGAGGCGCGTCACGCCTTTGCCTGCTTCGGAGCTCACCTCTGCGGTGGCGCACGGCAGCAACAAATGGCCGAACGTCATGCCTGGCATCCAATCCATCAAGTCCACATCGCGGCTCACCTTGTCGTGCATCTCCTGCGCGTCCCATCGCTCGGCTGCCGCTCCATGACCCAAATTCCGAAGCGACCTGGTGGGCTCGCGCACGAATTGCGCAAGAGAGGTGCCTGCGCCAGCTGCTTGCGCTAGGACATCATCGAAGGATTTGTAGTCGCTGCGTCCCTGGCCGCGGGTCGGCAAGTTTGGAATCTGGTTCCGCTCTAGCTTCCACCACACCTCATCAGCGATGTCATGCACGCGACGAGCAGCATCATGTCGAAGCCAAACCGCAAAGCAGTCGTGCTACGACGCTCGTATATTCTGGCGGTCCTCGAGAATGCCCCACGGAAGCTTGTTGTCCCAGATGTGTTTGTTCCTGCGCTTCGCGTACGCGGAGCAAAACTCGTCCTTGGACCCACCGCCGACGTACTCATGGCGCGCGTCGCGGGGCATTCCTGGATGCCCGAACGGTTATACTTCTACCCACATGCAAGTCTTCACCGCCCCGCGCGTCACGTTGATGTACTCTTGGTTCAAGTTCCTTTGCGTCCCAGCGCATTGGTCCTGAGCACCCACTGTGCGACGATGCCGCACGCAGTGAACTGTAGGGACGCCCTCCCCCCTCACATTCAAAGGGGGCGACACTTGCACGACCCCTGGGCCCAGACTTGAGTCATCGAAAGCAGCTTGCATCAAGCAACACAGCGGGATTGCTGACCGGCTCAAAGGCATGATGATCAGCACCGTTGGTCGTGGGAAAGCTTGCCCCTCCCGCTGGAGACTCCTGTACTCGCTCAAATCTGCGGCAACGGCGTGGCATAAACATTCGAACAAGAGAGGGTGCCAACCGACTTCATCACCGCCCCGCACTGGACTCCTCCACCATTGGCCGCCGTCGTAGAATACGTGCTGCAATGTGGTGTCGCGAGCGACAGCGGAGTCAGAAGCAAAAGTGTTCGCGAACTCAAAGCAGTGCGCCACGTAGTTGCAGACGTCCTTGCCGCACCTTTTGCAAACGTCGAGGACTGCATTCTCGGCCTTTTGGCGCCATTCGTACCACGGACGGGCCTCAGGGACGGCCGCGCTTCCTGTCAGAGCAGACGGCGTGGGCTGAGCTACGCTCACTGCCATCGCGGCGTAATCCTCGCCATCACCTTCCAGGCCATGCGGAGCGAAGGGCAGCGCGCCGACCGCGCTGTCGGAGCTGAAGGTGGAGCGGGAAAGCCGGCCACCGACATTCTCCACTCTCTGATGCTGGTCCCCCACCGTGAGCAATGTCTGTACAGACACGTTCGCCAAGGCAGCTACCACCTGGGAAACGTCGTAGGACTCAAACGCTTCCATGCAGAACAGGCTGATTTCCAGGCGATCCAACAAACGGTTCAGGTATCCTTTAATGGCTCCCGCCCGCCACTTGACGAAAGAATCCATTGTTGACGCGATGAGATAACCGTTGGTGCCTTCTGTGATGACGTCCTCCCCGAGCTCCGCCCTTCTCCGTTTGATGGCGAAGATCTGTAGCATGTGCTGGCGAGCATGGCCGCGGAACTCCTCCAACGCCGCGAACTCAGCGTCCCCAACCACGACAACAGAGGCCGCTGGCAAGTCCTTCCAGGAGATGCGGAACTCCATGATACTCTGAAAAGCAGGGCGTAGACGCAAAGCTTCCAGCTGTTGCACCTCTGCGCGCAGAAAGTGCAGCTGTTCATGCACTAATTCCGCAACCTTATTTTCCCATGTGCTCAACGCCCCAGGGGCATCTGAAGGTCGCCCAAGCCAAACAACTCGGGGCCCGAAATCATCCGCCACAAACACCTTGTCTAGGAAATCCGGACCTTGTAATATGGAGTCACGCAGATTACGCGAAGGAGTCACGATCACCACTGCGCCATTCGGTCTGTCGACGTGGGCCAACGCTGCCTCGACCAGCAAAGCCAAAAGTAGCGACTTTCCAGTACCTGCGTAAGCCTGGATGACCAAGTGATGATTGTCCGAGGCGTTGATGGTCTCCATGCATCGCTTCTGATCGTCCGACAGCTGAATGCGGCGCCTGCGCAATGCCGACTGGATGAAGGCAGACGATGGAGAGACTCTATTCTTCAGCACATTTCCCACTGCGACTGGCGGCCCAGACCAAGGCTGCACTATGGAAAAGGCAGCCCGCAGAGCGCCGAGCCCAAGAGCATTCTCCGCAGTAGCGCTGCAAACAAGAGCAGCGTGCTGGTATACTCGGTTGCCAACCCATTCAAGGATAGCGCCGAGATACTCTCCCTCTTCGTGCACCTCTGGCTCCAGAGTGATGCGAGTAGCGTAATCTTTCCTCGGCGCAGCCGTTGCGACATGGAGCGTTCCGCTCCGGTAGGCTGCTTCCAGGATATCTGGGCTAACGTGCGGGCTAGCAATGCGAATGTCTCGACAGCCTGCGCTAAGCGCATTGCCCTGGATGCCCATGTTCGACAGTACGCGCGTGCTTATCATCCACAGCATGCGGTGCTTGTCAGTTGCGAAGTCGCCGTCGGAGTCAACGCGCCAACGGGCACCCCTGTCAGTGAACGTGTACATGTTGCACAAGATGGAAACACAACCGAGGTTGTCCTCGTGAACCTTCAGACGCACCACATGTTCGTTGCGAACAGACCCCGCCCGCAGTTCGCACAGGAGCTTGCCCTTCGCCGCATGCAGCAGCGCTGGCGCGACCTCTGACTCCAGGTTGAACCTGGTCTTGCGAGCCACGTTGCTGGGCCCTAAGCCGCAACAATCGACGGGCACGTGCACGGGGAACCTCTCCAGGCGGGCGCAACTGCACCCCCGAGCCGCGATATCTGCGGGCGCAGACACCGTGTCACCGCAAGCTTTCCAGGCAGTGCTGGGGCGCTCCCGAGGAGGCAGCTCTTTCGTGCCCAACTGAGCGACGAGTTTCTTCGTGCAGCTCAGCTCACCGCTGCCATCCTGCCTCGGCCTCTTGGTAGTTTGAGTTCTCTTGTTCGCGAGGGCCTGCTCCGCGAACTCCATTGCTCTCAGGGCGTTCAGCTTTATTCGCCGAAGTAGCTCTGGCGGCAGGCAATCCACGATGTCTGCTGGGCGACGGCGGTACGGCGACGATCGGTCGTCGCCAAGAGAAGGAGGAATGACCACCTCCTCATCGGCACGCGCAGCCACCCAAAACTTCAAAACTGCCTTGCCGGGCAACGTACTGTGGATGACGGCAGCCTCGCCAGGCGGTAACCATGCGCCACGAACTGCAAGAATGACACGCGGAGTCTCTGACGCATCTGGAAATCGGCATGCGGCACGACCCTTCAGCAAGCTATTCGACCCGTTCCGAGACGGATGCGCGCAGCTAAATTCTGCATCTTGGCTTCCCGACGGAACGCCACCATCGAGCGATGATCCAAACGTGTCCACCATGAACTCCTCGAAGGACTTGCCCTCGCCCTGCTCGCTCCAAGGGGCCCCCGTTGCCAGCAGGGTTACCAGGGCGCACGGGCACCTCTCCATGCCGACCGCAAGGCAATTGCTGGAGGGCGGAAGCGGTTGCTGGTAGGCGGAGCTAAGCTCACAGCCACACTGCAACGCTGTGAGCCAGAATGGCAACAGCGACGACAACGCTGGAGCACATGTGGACTTGGGCCAATCCTGAGCCCCTTGGTGACCTCGCGGCAATTCTTCGGAGCCTCCTGGGGCCTCACGCGACTGCTGCACAGCCTCGGAATTTCTCCCAGCGGCTTCCCCCGGGCCTCCAGAACCCGAGGCCGCGCCATCTCGATCCGCATTCCTTCTGGACTTTCTTGGAGCGTTCTTTGAGCCCTCGTGCGAGATGTAAAAGCCTCCTGGACCCTCCTGGGCCTTGGACCGTCTTGGAACGAACTGACGAACCTCAGACGCCGTCAAGAAGCGTCGGGAAGTGAAGACAGCGACAAGACCAAAAGCGTTGCGCTCCCGCGGGCGGTATCATCACACCACAAACGTGAGAGCCTTCGCGCGCGCACCACAATAACTCCGATAACGAGAAGGAGGAGAAGGACGAGGGGCGGAACGACCGATTCACATTCCACCAGGGGTCACCTGTGAATAGTGGTTACAGATAGTGTCTCTTATTGTTTGTAGACGACGGGCTGCGCTATGCTCCTTCTCCCACCGACCTTGCGAGCATGGAGACGCATGGGGCTCGCTAGCAGGGTGGCCAGGCTTTGCCATTAGAGCGACGTTAAAGATGCGCTGGTACAGCGCTCTCACGACTCACACGCAAGGAGGCGCCCGAACGACTCGCACCAGGACGAGGGCCCCGAACGACTCACACCACGGGGAGCCCGAACGACTCACACACAAGGAGGGGCCCGAACGACTCACACCAGGACGAGAGGCCCGAACGGCTCACACCACGAGGAGCCCCAACGACTCACACGCAAGGAGGCGCCCGAACGACTCACACCAGGACGAGGAGCCCGAACGACTCACACCACAAGGGGCCCGAACGAGTCACACGCAAGGAGGGGCCCGAACGACTCACACCAGGACGGGGGGCCCGAACGACTCACACCACGAAGAGACTGAGCGACTCGCGCACAAGGAGGGGCCCGAACGACTCACACCAGGACGAGGGGCCCAAACGGAGCCCGAACGACTCACACACAAGGAGGGGCCCGAACGACTCACACCAGGACGAAGGGCCCGAACGACTCACACCCCGAGGAGCCCCAACGACTCACACACAAGGAGGCGCCCGAACGACTCACACCACGACGAGGGGCCCGAACGACTCACACCACGAGGAGCCCCAACGACTCACACGCAAGGAGAAGCCCGAACGACCCCCCACCAGGCCGAGAGGCCCGAACTATTCACGCCACGAGGAGCCCGAACGACTCACACACAAGGAGGATCCCGAACGACTCGCACCAGGACGACGGGCCCGAACGACGCACACCGCGAGGAGCCCGAACGACTCACACACAAGGAAGGGCCCGAACGACTCACGCCAGGACGAGGGGCCCGAACGACTCACACCAGGAGGAGCCCGAATGACTCACACCACGAAGCGCCCGAACGACTCACACACAAGGAGGGGCCCGAACGACTCACACCAGGACGAGGCGCCCGAACTTGTCACACCCCGAGGAGCCCGAACGACTCACACGCAAGGAGGGGCCCTAACGACTCACACCAGGACGAGCGGCCCGAACGACGCACAGAAAACTCCAGAAGCATGCACACACGAACGAACGGCCCGAACGACTCCTAGAACACACCCCAGAAAACAAGCGGCCCGAACGAGGGAGAGTGGGCCCGCCCTTCAGCCAGAACGTGGGAAGTCGTCGTCATCGTCGTCGAGGGAAGGCGGACGCGGCAGGGGGGATGATGATGGTCACCTCCTCCCCCGTGAACCGCCAGCCCCCCAAGAAATGGTGGGCCGCTCGGGCGTTTATACAATGCGCCAAAATTGAAACATTCCTGCAGCCCGCCTCTGCAGGAATTGAGGCGCAGTCCCTCCCGCAGCCGCGCTGCGGGTGCGCCAGCGGGCGCGGGGGGGCGGCGGTGGCGCCAACGCGCAGTTGGTAGCTGTCCTCCTCCTCCCCCACCATCATAACGATGATGATAATGATGAGCATCCTACGATGATGAGGCCCTGGGTCCCGTCCCGGAGCCCCCGGCCCCGCCCTAGGCCGCGGGCCAGGCCCCCTCCCCCCATCGACTCTCAACTGCGTCCGTGTTATATATATATATATAAATATATGTTTATGTATATGTATATATATATATATATACGTCTACACACAATACATATACCAGATATACATATATGCATCTAGTAATCGGCCAGCGGAGCCCCGACGCCGCCCGGAGCCGCCCAGCTGCCAGCAGCCAAGACGACCGCCCGGAGCGAGAGGCAGGGTCGTCGTCGTCGTCGTCGTCTTGGAATACTGACTCTAACACAAAACTTGAGACAGGACCGCAAATGATTCAACATAACACAAAACAACCATGACACCATGACATTTCTGAAACGTGCGACTGAAGGATCGCCAACGGACTGTAGTGTCCATTGTCAGCCTTTATACACTTAGAAACCCTGCGGTAAGCCTTGAAGAAATCTAAAGCTTGAGCCTGACAGCCTGGTATAGTAGTATAGCCTGAAGATCGTGGATCCCTGCGCCACGGTGGCGGGATAGGCCGCAGGCCCCTGGATATCCTGAGGCAGGATAGGCCGAAAGCCAGTACATAGATTGTGGCGGGACAAGCCGAAAGTCGTGTAGATAGCCTGGAGCTCATGAATACCTGCAAGCCCTCTCATGACACTTTACCCCTGCAAGGGTTCGGAGGGCCTTAGTCCTGCTGTATTTTTTCTCCGTGTTTTCATAAGACAAGGCGGGTGCAATTCAGCCAACACGTTGCGTAACGCTCGACGCGTCTACTGCGCGCGAGCGCGGCAGACGAAGCATCGGAAGTTCGACTTCCAGGCCTCGCCAAGGCCCGATCGACCTCCAAAGGCAAAATGGCGGGCCCCCTCACCCCCTTGGGAGGGGGGGGGGGGTCAAATTCTGTGCATTTCTTTATGTGCTTTGTTGTTGTGTGTGTATGATTTGTGAGTGTTTCTGTTTTGAATGCGCGTGTATGTGTGCGAGGGGGAGTGAGTGCCCTAATGTCGCAATGTGGTTGGGTCGTGCCAATAAAACCTCGAGAGTGGCGCGTCTCTGGGGCATCCCGAGGTGGCCGCCGTGCCTGCATGTCCCCGAGCGTTAGCCGCAACGACGACCTGCTGCCACGAAAGCGGGGCCAATGGAGGAAGGTGTGACATGCATCACAACCAAAAGTGGCGAGCCCGTAGCCGTGATGGGCGATGTGCACTACTTGCGCAACGCAGCCACATCGTGCCAAAAGCACGATGGGCGCGTGCGTTCCGCTCGCCGTCAAAGTCACCATTGACGTCGTGGTCGTCGTCGTCGTCGTCGTTGTCTCGACGTCGTCGTCGTCCTGTCGTCGTCGTCGTCGTCGTGGTGGGCTGAGCTACGCTCACTGCCCTCGCGGTGTAAGCCTCGCCATCACGTTCCAGGCCATGCGGACCGAAGTGCAGCGCGCCGACCGCACCGTCGAAGCTAAAGGTGGTGCGAGAATGCCGACGACCGACATTCTCCACGCTCGCTCCAAGGAGCCCCCGTGGCGAGCAAGGGTACAAGAGCGCACGGGCGCTTCTCCATGCCAGCCGCAGGAATGTTGCTGGCAGGCGGAAACGATTGCTGGCAAGCGGAGCGAAGCTCACAGCCACACTGAAATACTGTGAGCCAGAATGGCAACAACGACGACGCTGGTCGGGAGGGATCGCTGGACTCGACGACGAACGCCCTCTGTCTTGCCTCCCAACTCCTTCACTCCCTCCTCCTCCTCCGACTCGTCCTCCTTCGGCTCCCCCACAAGGAGGCTGTACAAGGAGGGAGAAGGAAACAGGAGCAGGGGATATATGCGAAGGCAGGAAGACACACGCCTGCACCAAACGACTGTCGGCATGCTTCGCTGGGATTGCTGTTCGGAGATACTACTACTACTACTACTACTACTACTACTACTACTACTACTACTACTACTACTACTACTACTACTACAACTACTACAACTACTACTACTACTACTCGTACTACTACTACTACTATTACTACTACTTCTACGACTACTACTACTACTGCTGCTACTACTAGTACTACTACTACTGCTACGACTGCTACTCGTGCTAGTACTACTACGAGCACTACGAATTCTACTACGACGGCTACTTCTACTGCCACTGCTACTGCTAGTCTCAGTGCTACTGCTACTACTACTACTACTACTACTACTACTACTACTACTATTACTACTACTACTACAACTACTACTACTACTACTACTACTACTACTACTACTACTACTACTACTACTACTACTACTACTACTACTACTACTACTACTACTACTACTACTACTACTACTACTACTACTACTACTACTACTACTACTACTACTACTACTACTACTACTACTACTACTACTACTACTACTACTACTACTACTACTACTACTACTACTACTACTACTACTACTACTACTACTACTACTACTACTACTACTACTACTACTACTACGACTCCTACTACGAGGGGCCCGAACGACTCGCACGCGGACGAGGTGCCCGAACGCCTCACACCACGAGAAGCCCGACCGACTCACCCCAGGACGAGGGGCCCGAACGACTCACACCACGAAGAGCCCGAACGACTCACACCAGGACGAGGGGCCCGAACGACTCACACCAGGACGAGGCGCCCGAACGACTCACACCACGAGGAGCCCGAACGACTCACAACACGAGGAGCCCAACGACTCACACCAGGAGGAGGGGCCCGAACGACTCACACAACGAGGAGACCGAACGACTCACACCAGGAATAGGGTCCCGAAGGACTCACACAAGGACGACGGGGCCGAAGAGCTCACACAACGAGGGCCCCCAACGACGCCCACCAGTCGTCGTCGTCGTCGTCGTCGTCGACGTCATCGTCGTCGTCGTCGTCGTCGTCGCCGCCGCCTTCGTCGTCGTCGTCGTCGACGTCGTCGTCGTCGTCGTCGTCGCGGTTGCGGTCGTCGTCATCGTTGCGGTCGACATCGTCGTCGTTGTCGGGTGCGTCGTCGTTGTTCAGATCATCGCTGAGGTCGTCGTCTCCACTAAGTCCCTCTTGCCTCCCACCGCTTTCTCTCCCTCCTCCTCCGCCTCGTCCTTTTCCCGCTGCCCCCACAAGGAGGATGTACAAGGAGGCGGGAGGAAGGAAGAACAGGGGAGACATGCGGGGCCAAGCGGACACACGCCTGAAAAACACGACTGCCGGCATGCTTCGCAAGAGTTGCTGTTGTGAGATGGGCTGGTGGGGATACGCGAAGCGTAAAAAATTCCGAACTACTCGCGCGCAGGCTCATTCATACTCAGACTACCTCGCACCCAGGTTCACCCATATTCTGATTGGAAATCCTCGCGCCTAAATTCAGGCTCATCCACAATCAGACTCACTCACGCCCAGACCCACTCGCACTTATATTATTTCGCACTGTGGCCCACCCCCTACCCAGACCCATCCGTACTCACACTTACTAGATCCGAGATCCACTCAACCTCCGACCAACTCACACTCAATTCACCCAAGCTCATACTCAACCGCACGACGGCCCACACACACACACACACAGGGCGACGGCGATATAGCCGACTTGACACTTCGGCACCCCAAGTGCCAGCAGGCGCCGCGAGTAGCACGCCAAATAGCGGGCGTAGCAACGCCATGCGCGATTGTTTGAGCTGCCGCGAGGAGAAAAGCAAGAAGATGCCCCCCTTGCTTTTCCAATTGTGATTCGTCTCTCCTGGAAAATGTCCGGAAGAGGAGGATGTCACTGAAGTCGTCGCTGTCGTCGTCGTCGTTGCCGCGCCTGTCGTCTACGCAGACTCGCTCTCACACCCAAGTGCTCATAGACAGAGTTCCTCAATCAGACGTGACAAGAACATGAGATACATAACTGCGGATCTCCGCGCCGAATAATGTATTACACGGGGTCCCCAGAGGAACCGCTAATTTCGGCAGTCTCAAGGCGCTCTTGGAACGGTTGGGCCGATCGCTGTCCGAATTTCGTGTTCCCCCCGTTTGGGCAACCCGCTTTCCAGAACCACGTGTTTCCCCCTTTGGACTGTCCGCTGCCCGAATGTCGTGTTTTCCCAACTTGTACCGTCCATCTGTGCTCAGAGCTGCCACAGGGAGGGTGCAGAAACCATGTGTTCTCACCGCTTGGATCGCCCGCTCTTCAGATCATGCATTCGCCCCGTTTGGATCGCGCGCTGTCCCAATGTCGCGTTCCTCGCTCAGATCGCCCACTTTCAAGAACACTGTGTTTACCCAGTTTGGACCGCTCGCTGTCCAAATGTCGCGGGTTCCCTGTTTGGACGGTCCAATTGCGCTCGGCGTCAGCGGCAGCGGCGAGCGATACCAAGACGGTGTCGACAACATGCTATGGATTGAAAATGTCCCTGCCGAAATTGCAATTTCGAGCAAGACCAAGGCCAAGTTTGTGAGGATCTCCCTGGCGAAATCGCCGTTGTGGGCAAGAGAGATGTCGACAGCATCTCATTGCTGTGAGGTTGTGTCTAGCGAAATCGCCAGGCTGGGCGGACGTAGGGCGTGTTAGAGCCATCTTGTTGGACTATGTTGAGCCGCCCTGAGACCTTCCAAGAGCGATCCCAGAACACCTTAGTTATTGACGATGTCCCTGGGCGAAATCGCTAGTTTGGCTACTAGATCCCTGGGGTGCAAGCTGCCAACGCCCTCAAACTCTCCATAATTTCGTGTCTTCCAGCCAGCGATCCGTCATCCCTTCTCGCCCCCACACACATCCAACAACCCCCTCAAGCTCCCCCTAGTTCCATTCCTTCCCACTAGCGGGTTGTACGCTAAGCGCGCTTTCCGTCATCCGCCGCTCCTTGTGGCTTGCCACGAGGGTGCACGGCGTGCCAGACGCATGATTGCTTTGCTTTTTTGAAAGTTCCCAATGGGGTTTCGGCCCACTCGCCGGCCACCCGGCGAAGGACCCGGAATGCCAGGAAAACCGGAAAACTCGCTTCCAAGACGGCCAAAATCACCGAAGGTGGCCTCCAAGATGCCTCCAAGACGGCTAAGATGACCCCAGTAGAGCCCGAGAAGATGTCTCCAAGACGAGTCGAAGATGCACCCAAGAGAGCCCAAGATGGCCCAAATATGCCCCAAGTCGGCCAAAGAGGCTCCCAAGAGCCCTCCAAGACGACACTAGAGGCCTCCAAGAGGATTACCAGGAAGCCCGAAGAGGTCGAAATCCGTGATTTTCAATTTCGGAATGTTGCTCCTTTCCGGCACTCCGACGGCCCAAGACGGCTCAAGAGTCCACCAAGATGGCCCCAAGAGCGCCCAGGAGGCCTCCAAAATGCTCCCCCTGACGGCTCAATCACCCGCCCCCCCCGGTTTCCGGGCAAAAAGGGCCCCCCCGCACCCCGAGTGTCCAGGTTCCCGGGCAAGGGGGGGTGGCCCCCCGCCCCACCCCCGGGTTCCCAGAGATCTCGGACGCTGTCTCAGGAAAAGCCAGCTCTGATTCCCTGTCATCCATTCTGAGAAGCTGGCAAAAGCAAGCTGCACAGAAATATTTGCGTTCAAGACAACACATCTTTAGTGCAACGTCGACGGAACGTCCCAAAAATGGGCGGCTGAAAGGCGCATGGGCGGCCAAGACAGCAGTGGACTTACCAAGTCTACAAACTTCTATGATTACATGTCCCTTTGTTCGTGTCCTCTCCCCCTCTCATCCTTCCTCCCTCCTTCCTCCTCCTCATCCTCCTCGCTGTCTTTTTCTACCAGTGTGTTGCATTGCGTGGCACGTGGTCTCCATAGGCCTGTAGTCAGAGCACTGTGGAAGCATCGGTAGGTTAGCTCCTGTGCAATGGTCCCTCCTGTAACTCCATGGCGCGGGTGGCCAAAACCGTCAAGTGACCAGACGCATGAGTACTGACTCCGATAGACAGCAGCACATCTGGCGCCGAATGTCGTGTAATTTTCCTTGCGACGCAAGCTTTCATCCCACATCAGGCGCCGACATTCATCACATGTCCGTTGCGTCTTAGGCTTTCCCAAGTAGACACGTGAGCTGAAACTTTGCATGGCCGTCTGTGACAACATCCATGGGGGGCTAGCGGCAGCGCCGACTTCCAAGGATGCTCTGCGATGGCGCGGCCAGACCCAGCCCATGCCCCGGGCACAATTCATACTACCAAGGGTAAAGGTAGGAAGCCCACCGCCCCGCTCAGGACCTGCGGCTCCCCGCCCGCCAGACACGCGCGGAGCCTTAGATTTATACAACGGGGGTCTGCTCGATGGCGACCATCGCCACCGCACGGGTCAACAACGCGTTCCCACAACAAAACGCACAGAACATCCAAGTATGAACTCGCCCCTGTCTGAAGAGGACCCAGACCCAAGACGGGCCAAGAGGACCCCGAGATGGCCCATGGTTGCTTAAGACGGTTCCCAAGACGGCCAAAGGCGGTCCAAGGTGGCCAGAGAAAATTCAAGAGGCCTCCGAGTTCGCCCAAGGTGCCTCCAAGACAGCCCAGCATGGCCTCATGACGGCCCAAGACGGCCTCAAGACGGCCCAAGAGGCGACGGCCCACGAGCCCCTCCAGGCGCTCAGGGGTGCCAAACATGCTGACTCGCTGCAAATGTTTGATATATGTAAACGCTCTCGGTTCGAATGGCTTCCAACGGCTCAAGACGGCCCAAAAGGCTCCCAAGAGGGTTCAAGCCCAAGAGGCCCCCAAGAGGCTTCCAAGAGCGCACCAATATGGCCTAACAGGACCCCAGGATTGCCAAGATGGCCCAGGATGGCCTCCAAGACGATACAGGGCGGTCCAAGATGGCGTCCAAGATGACCCAAGGGGGTCAAAGAGGTCTCGAAGTTCGCAGAAGATGCATCCAAGACGGCCCACGATGGACTCAAGACGGCCCAAGATGATCACCAGACGGCCCAAGAAGCCCCCAAGACGCCCCAAGAGGACCTCAAAGAGGACCTCCAGGAGGCCTATGAGATCAAAACTGAGTGAACCCAATTGTGTGTCTCAGTGGCTTGGTGAATTCAGCGTTCTTGCCATTTCGGGCCTCCGACTGCCCAAGACGAGTCCAGAGGTATCCAAGACGGCCCCAAGAGACCCTCAAGAGGCCCTCAGACAGGCCAAGAGGGCCCCAAGACGGGTCAAAAGGCCTCAGAGACGGCCCCAAGACGGGCCAAGAGACCTCCGAGACGTCCCGAATGCGCCCCGCGAGGACCTCAAAACGGCCCAGTGAAGCACCCAAGGCGGCCTCCGAAAGCGCCAGACCGGCCAAGAGCGCCCCAAGAAGGCCCAAACTGTACCCAACCGAAGACGCCACCAGAGACGACCCAAAAAGCCCCACGAGGCCCCCAGGAGGCTCCCCAGAGGCCCCAAGAGGATCCGAAGTTGCCTCGTCCTGCTCCTCCTCCTCCTCCTCCTCTCTTTGTCGCCTTGATTCGATTCCCTCTTCTGCTGCTCTCCCTCCTTCTCGCCCAAGGTGGTTCCCCAAAGGCTTCCACAAAGGATTGGAGAGCACACAGTTCAACAGCTTAGTTCAATAGCCGTAGGCATTTTCGATACCAATGAAAATTGGCCCGAGCCATTTAGACACATACATGTTGTTCAACTCTCTTTGACTGTTCGGGATCTCGCTCACCCGACTCACCCGCGCTAGTTTGGCAAACTGATCATTGACCCTTGGTCTTTGCGAATACTCAGCTATCAAACTATAATTTCGGCAACTCTCGGCAACAAACTTCCGCAAATCATTCTCTGGATCGCCTGGCTCTGTTTTGCCGCAAGGGCACCTGATACACTGCCGCAGGATCGCAAACACCAACATGGTGCACGGCATCGTAATCAAAACCCAAAGCGAGCCAGGATCCGAATGAAGCATGAAAATAATTGTGAACACCAATTTGCCAAGCATGGCTACAATGTCCAGAACAGCGACGTAGCCGTCAGCCAAAGCTCCTGCGTCCTCGGTGATGGCGGTCTGCATCCTGGCAGGGGGCACCTGAGCCCTCGACGCCGCGCTATCGGCCACCGTGCCCCTTGGCACGCTGAGGCGTGATAGAATTCCGCGTCGTGCAGGGTATCCACGATATTATGAAGCCCCCCCTGGTCACACTTCGCTGCGTGTATCCCCCCCCCCTTCTGAGGATCCCTGGGCGTTCCGACGCCTTCCTGGTGCTCTCCAAGGCTACCAGCATGCGCAAGATGGCTGCCGAGGCGGCTCACGCAGGCCGTCAAGGCTGCCAAGATGGTCTCAGATGGCCGCACGACAGCTCAAGATGGCCTCGAGACGGCCCAAGAGGGCCCGCCCGTGGGCGCCTCGTGGGCGCCCCGCGCTGCGGGGTTATGCCGAAATTCCGCCTGGTGCCTGCCAATCGGCGCGCCCCTTGCTGGGGGAGTATGCCGAGGTTTCGCCGTGGGCGCCTCGTGGACGCCTCGCGCTGGGGAGTGCCGCCAAGGTTTCTCATGATGCCCGCCTCATGGGCGCCCCGATAGCGCGCACCACATAGCTTGGACCACATAGCTTGCACTGAATAGCTTACACAACATAGCTTGCACCACGTAGATGGCATCTCCTGGATTGTACAAAGTAGCTTCCACACAACTTGCAGCAATAGCTTGCTCCGCACTGTTTACACCACATGGCTTACGCCACATAGCTTGCATAATATGGTTTGCACCAAACAGATTGCGCCACGTATATTGCTGCACCTAGATTGTACCTCATAGCTTGCACCATACAGCACGCACCACATAGCTCGCACCACATGGCTTACACCACATGGTTGCACCACATAGCTCGCATATCCACAGTGCAACAACCTTCTGTTTGAGGTCCACGCTCTACAGGCGGCCCTGGAGGCCTTCAATATGGCCCCAAAGCAAACCAAGAAATCGCCTGAAATCCCCCACGACGGCCTCAAAACAACTCGAGAGGGCCCATAGACGTCCAGGACTGCCCCGAATGAATCCCAAACTGGCCTAAGACGGCCTAAGAGAGCCCATTGACGGCTCAAGACGGTCCGAACACGGCACCCACGACGGCCGCAATAGAACCCCGCGACGGCCAAGAAGGCCTCTAACACGGCCTACGAGAGCCCTACGACGGCCCAAGAAGACCACAAGACGGCCCAACGTGGCCCAAGGGGCCCCAAAGAATGCCCCACAGGAACCTAAAAAGATCCAGACGACGAAGACGAGAAGAACACCCTAACACGACGCGGAAGACCAGAGTCACATGTGACGGCTCTCTCAAACCTTGGGACACGAGGTGTCACGCGAAGTGTGCCCCCACCTCAAATGCTGGGCTGACACGGTGGCGTGACTTGCCGCAGGCAACTGGATAATTAAGATACTTTCGGAAGAGACTCTCCCGGATCCAGAGGCGAACGCGCCCCCGGCTGTCCATGCCGATCTTCGTAAAGTCCCAGATATGCAGGGCCACCATCGGGGCCATGTAGAACACGCCAATCGCGCGCGCCAGGCCAATCCTGTGTGGATCGCGCAGCTGATGGCTCTTAAGATTGAAAACCACGTTGACCAGATAAGCCTTCGCTACGAGAAGGAAGTACATGTAACAATTCTTCATTTGATCTAGAACGATGGTGAGGAGTGTCCTCCAACACATGTCTTTGTTGCTCATGAAGACAAGCTTGCAGAATTCGACAAACAGTCCAACCCCGCTGATGTTACGGATGTCTCCCTCGCCAGATCGTATTTCTGTCTCGTACTTGCCCGAAGGGAAAACGTCGTTGTCGATGACCTTGACCCGGCATACATTGAGATCTTTGCTCAGTTCACAACCTTTGGGATTGTCAAGCTTCACCTTGAATTCCAGGGTCGGTGCCCAAGCGTCGCTTTGGACAATTTCAATATCCACTGTCTTTGCGTACTCCCAAGGCTCAAAAGAAACGACCTGGGATAAAGCATTGTACCGTTCACCTGCCTTCCCGCAGCCATCCTCCGTGTAGACGTTCACCTGAGCGCTACCAGAGAGCACCCCTATCCGCATGATGTCAATGACCACTTTACCCTCGTCCTCCTCAACGAAATCCGCCACCGTGCGCTCACAGCTTGGGGCGTGCGAGAGCCTGTGCTGACCCCCCTCGCTGGAGCGCGGAGCGCGCCAGTGGCGGCGCCAGAGGCGTCGCCAGGGCGGCCCAGCGCAGATCAAACAAATCCATGTGGAGCTCCGAATGCTTATGTTGAATGTTTTTTCTTCAACGATGCATGGCAAATGTCTTGCACAATTTCTCTAACTTGCCAAGGACGCCCTCCCATCCGGGTTACCACCTTGAAAACAGCCCTGCTCCGCTTTACTCCCATACGCGCTTTTGGCAGCCCCACGCCACCTCCCAGACGGCCCAAGAACGGCCCGCCAACGCTGCAACATGCCTAAAGACTGGCCCAAGACGGCCCAAAGACACACCGAGATGCCACGAAGAGGCCCTGCCAGGCCGAATCAGCTCCCAAAATGCGCCAAAGGAATCCTCCAGTTAGGCTCCGAGGCCGCGGACAAACAAGATCCCAATTGCAGCATTTCGGTGCAATTTGCTTCCCAGAGTATTCGGCCAAAGATGGCCTCAAAGAAAACTTGACACTGTGTGAAATTCGGAGAATGCTACACATGGCCCAAAGAAGCCCCCGATGCGGCCGTAGACTGCCCAGAGAGAGCCCCAAGACAGCCCGAGAACGCCCGAGATGGCCCAATGCTGCCCCAAGCGAGCTCCAGGACAGCCTCAAGACAGGACCCGACGGCCACCCCAGGAGAACCGTCGCGCCGAGGACGGCGAAAAGACCCCAGGTGATCCCCTCCCAAGAGGCCCTCAAGAACCCCAAGGGCCCCAAGGAGCCTCCCCACCCAGGACGCCCTCCAAAGCCCTCCAATCCTGCAGAGTAGCCCCCCAAGAGGCCAGAGGACTCTCCGAGAAGCCCCCAGGAGGGGCAGCACGACGGCCCCGCAGCGCGGCGGCCACGCCGCGATGCAACCTCGCAGCGGTATTTCCCGGCGGCCCCAAGGTGGTACCCGAGACTGCTCGGCAGAACTCGGCAGAACCATCAGAGGTCGCAGACTGGCTCGAGGGCGACCATCTCCGAGGCGAAAAAACGGCATCGCGGAGTTCTGCGCGGATGTGTTGGATCTGCCCTGGAACCCCTGGACCACTTAGCTGCCCCGATTCGCAACACTACACGGAGCAAAAGACAACATAAGCGTAAACTGCTGGAACTCCGCGAGGATTTCTTGGATCGGCGCTGGGCCCGCCTGGAGGCGCCTCCGGCGCCGCCCCTGGCGTGCTCCGCGCGCCAGGGAGAGGGTCCAGCGCCGATCCAAGAAATCAGCGCGGAGCTCCAAAAGTCTATGCTTAGGCTGTTTCTGTTCTTCGAGACCCGCAATCCGGAGCGTGTTGACAAGTCGGGTGCGGTATGTTCGCCAAGGCGTGGGCCAACACGTTGAGTCAACACCCAACGTGTTTCACCCAAACGTTTTGAACATGGTACGTGTTGCGTCTCAGCATGGACGCGTCAGGGCGGCATGCATGTCGATGCAGAGCTGGCACGTGGCGGTGTCTGCCGCAATTCGATCTGGAGTGGTGGTGCACATGCTCTTCCGAGACACCGGACCTCGGAGTTCTGGGCGCTCCTGGGCGTCTCTGGGATCTCACACGCCCCAAGATGGTCTCAGGGGTCCGTGCTGGAGCACTCGCGGGGGCCAGCCCACGAGGCCCCAAAATCATTCTCAGAGATTTGTGTTTTGTACGGTTTGCGGGTGCTCGCCGTTTCGGCCTTCAGAAAGTACTTCGAGACATCCACCCCAAGATGGCCCCCGAGGGCGCAGCACGCCCCCCGCAGAGGTCCCCAGGAGGCCGCCGGGAGGCCCCCACGAGGCTCCCAAGAGGCGTTCAGGAAATCCCCAAGAAGCCCAGGCCTCAAAGAAGCCTTCTAGAGGCTACCACAAGAGGCATACAATCGGCCTCTTGTTCAAAACTCAGACACGGTGGGGCGATGGGCCGAAGGCCAACCGATAGATGGGGCACGAGAACTGGACAGTGCTGGCACGACCCGGGCAGACGGATGGGCGCATCATCTGGGCGATGCTGCTCAGCCAAACTGGAGTGAGCCAGATAGTTACCAAGCCAGCCTAAGCCAAACATAGTATGGATAATGCTGACAATGCGAACGGTTAGAACGATAATGCCAGTCGTGCTAATAGGAGGATTTGGACGTGCGCGCGGAGGCGCGCGCGTGTGGCCCGCATGGTATGAAGCAACAGCATTGGCGGGCGCACGATGGTGGTAGAACATGTCCGACATGCGCGCGCGAGTGGCCCGCATGGTCTGATTCGACTCGATGGCTAACGACCTTTGACTGTCTCATAATTTCAGCGAGCGTGCGAGACCACACTACTAACGTTGTGCTTCACTGTTGGGAACGAATTGTCCGTTGATAAATGATTGAATAGATGTACCTTGGAAGTGGCCTCGCACCGCAGAAGCGCGACGAATTCTCGGAGAAAACAACATGTCTTAGATCAACGCATGTGCACCGCATAAGATTGATTGCAAGAGATGGCGGGGAGGGGGGAATCGATGTCCGCGTGGCCAAGATAACACGACCTGATAACTCAAATGGAAGACTGTGTCACATACGCGCTATGCATGTACAGGAAGTAGAACCATCGCGCGCGCTCCGCGTGCTCAGGTTCTAGCGCAGTCAGGGGGCCCACTTGAAACGCTTGGACAGGTCTATCATGCCCGAGCGCATGCCATAGTCGCATTCACCCTCATGGCCATTCTCATTCCTGCCGTCTTCATCATCCTCGTCTGTTCTCATCATGAGCAACGTCGTCATGCCAAGACTCATGGTCATATTATTCACCGTGCTCATTGGTAGCAGCCTTGTCCTGGTTTCGCTGGTCATGCTGCACGTCGTACTCGCGCATCGTAATCACCGCCAACATCAACAACAACATCGTCCGCATTCGAATCATCACCCCCGTTATCATATCATCTCAACTCATCTCATCGTCATCACCCAGACCATCGTCAGCACGCTAGGATCCGCTACGCTTAGCGTGTGCGTCGTCGCAACCACCGTCTGATCAACATCACTCATCATCGCGCTTGCTCAGGCTCTAGCGCAGGTCGGGTGCTTACTGCAAAAACGGTGTCGGCTCGAATATGCACAAACACGAGCCGCAATCCTTTTCATCATTACCCATCAGCACCATTACCGTCGTCTCCCCCGTCCTCCCTACCCTCGAAATTATTAGTTGCATCGTCCTGATGTGATTACGTTCTCAGATTACGCCCTCTTCTTGCTACTCCCCCGCCTTCCTCATCCTCTGTACTACTCGGCATCACTCGGATGGTAATGCTCGTGTTCGTCATAGCCATCACAACTGCCAAGAACCATCATCATCATCAACGCCGCCATCATGGCTGGCAGTATCGGTTCACTGCTGTGAGTGATGCGACGACGTCAGGGTCGCGCGTCGTCATTATCAAAAGTATCGTCCCCACCCAAATGGTTATCTCCATTCGCTGTCCCAGATTCGCCATCACCGCCATCATCATGGAAACCACCACGCTAACCGCGTACGTCCTCACAGCCGTCGTCTCACCAATCACTACCCTCAGCACCACCACTATCATCAGCTTAGCTCTCATCGTCGTCGTCGGCGAGATGTTCCAGGAGAGGCCTGCAAGGAACGTATTGCCTTTGTGGGGTCCGCTTGATCAATTTTGGGTGCTCCTGGGGTGCCTTGGGGCTGTCCAGGGCCGTCGTGTGGGCCGTCAGTGGGGCTCCTGGGTTGTTTCGAGGCGCTAAGGTTCTAGCGCGGCCTTGGGGCCCACCAGAAGAGCGTGGACATATCAATCATGCACAAGCGCGTACCATAGTGGCATTCATCCCCGCGGTCAATAATAATTCCTGGCGCCTTCCTCATCCTCGTCTGTTCTCAGCAGCATGGGCACAGTCGTCATGTCAAGACTCATCGTTGTATTCCTCATCGTGTTCATTGGTAACAGCCTTGTCCTGATGTTGCTGGCGATGCTGCACGTCATACTTGCGCATCGTAATCAGCGCCAATAAGCTCAGGTCGGGCATGCCCCCCTACAGGCGGATTTTGGACGAAACCTACAAAATAGTTAAAAACTAACCACCGCAATTATAACAGTGCGACCCTACCTAGGAGTTGGAGCATCTATGACAGCAACATCTACATATACACCGACAGCTACATTAACATCTACATCTGCATCTACATATACATCAACATCAACAGCGAGACTCACATCTACATCTACATCCACACCTACATATACACCTACATCTACATCTACAGCTACATCTACATGTACACAGACATCCACATCTACACCTACACCTACATCTGCATATACATCTACATTTTCGCATTGGTGTTGCGTTTGCGTTGCATGCTATGCTATGCTATGATATGCTATGATATGCTTGGCTATGCTATGTTATGCTATGCTGTGTTAATGCTGCGCTGTGCTATGCTGCGCTGCGCTAAGCTAAGCTAATGTAAGCTAAGCTATGATTCACTATGCTATGCTATGCTATGCTATGCTATGCTGCGCTATGATATGCTATGCAATGCTATGTTATGTTGCGCTATGCTATGCTATGCTAGGCTATGCTATGATATGCTATGCTGCGCTATGCTATACTATACTATGCTATGCTATGCTATGCTGCGCTATGCTATGCTGTGCTGTGCTATGCTATGATATGATGTACTATGTTATGCTATGCTGCACTGTGCTATGCTAAGCAATGCTATGATATGATATGCTATGCTCTGCTGGACTATGCTATGCGATGCTATGCTGAGCTATGCTATGCTATGCTATGCTTGGCTATGCTATGCTATGCTATACTGTGCTAATGCTGCGCTGCGCTATGCTGCGCTGCGCTAAGCTAAGGTAAGCTAAGCTATGCTAAGCTAAGCTAAGCTAAGCTAGGCTAGGTCAAGCGAAGCTAAGCTAAGCTAAGCCAAGCTAAGCTAAGCTAAGCTAAGCCTAGCTAAGCTAAGCTAAGCTAAGCTAGGCAAAGCGGGGGATCCTGGGGGAACCGCGGGGCGGATCCTGGGGGAACCGCCCGGGGCGGGGAGCACTGCCCGGCCCTTTAAGCATACAGGGTAAGAACCCTTCTAGGCAGAGCCTAGGTAGGGAATCAAACATCGACAACTAATCGTCCCCAAACTATCTTTTTGCTATTCTGGAATATTCCTCCTGTAGGGGGGCAGGCCCGACTTAACAATAAGCATCCGCATCAACATCGTCCTCCCAATCGAATCATCATGCCCGTTCCCAAATCATCATCATCCAAACCATCATCACAATGGGACCCGTCATGCTTAGCGCGTACGTCGTCGCAGCCATCGTTTCATCCATCATCCTCATCATCGCGCGCACTCAGGTTCTAGCGCAGGTCGGGTGCTTGCCGCACGAGCGGTGTCGGCGAGTATGCACAATCGCGAGCTATAGTCGCTTCCATCATGACCCCTTAGCATCATTAACGTCGCCTCTCCTCTCCTCCGCATCCTCATTATTATGTGGCATCGTCATGATTGCAATACTCATGTTTGCCATGGCCATCAGGACAGTTAAACATCATAAATTTACTGCTGTTGGTGATGCGGCGACGTCAAAGCCGCGCGTTGCCTTTATCATATCAATCGTCCGCACCCGAATCATCATCCTCCATCTCATTCCCAACATCCTCATCGACGCCATCACGATGGAAAAAACACTACGCGAACGGTTTGCGTCGCCACAACCGTCGTCTCACCAATCACCACTCTCATCACCACCATGATCATCAACTTCGCCGTCATCGCCGTCGTCGGCGAGACGCTCCCGGAGAGGCCTCTGGAAACATCTTGCGTTCGTGGAGTCGACTTGATACTCCCCGGTCTTCGTCATCTCATTACTACCGGACATCATCCTGATAGAAATGCTCACAATCACCATGGGCATCGCAATGGTCAAGCATCATCATCACCATCACAATCACCATCACCATCATCAGCATCATCATCATCATCATCATCATCATCATCGTCATCATCATCGTCATCGTCACCATCCTTATAATGATCATGACCATTACCATCCTCATCATATCCATCTTCATCGTCGTCTTTATATTCGTCTTCACCTCCATCATTACAATCATCCTCATCCTCATCATCGTCATCGTCATTCATCAGCACCGCCCTCATGGGTGGAATCATCGGTTCACCGCGGTTGGTGATGCGGCGACGTCAAAATCGCGCGTCGTCATTATCACAATCATCGTCGGTCACCCAAATGCTTACCTCCATTCACTTTCCCATCATCGTCATCACCGCCATCATCACGGAAACCACCACGCTAAACGTTTAAGTCGTCAGCGCCGTCGTCTTACCCATCACCACCCTAATCACCACCATAGTCACCAACTTCGATCTCACCGTCGTCGGCGGCGAGGTGTTCCAGGAGAGGCCTCCGGGGGAACACTTTGCCTGCGTGGGGTCCTCTCGATCAGATTTGGGTGCTCCTAGGGAGTCTTGGGGCTCTCCTGGGTCGTCGTGTGGGCCTTCAGTGGGTCTCCTGGTTTGTTTTGAGGCGGCTTTGCGGTCCTCATCTGTCGTTTGAGAGCACCAGAAGCTCCGCAATCCGAACACCCCCAAAAATGGAGCAACTTAAAGGAAAAGAATTGCTTGCCTCTTGTCGCTCTAGCCTTTGTGGAATCAACCCGTTCGACTTCGAAGATGTTCTGCTCTCAACTGTGTAGCCTTGGCAATGAGTTTTCGGTACCCTTCCAGATAACCCCCCACTTGCGTGGAATATCCGAACAAACACGCATTGGTTGATCCTCCCCTGCGGAAGGAGGAGGAAGAGAAGGAGGAGAAGCAGGAGGAGGATAAGAGGGAGAGGAGGTGGTGGAAGGCGAAGGTGGAAAAGGAGGGGGAGGGATGGGGGAGTCGATATTCGAGTGGCTTCCCGACGGTCTCTGAGGAACTTGTGAAGAGCATGTTGAGACGTCTTGGGGGTCTCGAAGGCCCCCTGGGCGGCCTCTAGGGAATTTTTTGGCGAGGTGGGCGAGGAGGAAAGAGGGGAAAGAAGACGTTCCCGGAAACCTCTGCGGGAACATCTGGATGACGAAGACGTCGACGAGGAGTGCAATAATGAAGAGCACCAAGTATGCAAATGTTCCACCCGAGAACTTTGTGAAGAATGTGTGGCTTCCTGGCAGACTCTGGGGATCCTCGCAAAGACATGTTGGAGGCGTCTAGGGGGCCTCGAGGACTCCGCGAGTGGGCATCTTGGGGGTCTCTTGGGGCCTCTTGGAGCCTCTTGAGGGCCACTTCGGAGCGTCTCCGGTACTCCATGGACCCTCTCGGGGCCTCTTGAGGGCTCCCGGAGCCTGCCGAAAACGTCTCCGGAGCATCCTGGAACCTCTCCGGGGTCTCTTGGGGGCCCCTTCGAGGAGTCTATGGGCCTCTCAGGGCCCTTTGCTATCCCGAAGCCTCGAAATTATCTCGGAAGGGAAAAACAGAATCCTCAGAGTTATCGCGGAACGGAAAAAGAGAATCTTCGACATTGTATGGCTTTACTTGGGTTTTTGATGGATTTTGGCCTCCTGGCAGCCTCTTGCGAGCCGCTTGGGGGTCTCTTCGGGTAGTCTTGACCTGTCTTGAGCTGCCTGGGCGCAAAATGGTGCCGTCTTGGCGGTCCCGAAAGCCGCCTGGAAGTCCTCTTGACCCGCCTTGGCGCTCTCTGGGAGCGCCCCGGGTGCCCTGGCCCCCCCGTGGAGGGTCGAGGGGCACGGGTTTGGGTCCTCGGAACGCCTACTCCGTTGGGTATATATATATATATATATATATATATATATATACATCGTAAAAGATCTGTGCATCTATCATGAACCACAAACACCGAATGGAAAGGGGCGGAAAAACATGGACTCGGTGGGAGGGGGTGGGGAAATGCCTTACGACACTTAAGAAAGGGATCTATGCAGAACACGTTCCATGCGGCGCATATGCAAATCTTTTATACTATAGATAGATACACACATAAACGTAGATGTGTTATGTGCATTTGCTGTTTGTCGCAAGCTGCGCCGCGCAATGCGACTATATATGGTGCAACCCACGAAGTACAATGCAGTTCTAACAACCCCTGAGGCGCAAGCTATGTGGTGCGACCTGCGTGGCGTAATTGGTGAAATCGGGGGGATCCTATACATGTGGTGGAGGCTAGGAATCCATGTGGTGTGGGGCACCTGTGGAAACTGCAATCGTCAACCTAATTGCTCGTGCAAACATCCCACCCTCCGACCCGCAACTTGCTGGCAAAACTCATCTGGTCGTGACCTCAACGAGCGCACGGGCTCGTCGAACTCAACCACGCAGACACGTCCGTCCTGCAGGTCGCGACATGGTGGTGGCAATGGTGACGACCGCGACGCCAATGACGATGGAGATGACAGTGGCGATGACGCGGATACCGATGGCGATGACATTGGAGATGGGGGCGATACGATATCGAGTACGACAATGACGATGGTGATGCAACTGATGGTGACGATACTGATGGTAGCAACGGTATCTTTGGCAACGGTGAAGACGATGGTGTTGATGATGATGATGATGATTATGATGATGATGATGATGATGATGATGATGATGATGATGATGAGGAAGTGGCGACATCGATGATGACGGCGGCGGAGATGATTCCGACGATGATGAGATTGAGGATCGTGATGATGACGGTAGCAATTATGACGCTGACGGTGATGATAACAAGTGTAATGATGCGAGGATGATGGAAAGCGCGAGCACTCAGTCATTAAAACACCCTGACAGGTGTGTATTGAAAACCGTCGGGTGTTCGAATGCGTTTGAACACATCTACGCTGCAATGATTGGAAATACATATTGGTGATGGACGGATCTCGACGTGCGCGCGCGGAAACGCGCGCGTGTGGCCCGCATTGTACTTTTTGACAAAATACGCGTGCGCTTGATGACGGGTGAACGGTTTCGACATGCGCGCGTGGGGCGCACATTGCTTCATTCGACAGAATTGGTCAAAACCTTATGCTGCTATTCTGATGCCTGCTCGTGCGCGCGCAAAATTACGGCGACGTTGATGAGAACAACCACGGGCTTTGTTTACGTTAGTTATTGAGTCGCTATGTCTAAGAAATGTTGGGAAACCAATGCGTGTTGAATGATTTGGGCGATCGCGCTCGGCGGCGCGCGCATTTTCCCCGTAATGCATTGGCTGCACGGGATTATGTCGATAAACACATGCGCACAGCACAATTCCTGCTGTATCAATATATATATATAGAGAGATGTCAATATATGAAGGCAGGAGGCAGAACCATGAAAAGAGGAAGTCGCTAACCCTGGCCTCGGCGAAGGGGGTAGATTCTACTTCTCGAAAAAATCTGCAGGGAGAACTGTCTGCGGAGACAGCCATGTGAAGCAAGTCCATAGCCGCCAGCCATCGCAATGGACGCGCACATGGCGGACAGGGGCGCCTACGGGCCCAAACTACGAAACCATCAGCCAGCGCACGAGGCTGACACGAAGGGGGCACGAACGCACACCAGCCGAAGACCCGGAACCAGCGACCAGCGCAAGGTGCGGGCCCGAGGCGGGCATGGGCGCCCGCCCACCGGCAGAAGATCTGAAACCGACAACGAGTTATCGAGCAGCAGAAGGAAAGACCCTTGGTGAGAGCACTTTCTGGAGACATTCGCAAGCACCAAGGACCTCGCCCCGTCCGCCCCCGAAAGCGCTTCTTAGGAGTCTAAGAGGGGATGGGGGACAGGCATCATCATCGCAATCAACATTCCAAAGATCGTCATCGTCGCACTTACTGGTAACGCATGGGCCAATATGGTCACGTTCACCATGATTACGACTACGATCACGACCATCCATCATCATCATCATCAGCATTATCATCAGCAGTATCATGGGTATCATTACCATCATCATCATCATCATCATCATCATCATCATCCTCATCATCGTTGTCATCACCCTTGTGGTCGTCCACACATGGACGATGACAACCATGCAGATGGCCATGGCGAGCACCACCCATCAGACAATGATGGCCCGAGGTACAACAAAATGGATGGCACGAGAGCGTCTGAGAAGAACGAATCAGAAAATTAATGTCTCTGAACTCCCACTTCTGAACAATCATGACTGCGAAACCTCCGTGAGTCACTGACCAGTGTCCATCAACAACTCAATCTGTAACTGCGCCCTCGGCTCTCGCAACCTGTTTTTCTTCTGCGGGATAAAATCCTTCCAGCTCGAACCGTGTCCCCGGCCACCTGGTGCAAAAATAACGGCTCCAGCCTGCGACTTCCTCACACTGTACTTCGGAATCGCGCCCTCTCTTAAGACATCTTCGCAGTTGACTCCAGAATCACGCTCTGGCCTGGGACATGCTCGCAATCTGATAAGGAATCCCGCTCTCACCGTTCAGGGATCGCGCTCTCGTCTGGGATTTTGTTTAACAATCACGATATCGACTGGGACTGCCTTGCGAGGACTTCATGGTAATGTGCCTGGGCATCGCGCTCTTGTCAAAAAAGAATCGCGCTCTCGCACAGAACTTGCTCGTCACCATCTTCGAAATCCTGCCAATTCGCCTGCCCGTCCCACCCGTCAAGGTCCGCCCTCCCGACCTGCCCGTGGGGCTCCTCACGTCCGACCCGTCCGAGGTCCGCCCGCCCGACCCGCCCGTGGCGGCACGCCCGCCCGACCCCGATCCGCTTGGATGTCCCGCTCGCCTGCTTGCAGGAGGGTCCGCTTGCTCGGCCTGCACACTCGAGCCCGCTCGTCCGCGCCGCACGCCCGCCTGCCCGCCCGACCCATAGGTACGACCCTGCCAGGGGTCTACCCAGGAGCTGGTGCCCCACCGCCCATCGCCTGCTCTACCCTCCGAACCTCTCCCACCGCGTGCCTTCCACTCCCTGGCTGCTCCCCTCTGTCACGCAAGCCTCCCCCAATTACGCTCCCAAGACTTCCTCCGTCCCTCCCACTCTGCCGACCGCATGCCGCACTCCCTCATCTCGGCGGCAAGCCGAGGGGGAAGGCCTTCCCAGAAGGCGGCGGGGATCCTCAGAAACGCTCGCGTCTTCTGAGAAGTCGTCGCTGTCTTCGGAGGAAGCCTGGAAAGTCCCTCAGAAGGCCAGAGGCCGCCTGAGCCCTCCGAGAAGGCCCACCTCCTCTGCCTTCCCTCCTGCGCGCGCCGCCGATCATCTCTGCCTCGGTCCCTCTCTCCCTCTCTTCCCCGGCCATCCCTCACTCCCGCGCCTCCCGTTCCTCCCCTCCTCACACCTCGAGCATGCGCGCCCGCGCGGGCTTGGACGGGATCCTGCTCCTCGGCCACGAACTTCTGCACCGCTGCCTCGCAGGCTCCTCCTCCTCCTCCTCCTCCTCCTCCTTCTCGTCCTCCTCCTTCGCTCCCCCAAGAGCCCCGAAGTTCAAGGCCCATGCTGGAAGAAGAAAGAAAAGGCGTAACCCTCTAGCTTGCACGTGCAGAGGCAGGGGAAGGGAGGACACAGATACAGTCTGGCCCCCTGAAGCAGACAGAAGAGCAGAACCAGCGCTCGACAGCGCTTCGAGCAGCACCCAAGGGTGCTAGCAGCTCGTCCACTAAACTTGGGGCGACGTCGCCTGCACAACCCAGGTTGGATCAGCCCCTCCGGCCAAGGGGCCAAATAAAGAACACACAAAGAGAAAAGCAACAATTCGGGACCCAAACTGTTCCTGATCTCCTCCTCTTCCCCCTCCTTTTTCCCCTCCTCGTCCTCCTCCTCCCCCCCTATGCTATTCCTCCTCCTCCTCCTCCTCCTTCTCCTCCTCCTCCTCCTCCCTTTTCCATCCATCCATCTGCCCTGCTGATAACAGGCACAATGTCTGCGAATGCCTGAATTCCGACATTCCCCACCCTTACACCAGAAAGCGTGTGTTGTTCAGCTCATATCGTCATCAGGAGGAGGAGGAGGAGGAGGAGGAGGAGGAGGCAGAGCGTCAACCAAGAGATCCCCTCCGATACTACCTGAGCTGATGAGGGGTCTTCCCTCCGCTCGGGACATCCACGTCAAGCCTCGCCGCCTTCGCTGTCGAAATGCTCGCCTCGGGAGAAAACGTCACTCTCGAAGCTCGCCGTCCCCTCGCGTGCAGTGGGGGAGACGATGAAGCTGGCACACAAGGGCGACCGAGCGGAACCGCTCGGGGGAGGGCGAAGCCAGTCCGAGAGCCTCAAGGGGAGCCGAGGGGAGAGGAGAGCCGAGGAGGAGGGGCAGGATCAGATAAGATAAGGTAAGATAACATATGACACGCACGGGCAGTCGAGGGCCCCCAGCGCCCTCCTCGGGAAGAACAGCGGGGGCGAGGTGCGACGGACACCTCTTTCAGGAGGCGGCCGTGGACTCTCTGGCCGACTCACTCCTGGAGAGGGGCCACTCGGGACACAAAAAACTGCAACCTGAAATCGAGACCCGATCGATCAGCTCGTGCGGTCACAGCAGCGGGTCGCACACGGCTGGAGGCGAGTCGGGGCCTCCAGCGCCTGTGCTGCGGCTGAGGCAAAAGGGGGTCACCTGTGGTGGAGAAACACCAAGATAGATAACCACAAATTTTCGGAGCTCCGCGCGGATTTCCTGGATCGGCGCTGGTCCCCCCTCCCTGGCGGAGCGGGGCCCCGAAAGCGTATGTGTATGCAGCTATTTCTTGTTCCAGAGCAGGAAGGGTGGGGGGGGGGCAGACGGAAAGCATGAGGAGGAGCAGGGTGGGGAGCAGGATGGGAGAAACAGATGGAAAATGGTATCGGCCATTGCTGCTCCATCGTGACTGCCTTCCTGACAGCTCGGGACGAGCCGATAGATGGACTGGCGTCCCGCAAAAGAGTTCACATCGGCTCCTCATCCTCACCTTTTGCGAGCAAGCTTCGTGACAGCTTGGGACGGGCCGCTGGATGGACCGACGTGTAACGCCAGCCTGCCTGAAACGGTCGGGCCTCCAGCATCTGATGCTATATGGTTCGCGCCATCTTCCCTCTCAAGGTAAGCAAATCCACAAGCCCCGCCCGTGGGAGGCATCTGGTTGCGACGCCAGCCCCCTTCCATCTAAGGCCTACCCTCCTGCAGATCACATCCGCCCGTCTCTTCCCCTGGCTCCCTTTCCCAGACCAGTCAGTCGACCAATCCAGCATCCAAGCAGCCAACCAAACCACTAGCAGACGAGCGAACCATGCAGCCAGCCAGCCGGCCAACCATGCAAGCCAAGTAAACATGAAAGCCGAAACTACCGGCATGATATCCAGCGCGGACCCCGAACAGTGTGTTTCTAGGAAGCCAAGTGGTGCGATCTATGTGGAGCAGTCTAGGTGGTGAAACCTGCGTGGAACAATAAGCGTGATGCACACACACTATATATATATATAGTGTACGTTCTATGTTGTGCAAGCTACGTTGTGCAATATATGTGGTGCAAGCTATGTTGTGCAATCTATGTGGGCCAATCAATGTGGTGCAACTCGTTCTGACAAGCTTAGAATTATCAGCTCCACTGCTCGCGCAATCATCCCACCCACCCACCCGCAATTTGTTTGCAAAACCCACGCGGCGCCGATTGCGATGAGTGCTTGGTGGTGGCTGGTGCATCTCTACGGCCGCGCTAGCCCACACACGCTTGCGCGCACAGCGGCCAGCTAGTTTGGCGCGACCGACGCGGCCGCGGTGGCGCTGACCGCTGGGCACTTCCCAGCGGGGACTCCAATGCAAGCCGGCGACTTGGGCGGGCGCAGTATCTCGGCGACGTCGACAACGGTAGACATGATGATGATGATGATAGCGATGATGGTGACGACGATGGCGATGCCGACGGCAAGGCCAATGACGGCGCAGATGCTGATCACGCAGATGACGATGACGGTGTCCCCGCGTAGGTGCTTAAGGCTTTGGAAAGAGCTCGACATGCGCGCGCGGTCGACGCACGTGAGTGACCCGCATGGTGATCTTTGACAGGGGCCGTACCTTTCGGCACGAGCGCAAGTGCGTTCGAATGACTTCGACATGCGGCGCGAGAGGCCCGTTCGGTCGAATGCGATAAACAACCATGAAAACCGATAGCGTCTTTAAGAAAACGCAGAAAGCACGGAGACAAGTTTCCCCAACCATGCTGTTGTGTTGGGTCCTCGTTTTGAAAAGACTGCGCCCCGCTTCCACTCTTTCCTTACCCCTCCCCTCCCTCCTCCCGCCATCATCATCGTCATCATCACCATCGTCGTCGTCATCCTCACCATCGTCATCATCGTCATCATCACCATCATCATCAATATCATCATCACCGTCATCACCATCGAGATGTCGTCATCATCACTGTCATCATCACCATAATCGCCATCAGCTTCGGCACACCGCTCAAACGTTTCGTGGCCCAATGGGAAGCTCCACCAAAGGCCCCAGTGGCGGTGCCCACATAAGTTCGCGCCACAATTTTCGGCACACCCCTCATATGCTTCGTGGCCCAACTGGGAGCTCTACCGAAGGCCCAACGGCGGTGTCCACATGCGTCCGCACCACCCATGCTGGCACACCCCTCACAAGCTCCGTAGCCCCACAAGGAGCTCTACCAACGGCCCCAGTGGCGGTGTCTACATGCGTCCGCGCCACCCATGTCGGCACACACGTCTCGTGGCCCACTAGGGTGCTCCACCGAAGGTCCCAGCGGCGGTGTCCGCATGCGTCCGCGCCACCCATCTCCGCACGCCCCTTACACGCCTCGTGGCCCCATAGGGAGCTCCACCGAAGGCCCAAGCGGCGGTGTCCACATGCGTCCACGCCACCCATTTCGGCACACCCCTCACACGCTTCGCTGCCCCACAGGGAAGCTCCGCCGAAGGCCCCAGTGGCGGTGTCCGCATGCGTCCGCGCCACCCATGAAACCACACCCCTCACACGCTTCGTGGCCCCATAAAGAACTCCACCGCAGGCCCCAGTGGCGGTGTCCACATGCGTCCGCGCCACCCATGTCGGCACACCTTTCACACGCTTCGCTGCCCCACAGGAAGCTCCACCGAATGCCCCAGTGGCGGTGTCCGCATGCGTCCGCGCCACCCATGCTACCACACCCCCCACTCGCTTCGTGGCCACATAAAGAGCTCCACCGCAGGCCCCAGTGGCGGTGTCCACATGCGTCCGCGCCACCCATGGCACACCCCTCACACGCTTCGCAGCCCCACAGGCAAGCTCCACCGAAGGCCCCAGTGGCGGTGTCCGCATGCGTCCGCGCCACCCATGCAACCACACCCCTCACACGCTTCGTGGCCCCATAAAGAACTCCACCGCAGGCCCCAGTGGCGGTGTCCACATGCGTCCGCGCCACCCATGTCGACACACCCCTCACACGCTTCGCTGCCCCACAGGAAGCTCCACCGAAGGCCCCAGTGGCGGTGTCCGCATGCGTCCGCGCCACCCATGCAACCACACCCCTCACACGCTTCGTGGCCCCATAAAGAGCTCCACCGCAGGCCCCAGTGGCGGTGTCCACATGCGTCCGCGCCACCCATGGCACACCCCTCACACGCTTCGCTGCCCCACAGAAAACTCCACCGAAGGCCCCAGTGGCGGTGCCCGCATGCGTCCGCGCCACCCATGCAACCACACCCCTCACACGCTTCGTGGCCCCATAGGGCGCTCCACCGAAGGCCCCAATAGCGGTGCCCACATGCGTCCGCGCCACACATGCCGGCATGCTCCTCACACGTTTCGTGGCTCATAACAGCTCCACCGAAAGCCCCAGTGGCGGTGTCCACATGCGTCCGCGTCGCCCATTGCGGCACACCCCTTACACGCTTCGTGGCCCCATAGGGATCGCCACCGAGGAAGATATTCACAATTGCGGTACTCACAACTGCATATATTTGGGTACTTCGCCAAGATATTTTTGAACATTGATGGTGCAAAATCATGTTTTTAACGTCTCGGGGAACTCGATCTGAAAACCCGTACGAAACCTAACGTTCTTCAGTGTACGGCATGCGCGCGCGACGACGCACGCGCGTGCGTTTTTTCCAACATGTTCCCACGGATCCTTGCGACCGCACGCGCGCAAGGGCGTTGTTGGAATGAGTTCGACATGCGCGCGCGAGGGCAATGATGAAAACCCGATGGTTTTTCTCCAATCCGAGCTTGCCTCTGTAGAGGTCCTAGCGGATTCATATGGTTAGGTTAGCTGTGGCACCGATTTCGGCGGCACGCCCAGGTGCCCGGGTGCCCCGGTGCACGGGTGCCCAAGACCCCGGGTGCCCGGGTGCCCCAGTGCCCGGGTGCCCGGGTGCCCAGGCGCCCGGGTGCCCAGTAGCCCAATAGCCTTATGGCCCTATAGCCTTATAGCCCTATAGCCTTATGGCCCTTTAGCCCTGTAGCCCTAAAGCCCCAGTGGCCCTATAGCCCTGTTCGGTTGTCGCTGGACCTGCGGCTGGTAAATCTTACCTCTTAAGCACTTAGTAATAAATGTTTGCTAATTGGTTACGCGTGGGTATAAACGAATGCAGATTTTCTTAACTGTTCATAAATATTCATGCGAATATTCATGCGTGTTGGTAAGTGTGCAGAAATGCAACAACCCGAAAGCACGTTAAGGCGGTTTTTACATTTCGAATCATATGAATTCGCAACTGAAGCGTAAGTGCAACATCGGCTTTGCAATGCACGTTTGGAGACGACTTCGAAACTAAAGGAACATCGGTTCTCTCGTATGGCAGGCGTGCATTTTCCCACCTCGCGCCCCCTAAGCGTGCTAATCAAAATGATATAAAGCAAACGCTAGGTGACACAAGCAGTACACGTCCAAACTCCAAAAATGCCTCCTCTCCCCCCCGACCGTCCTCTCCTTTTGGCCCTCCAGCTTCCATATCATTCCTCGTCCGTTTTCCGTCCTCCCGCCCGTTCCCTCCTCCCTCATGCCTCCTCGCTCCTCCACCCCATTTCCCCCGTCCCTCTCCCTTCCTCCCTACCCCTCCCCACCCCCTCCCCTTCCTCCCCCCGCCCTCTTCTTTCCTGCCTCCTCCCTTCCCCCTCGCCTTCCATGTCCTCTGCCCCCGCCCGTCGGCGTCAGTTCTAGCATTGGATTGTGGGTTCCAGTGACCTAGCCTACTCGTCCAGTCTCTCCTCATCATCTGCCGTTCCCCCCTCTCGTAACTGTCAGTTGGGCTTGGATGCTCGCTCCCGCCAGAACCATCGCACCGATCCGACAACGCCAGGGAAAAATCAAAGCAACGCGCCCTCTGGAGCTTGCCTTCGAGAGGATCACGGGAGGCTCGCCCCCGCTAAGCCGCGCGCGCGGGGCGGAGGAAGGGCGGGCGGATGAAAAAGGGGAGGGGGGAGGAGGAGGAAAAGGAAAAGGAGGCGGACGACGACGACAAGAGCAGCAAAAGGAGGAGGAGGAGGAGGCCGAGGAGGAGGAGGAGGAGGGGCAGAAGGAGAAGGAGGAGGAGGTGAACGCGACGATCGACGAAAGGAGGAGGAGAAGGAGGAATATGGGCAGCTGGCCTAATCGCCCCCCCCCCGGTCCCTCGCAGGGGCTTCCGAGGAGAGCCGGCGGACAGATGATAGATCTGCGATTTGTTGTACACAACGGATGATATGGAGGCCCTTCAACGCATGCACCCACACGGGAAGAGGAGGAGCTGGAGGAAGAGGAGGGGGAAGGGGTGGAAGAGCAGAAGGAGTGACATTTTTCTACGCACCCCATACATATGCTGAGATACGATGCGCGTGCGTCACGACGCGTAGCTGAGCACATTTTCCCCATGCGCAGCATTCCCAAATCACTGACGGCGAGCCTGTCATTCAGTTGAAGCTCGCTAGAAACTATCAACGCACGCCCACACATTGGGCCAGGCCTCGCGGGCATCGTCGGAGTATATAAAGCCTTTGTCGGTCCTCTCTATCACCGCCTTCACCCTCCACTTATAGTTGTCCACGTCCGCGTGGGCCCGAAGGTTTTCCACGCTCCACGCCGCCACCTTCTTAGTTGGCTTCCCTGGGAATTTGCGCGTGGAGGCGGTGACCTTCGCGCAGGGGATCTCATTCGGGGGGTTCTCGGCCGGAGTCTTGGGGGGGGTCTCGTGCCCCCCCTTGGTATTTTTCACGGGGGTCAACCTTTCCAGGACCTTGGCGGCGGATTTGTTCGTCAGCGGCTTGGCTTTGGCTCTGGCTTTTGGCTTGCCTTTCGCCTTGGGAATGGCGATCGGCTTACCAGTTGTTTTGGCCAGGGCGTCCGCCGTATCATCTGCGTTTTTGAACTCCACTTCGCCGTCGTCGAAAAGCTCGTCCTCTGCGGCGGCGGCGGCTGCCCCCTTAAGGGCTGGGAAGCACAAGCAATGAAACGACCGCCGCCCCCCGCCCCGCTTCCCCCCACATGCGCGGCGTAGGGGCGACGGCGCTTGGAGGGGGGTGGTTGGGCAGGGTGAGGGGTGCGACGACTTCGACGCCGAAGTCTCATCCCCCCGAAGCTGGCTGCTGCTGCGCCGGCTGCTCTGCCGGCTGCTCCGCTGGCTGCTCCGCTGGCCGACGCGGCCCGTAGTCGGTCAGGGCGAGGTGCCGGTGCGGCTGGGGCGCGTGCGCGCCGCCGCCGCCGATGGTCGGGCCGGCGGCCGGCGGCGTCGTGGCGATCGCGGTCTGTTGGGCCCTCGGGATGCCCCCGCCTTGGAGAAGCGCGATCATCGCCCGCGCCATCTCTGGCTGCGCGGCCGTCTGCAGGAAGGCGTTCTGGATGGGGATCTGGCGCGTGGACCTCGGAGCGCCCAATGCCACTTGCGCGTTGCTCCGCCTGGCCGGCAGCGCCTGCCTGAGCAGGCTGCTACTGCGGCACGCTTCAAAAATGAGCACAGGAAGCAGGGCGATGGAGGGGGAGGGGGGGGGGGGGGCGGAGGAGGAGGAGCAGGGGCAGGAGGAGGCGAGAGGAAGAGGGGGGCGAAGAAGGGGGGGGGATGGGGGGGAGGCGGAGTCAGGGTCATGGGCGCAATAGCCAGCCTCAGGTCGATGACATCTGGGCCGGGAACATTGCCGACCACGGGTTCCACGTTGTTGGGGCAAGCCACATTGAGGATTGCCGCGTCGCTGACTCTGAGGAGCAAGGGGCCCGCGGGGAAGACCGGGGCGACGCCGTGGCGGGGCTGCCGAATGCGACCCCGCAGAGACCTCAACGCGGTCTTGAAACTCTACAAGATTGCCCACGCGCTGTTGCCCGACATGGGCTGGGCGCCTGCGCCGCTGGCCTGGGTCGTCGGAGCGACGGCGCTTAGTGCTGCGGGCCCGGATGGGTAGACGCACCCAAGGCGCTCGCGCCTCCTGGCCAGGGCGCTTGCCTTCTGATCAAACGTGGCGTTGTCGCACTTCAAGACCGACCACTCGCCCTCCAGCAAGTAGTGCTCCAAGTGGAAGTGCGTCTGCATGGGGGCGCGGCCGCTGCCCGAGATGGGCCCGCCCGCCATGCCGACCACCTTAGAGCTGATGACCTGCGTCAAGCCAGCGCGCGCGCGTCGCCGTTGAAATGCCCCCCCCCCCCCAGCTGCCTGACGCACTCGTTCGCAAAGGCGAGGCGTGCTGATGGCTCAGACTTGACGTCATCACGCATGCGCTGAAATACAATGGACGCGAGCAGTTGCGGGCCCTGGGCGGTCGAGAGGTTGAGCGCCAAGTAGTCGATGCAATATGCGGCGCGGCTCTCGCGCGCGTCGAGCGCCCCGGGCGCGCCAGCCATCGCGTTCGCCGAGCTAATGGCGGATGCGAAGCGGGATGATGCCCTTGCAAAGGCTCGGCGCCTCGCTGCCCCCCCGCGCGCGCGGCTGCGCGGGGCGGCGGCGGCAGATGGCACTGCTGGCGACGATGGCTGCGCAAGATGATGGCGCGGGCCAGGGGGTTGGGCGAGGGGCGGCGGGCCTGCCCTGGCGGGCGCGACCCTCCGCCGAAAAACACGATGTGCATCGCCAAACAAAAAGGAAGGGCGGGGGAAGGGGGGGTCGGGGGGGGGCGGCGAGGAGGAGGAGGGAGGAGATGAGGAGGACAAAGGAGGCTAGGAGGCGGGCGAGGAGGGAGGGGGGGCAGAAGGAGGCGAGGGCGAGGAGGGGGAAGGGGGGGGGTAGGCGAGGGGGGGGGGGGGAAATGGGGGGGGGGGAACGGGGGGGGGGGGGGGGGGGGGAGGAGAGGGGAATAGAGGAGGAAGGTTGGATGGCGATGAGGATGATGAAGAGGACGAGGGGCAGGGGGTTCAACGGGGAGGGGAATGGGGAAGGGGGCGGGGCAAGATGGGGAAGGAGGAGGGGGGGGGCACGCTGCTGGCACTTGCGCGCCCCTGGCAAACATACCCATTCAAGGCAATCGTGGCGAGCCTGACGGCGCAGCAACATACACGCAGAGAGTGCGAACGTCACTGGCGCCATGCAAAAAGTGGCAGCGCCATGTTTTTTTCTTGTTCGAACCGCCTGCGTGTTTGTGCGTGCGCTTGAATGCTTAGTTCGTTGCGTGCGTTCTATTGTCGTGGCGCGCCGAATACATGCGAATGGCCTCAATCGCTGATGGGCCTCTTGCGGCGCGAACACCTGCTGTCCTGGCTGGGGGATTCCGCAGGACTCGAACGCGCGAGTTGCGCGCTCGATGGAATCGGCGATCCGCCCCGGCGCCAGCATATGCTGCGGCGGCCACTCAGCCATGTTCGGGCCCGACCGACTGATTGCGTCTAAGATAGGAAAGACAGCAGCAGAGATTAATGGCGGAGGGCGCGGGCCCCCTGCTGCCTCAATAGCCAGCGCCCCAGGACATAGATGCGATGCAACAGATGGGTCGAATCCTTGCAGCGCCAGCCTCTCACTTTCGCCAAGGGAACTGAAGCGGGCGCGACGCTCGCCTGGCACCTCGTCGCAAACGCACGCGACAGAGCCGACGAAAAACAAAACGATTTGAAACTGCGAGCGCGGGGCAAGCATCTACACATAACGTAACGTGCCGAGTGCTGCGCTTTGCTGCGCCATGCTGAATTGCGATGTGCCACGCCGCGATTGTCCTCCCTAGCGTTGTGGACCGAGTCCTCCTTCGCATGAGAGCTCGAGGTGCCTGGGCGCACAGTAACTGCCCCAGAGCTAATTGACAGGAGGGCGTGCCAGGAGGACGCGCCGTGGAACGCCCCAAGGGGCGCGCCAGGCGAGGCGCCAGGGGGCGCGCCGTGGGCGCGCGCCGCGGGACGTGCCAAGGGGGCGCGCTACGGAACGTGCCAATGGACGCGCCGCGGGACGTGCCAGGGGACTCGCCGCGCGACGTGCCAGGGGGACTCGCCGCGGGACGCGCCGCGGAACGTGCCAGGTTGCAATGCTAAGTGCATCGATCTTGACGTGCCGTGCCGAGGGCTGCGCCGTGCTGCGCCGCGCTGAATTGCGGCGTGCAATGCCGCGATCGAGCTCTATAGCGTTGCAGATCGAATCCTCATTTGCGCCCGAGTCCCGACCGAACTGATCTGGATCTTATGTTCGAGCTTCCCGAGCACATAGTAGCCGCCCCAAAGCTAATTGACAGGGGGGCACGCCAGCAGGACGCGCCGCGCAACGTCCCAAGGGGCGCGCCGGGCGACGCGCCAGGGGGCGCGCCATGGGGGCGCGCCGCGGGACATGCCAAGAGGACACGCTACGGAACTTTGAAATACGTGGTCCTTGCTCGGGACAACCATGTTAGATATCCCCCATGGATGGCCTGGGCACCCAAGAACACCGGGGGCCAGCTCGGGAAACCATGTTATATGCACCCCTGAGTAGCCTGAACACGTGAAAACATGTGGTCCTTGCTCAGAACGATCATGTTAGAAACCACCCTGGGTGGCCTGGATTCGGAAATAAACACGCGGTTCAAGATCGGGGCAACCATGTTAGATATCACCCCGGGTGACCTGGGCAGGTAATGACACTTGGTCCCAGCTCGGGACCGCCATGTTAGACGCCCACCTGGGTGGCCTGCGCACGCATGAACACGGTTCAGCCCACCCAGGGAGGATATCTAACACGCGGTCGTCTGGGGCGAAGGAGGGCCCAGGAACGCCCAGAGGCGCCTGGAAGCCAAAAAGTCAACGAGTCGATACCCAATACAAAGAAAACTCTCGACGTTCCGTTCCGAGTCCCAGGAAGGATCCAAGCGCCCCATGTTAGATGCCCCTTGAGTGTCCTGGACACGTGAAAACACGTGGTTCCAGCTGGGGACCACCATGTTAAATGCCCCCCCTGGGCGGCCTGGACACGCGAAAACACACGGCTCCAGCGCGAGACCACAACGTTAGATGCCCCCCTGGGTGGCGCGGGCACGCAAAAACACGCGGCTCCGGGACCGCCATGTCAGATGCCCACCTGGGTGGCCTGGGCACGTGAAACCACGTGGTTCCAGCTCGGGACCACCATGCTAGATGCCCCGTGGGCGGCTTGGACACGTAGAAACACACGGTTCCAGCTCGGGGCCACCATGTTAGGCGCCCCCCTGGGCGGCGTGGACACGCGAAAGCACGCGGTTCCAGCGCGAAGCCACCGCGTTAGATGCGCCCCCTGGGCGACCTGGGCACGCGAAAACGCGCGGTTCCAACGCGGCGCCGCCATCTTAGACGCCCCATGCGGGCGGCCTCGACATGCAAGACACGTGGTTCCAGCTCGGGGCCGCCACGTTTGATGCCCACCTGGGTGGCCTGCGCGCGCGAAGACGCGCGGCTCCAACGCGGGGCCGCCATGTAAACGCCCACCTGCGCGGCCTGGGCACGGGAAAACGCGGCGCCAGTTCGGGGCCACCATGTTAGACGCTCATCTGGGCGCCCTGGACACGAAGCGACGCGGTTCCAGCTCGGGCAGAACGCGTTAGATGCCCCCTCTGCGTGGCCGAGGAAATCTGGGAAATCAGCAAACGAATCAGTCGAGACATCCTCGAAATTCCTGCACGCGGGGCGCGGCGCGCGCGGCGCCCTTGGAATTCGCGCGCGCGGGGCGCCTTTCCGCGTCGCGGTCGGGGCCCCAGACTTTTTTGCTTCTCTCCAACATTCTCGCGGAGATGCCCCGCGCCCTCTTTTTCGCAAAGGAAAGCGGCGATCTGCGGACCCCGCCATTTATCGAGGGCCCAGGATGGGGGGCAAACTTTCCTCGAGCGGGCGCGCGAGAAACGCGCTTGTTCAAATGAAAATTCACACGTTACCTCGCAATTTATTGCACTATAATTTCGCAGGCCCCCTCGAAGAGAACCCTGGGCCAGAGCCCTTTCGGGGGGTGCTCCGTGGGGAGAGCGATCGATCGAAGCCACTGCCGGGCTCTCGACCGAAAGCTCGCCAGAACGAATTCAAATCCTGATGGGCCGCTCCGAATCCTCGACGTTGCGCTGCTGCCGCCCGGGGTGGCTCAGAATTGGAGGGGCGGCGAACTGGCCGGGCAGGGGCAGGGCGAGGGGGGGCAAGGAGGAGGGCGGGGGGGGGATTAGGCCGATGAGGGGCAGGAGGAAGAGGTGGGGGAAGAGCAGGGGGAGGAGGCGGAGGGGGAGGGGGCTTGCCCCTTGAAGCCCGGTCAGCCCCCTTCTGGAAATCGGCGGGAACCGACCCGCTGCAGAAAACAAGGCGCGCGATCCACGGCTCGGCGCAATAGGTGGGGCGCTCTGGGCGATGCGTCATCTGATTCCACGAATGAATATTATCTTCCGAGTTTGCGGCAGAAGGAAGTCGGCGGCTTCTGCGCGACCCCGCCGCCGCGCAAACTCCGTGGCCAACTCTGCCAGGGCGCCGGGGAATAAAATTTCGCCCCGCGAGTTGGAGGGGCGGGCGGGCGGGGGCGGGCGCCGGCGAAGAGGAGGGGCAGCAGCGGCTGCAGTTGGATGAGGGGCGGGGGGGGGGGGGGGGGGGGCAGCAGCAGGAAACGGAGGGGGGGGGATCGGCGGCGGAAGAGGAGGGCGCGAGGAGAGCTGCCGGGGGGGAAGGGGAGGGGGGCGGGAGGAGGACATGTTCAACGCCCCTCCCCTCCGCGCAATGCAGACGAAATCGTCGGCCCTCATACATTGCTCCACAGCTGGTTGGGGGCCTCTAATCGATTGCGAGATCCCCGAAGCGTTCTCGAATATTGCAGCCAGAAGCCCACCATAAGAAATCAAATATAAAGTCCACTGCGCAAGTCGTGCGAAAACGTGCGAACGCTCACCCTGGAAGTCTCGTCGATCCCCCTGCCTGCCCCGAGGCGGGCAGGGCGGTCCTGCGATGATCGAATCGCAGGGGGCCCGCGAAGCAATCGACATCAGACACCGAAGACACCTAGTTACACTGCGTACTGCACTGTTACTTCTGCAGGACAAGGGGGTGCATCACCGCATTGGGTCGCCCCTGCCACCCCGGGGCCCCCAGAGGAATGCTCGGGGGGTCGCCAGCAGAAGGGCCCTGCCTCGCGCCCGTCACATCAGACCCACATCGCTGGAATTGGTGAACGAGCCAGCAACGATATAGACCGTCCAAATCACACGCGCCGATGCTATCCGACGGGCCCCCCCTTTGCTCGAGCGCCGCAGCTGCGCCGCCAATCTCAACGCATAGAAATAAAACCCTTTGTATACGACCCAGTTGAAGAATGAGACCCGCCAGATGGTCGCTGGCAGGCGGCGCCGGGGTCAGCTCGACGCCATTGGCGGCCCTATCGTTCCAAGGCAGATCTGACACAGAAACGCAACAGCCTGGCCATAATACAAACGCAAGCAGTGCGCTCGCGATGGCAGTTGCCCATCGCTTGTCTGAATATTCAGTGATGTAACTATATATGTAATGCAAGTTCAAATAGCAAAACGCCCGGGCCGTCTGTCTAGGAACGACGTTGGGCGGCAGCGGAGATGCCAGCGCATGGTGTCGATCGAACGGCGAACGTTTGCGAATAGGGGGCGGACGTCAGGAGATCGAGGTCGAAAAGCAACTGGCTGCCAGAAGGAGGAGGGGGGGACATAAACATATATATATATATAGAGAGAGAGGGGAAAACGAGAGAGAGAGAGAGAGAGAGAGAGAGAGAGAGAGAGAGAGAGAGGAGAGAGAGAGGAGAGAGAGAGAGAGAGAGAGAGAGAGAGAGAGAGAGAGAAATAAAGAAATAGAGAAAAAGAGAAAGAGAGAGAGAGAGAGAGAGAGAGAGAGAGAGAGAGAGAGAGAAAAAGAAACATATAAAACGAGAAGGCAAGAGAGAGAGAGAGAGAGTAACAACAAGGGGGGGTGGGGCACAGAAAGACATAATACGTAACAAAAAAGGGGAGAGGGAGAGACATAAATAAAGAAAGACATACATACATACACAAAGAAAGAAAGAGAGGAGAAGGGCGCGGCAAACCGACGCCATCAACGATGCGAAGCACGGCGCGGGAGAAGCTGCGCATGCCCGCGACACCCGCTGAACAAACGCGGCGCATCTTGACTATGTCTTACCCGTGTCTGCCACGCGTCTCCCCGCGCCTCGCGCGCGCCCCCCCCCCCCCCCCCGCGCCTCGCGCGCGCGCCCCCCCACCCCCCCGCGCGCGCGCGCCAGGTCGGCGACGGTGGGCGCGCGGGTGGCGCGGGGGGGCGCGGGGGAGACGCGCGGGCGCGCGCTGGTCTACCGCGCGCATCCAGCACGCCTCCCGCGCGTCAGCCCCGTGACTGTGCGAGTGCAACCGCTAGCATGCGAGTTGATAGCTGTGGCGATGATCAATGATGGTGCGAGCTCTTTCTCGTTCGTGTTCTTATTTGCGCTGATTCGGTCTGCGGTGACACGTTCGCCCACTGCCCGATCGCTTCGACGTCCGAGCTCGCCTTCTCGCCGCGGCCGCGAATGCGCAGCGAGGCCGGGGGGGGGGGCGCGGATGGCGAGGGGGGGGGGGGGGGCGCTGAAGATGACTTTGATTTTTCCAATCGTATCTATCAAATCCACAGTGCGGTCCCCTACGCTATCTTAGTGGCAATGCGCACTTGATCAGCCATATCGCAAACCCGACTAGGGTAGTCTATGAGACATCGCATCGAACTGTAGTTCACACTGCCCAAACGACAAGCCACTGTAAGAGACTGCTTCACTATCACGGGTACTCCTTCGCACAAGCGATGAGCTCCTGCACCTGGCGCTCGGTCACTTTGCTTTCCGCCATGGCGTTCTTCGCGTCGTCCGCGAACGTCTTTTCGATGCCCTCGGGCCCCTTTAGCATCCTCGCAGTATTTGTCGATGTTCACCCGAAGCGTCTGGAGAGAGGCAGCGAGGCCTTTGAATTTGTTGGGCAGGAACTCGGGGATCTTGCCCTTGATGTCTTCTGAGTCGCACACCTGCTGTGTGGTCTGGAGGTCGGGCTTGGCGCTCTGGAGTTCGTCGGGGAGCGCGCTGATAATGGAGATATGGAAGGCCCCCTCTTTCCCCCCCTAAAAGAGATTGGAAATATTGGGCCCCCTCTAGGAGATATTGAAGGCCCCCTTGGAGATATTGAAGGCCCCCTCTTTCTCCCGCCCATCGACCGCGCCGCCGCCGTCGTCGCCCGTCGGGGCCCACTGGGTCAACCATGGAAGCGCCGGCAGGGGGGCTCGCGGCCGCGAGCCCCATCTTGCCCTTCTTTGCCTTCGGGAGCTGGACAGTTTTCCCGCCTTCGACGCGCCCCCCCCTGGCCCCCTCGGCAATGCGCTCGCGCTTGGAGCTCATCTCGTAGGAGGGTGCCTGCGTCAGCCCCCGCTGGCGCGCGCGCGGCAGAACATCTTCTTGCCATGGAACTTGACATTGGCAAGCGCCGCAAGATCGCCCCCGAACTTCGCGCCCCGCTCGGCGTCGGCGCAGAAAGGGCCCTGGCGCTCGACGGCGCAGGCCGTCCTCTTGATCCGACTCTCGAGCATCTTTTCTGCTGGCTTCAAACTCAAGTCTGGGCCAAGGAGGCCCGCTGCTTCGCGCGTGAAGGCAACCCTCTCCCCGGCGTCGAGGTCGGTCATCTCCCCGAACAGGTCGCAGCGCTGGGCCCCCCCCTCAGGCTGCAGCACGGCTTGCAGCGGAGCTGCCCATTCCCATTCTTGCGCACCGCGATCTCGATGGCGACTGCCTTGTCATAAAGAACGTGGCACGTGCGGCGCTTTACCCTGATCTTCCCCAGAACCGTCGCCCCGCCAACGGCTGCGGGGGCTGCTGCTCCGTCTGCGCGCTCCGCGGCCCCCCGCCATCGGCGGCGGCGGCTGCCTCGGGCAGCCCGCCGCCATGGTGTGTCTCCGCCGCGGGCGCCCAGCCGCCGCCTGCTCGGGCGCCTGCTCGAATGCTGCCTGCTCGACTGCTGCCTGCTCGACTGCCGCCAGCTCGACTGCCGCCGGCCCGGCTGCTTGCGGCGCGCTGCCGCCGGCTGTCGCCAGCGCGCCTGCCGGCGCGGTGTCGGACGGCCCCGTCGTCTCGGCGAACTGGCCGCCCGCGCAAGTTTGGCTGGGCGCGCCGTCGGTGCCCGCGCGGTCTTCGAGCTCGATCCCTGACGCGGCCGGCCTCTTCATCGCGGCAGTGCGCGTCGCCTTCGTCGCCGCCCCGTCTGGCGCGCGCAGCGGCGATCGCCGGCCCGGGGCCATGCGCAACGTTGCCCGGCGAGCCCGAGAACAAGCGCGCTATGGACGATGAAAGGAAGGAGGAACCAAGAAGACGAGGGGGGGGGCGGGGAGGGGGCGCGGGGGGCGCGAGGACGAGGACGAGAAGGGGGGGAGGGAGAGCGAGGGGGCTGGGGGAGGAGGGGGGAGCTCATGGCGAGGACGAGGCTGAGAAGGAGGAGGAGGAAGAGGAGGAGGCAGCAGAAGACGAGGAGGAGCTTTGTGGAGCGCAGCGCCACCTCCCTGCCCCCACCCCCCCCTCATCCCCCCCCCTCTGCTTCCTCTCCGCAACCGCTGCCGCGCTGTTCTGGGCCTCGCTGGGCGCGGAAGCACGCGCGCACTTGCGCGGCATCGGCGAGCGCGCGCCCGCGCAAGCATGACGTTAGAATGAAGACGGGCCACATGGGCCCAATGCTGCCCGGACACATTGGACGACCCACGCGACAGGCCTCGCATGTACTCGGCGCGCTCTGGATCAGCAGCCCACGCGCCCCAATGCGTTTGAACGTCTTGAGGTCGCGCTTGCTCTGACAGCTCTGGCGAGCCCGCGTAGGCTCGGGCCCTATATCTCAACCGCCACCCCGGGGCAACGGTATCTGACGCGAGCATCTCGTGCTTCGAGGTGTTGGCATCTGTAGCGGCGGTGCAGTAGAAACCCTCGCTGGCGCTAGACTCCAGCCCTGGTGGCGGCTGCCAGACCGTTGCGGGCTCATGTCCTTTGCCGGCTGTCTTGGCGTAGACCCCTGGCACTGACGGGCGCAACTCGAAACCAAAATTTGGCGCGGTAGGTCGATTGGGACTTGGGGCAAGGGCAGCGAAACCGCGGCGCAAACTGGAAATTGCACGAAACAACCGCGAGCACCCCCGGGAGACCAGAACAGCAAACACAACCTAAACTTGACATGCCTATACGCCAAAGTTAGCAACGCAAGTTGCCCCTGGCGACCTTCTGGGATGCCTCGACGAGGTCCACGCGTGTTTGCCCCAGTTCAAGACGCCGAACATGCTCTTGTTGTTGCTGGTAACGACGTCACTCTTCACATTGTCGCAACCAGCGTTTCCTGCCGGAGTCGCCAACAAGACGTTGAGCACACCGTTCGACTGCAAGAGCGCGGGTCTGCTGAAGCTCATCGGGCGGGCCGCGCAGGGTCAAGAAGCGGTTGCCCCGCATCCTGGCTCTCACCGAAACTCTGCAGTCTGCGATTGCCAAAAGTGCCAAAATATTGTCCGACGTCATTGCCCCGTCTACAGGAATCGGGCCCAGGTGCGCCGCTGGCACTTCGGGGCCGCCCGCGGCGATTGACGCGCTCTCAACCTTGAGCCCCGGGAGGGCGGAGGTAGGAAGGAGCGGGGAGGCAGGATGACGATGGCGACAACAAGCTAGAAAACGAAAACATAATGCACTCACTCTGGGCGGCGCCCACTTGAGAACCACCCCTTGCGCCGCAGGGGGCGACGAGAGGGCGGCCCAAACTCATGTAGCCCGAGCTCCATGAGCCAGGCAAACTCGACCAGGTGGGCAAGCCTCACCTGCTGAAATCACCTTGAAATTCAACTGCAGTGGGGCGCGCGGCACAGCAGCGACACCGACGAACACAATTGCGGGGGGAAGAGAGCGCGATGTACTTGAAGTGGCCAGGGCGCCGAAGTCAACTTGCTGATTACATGTGAAACCTCATCGGAATCCAGGGGCGCGCGCCCCCAAAACCTCCGCGAATGCGGACGCGCGCCTGACGCGCGCAAGTGGGAACCGCGCCCCATGCCCGCTCGGCTGCCAGACGCGGGCAGATATCTTGCGACAGATCCGAAAATCGACTTCTACGTTGGCGCCCTCTGGGTTCAGCAGGGGGGCGCCCCCGGCAAATGCAATGGCGCGCCCGCGCGCCATTCCCTCGCTGCTAGAGACCAGGCAAACATCTCATGCCACCAACGCGTGCATGAGCCGAAAACGTCGTGAACACGTCGACTCCCGCGTCAGGGAACAACGAGCGCATCGCGCACGGCAAATGTGGCGCTCCCCTCTGCGCCCCGACTACTTGATCGCACTGAAAACTAATTGCGCTTCCATGCATATCTGTCGAAGCTGCGAACGCCCCACGCAAAAGTGACTCCTGAGCATCTCCAGCGCGGTTCCTAGTTGCAGATGTGATGCCGACGTGTTTGGCTTCACTGGTACAGCAAGATCGCGATGCGCGTTTATCAGCCATGCAGTCGATCGCGCGACGCAACAACTGCACCTTCGGTTTGGCCAGTGTCACGCCGAACTCACACACTAGGAGGGAACGGTGCCCCTCTGCAACGAGGCGCAACATCTCTACATGATCCAGCGCACCACCCCCGCAACCTAGCAGCATTGCAAAAGGGGAGTCTGCGCCCCCCCCCCCCTCCTTCCCCCGACCTCACCCCCCTCGCCCCCCCCCATGCCCTGGCGATCATCTCCTTTCGCCCCTATTTTGCGGCAGCCCCGCGCGCGACCGAGCATGTCCACCGTGCGCCAGAACGCAGCGTCGCATGTCGAAAGGCCCTGCGAGATGCCGAGTCGGGAGATGACGACCTCAACGAAGGGCTGCGCGACGCTCGGCGCCTCCGTCACCTCCTCTTCGCGTTCCTCATCATATTCCTCCTCCTCCTTCCCCCCTCACCCTTCTAGTGAAGCGCCGCTATCTGAACCGCTTCGTAGATGCGTTACCTCGCCCCCCCATCATCGACTCGTCCGCCGCGTGCACCTGCAGACACTCGCCTGCGAAGCACCTGAGGCGGTCATCGCGCTTCTTGTCGTCAATGCAATTGACGAAAAACTTCAGCCTCAACTTGCTGCGCCCCCCTGGATATTCGATTGGTTCCTGGAGCGCGCCCAAATTTGCCAAACCTAACCCGGCGCCCCTGGCTGCCCACAAGACACCATTTAGCCTGCGTTGTCCTATCCCTCCAGACGAAACACAAGCGCCCATCCAGTCCTCGAGCGAATGAGTGGCAGGGTTAGAAATAGTCCACGCACTGCGTCGTGGACCAGGCCGCTTGGATCGAACGAAATTCCAAATGCCCGTTGCAGATCATTGACAGCCGTCTTTCTTCATGCAGCACTGGCCGCCGATGCGCAGTTGATCATGTCGATGAAACTCTGGGGCGCGTGCCGACCAAAGTCCTTCGGCGTTGCTGTTGCTGCGTATTTCCAATGGGTCTTGCGAGGGCCGATGGGAACTTTCTGCATGGCGTTTCTGCATTCGTGGCACGGTGTTGTGCCTGAAGCCCCCTTAACACAGAAGGCTTATTCGCGTGCCTCCTCGCCTTGCAAAAACAAAATAAGCGCATGCGCGCAAATATTGGCAGGCCCGAACTCGCGGGCAACGCGACGCCGGCCCAAGCGCCGCCGGCGACGTCATCGAATTCTCGCAGCACGTATTCGAACAAGCAGGAGAGCCCTCTAGCAGTCTCGGTTTGGATATCCACAGTGGTAACTGAAAACGCAATCAGGCCTGCGCCCTACACCTGCGCCAATCTGGCCACCTCGCGCAAGCCCGGTAAACAGTTTGGTAGTGTGCCGAATGACCGCGCCTCAAAAGGTTCCCGGTGTTCAGTTCGTCAGTGCAAAGTAGAATGCACTCGTCGCCTCCACCTCGGGGGCGCCGCTGCTGTATCCGCGCGCTCGCAAACTCTATATGCAAATTGTACGTTGCCGTAAGATGGCACAGAAAAGCTGCCGGCTTGATAAGCGTAAACGATACGGCCCACCCTTTTTCAAAGGGAGTTCAAAGCGCGAGAATCGATCGCCCACCGGCGTAGGAACAGTCGCGGCAGTGATAAGGTCGCGAGACAGTTGTTGCCTCACTGCTTCGACAGACGCATCTCCCCTCGGCGCGCTGGCCACGATAGCCCCGACAACTGCAGCGCGGGAAACACCGATATCGCCGAGCGCAGTTTTCTGCCGCTTCTTCGCGGCGCGCATTAGCTGGGCGGGCCAAGAGGCATACCGACGGGCAGAGGAGGAAATGGGGGCGGGGAGATGGAGGGAAAGGGGGGGGGGAAGGGCGATGATGATGAGGAGGGGGAGTTGGAGAAACAGGACAAGGAAGAAGAAGAGGAAATGGGTGGTCAGCTTGACAGAAACGCGTCGATCCGAATTCAGGAAAACGTTGCGACTGCGGCTCAAGCGCTTCATGGTTCAATAGATTTGAACGGGCCGTTGTTCCTCATGAATTGCAGAGCGCCGTGCCAGCAGTTGCACAATGTGTCAAAAAAATCATCAGTGCAGTTTTGGAACGGAAGCGTAAGTGGTTTCGCAAGTGAACGTAAGTGATCTGAAATACGCATAGTGCGCGCCAGCTTCTTGAAAGTGCCTTTCTTGAGCGAAACGTAATTAAGTAAACGTGATCTGCGTTTCGTAACAATTGCACACTTAATATATAGGCATGTGCAACCGATTTGCGACAGTTGAAAATCCAGTTCTCGGATTGTTTATAACGGAGTTCAATGTGCTTCATCTGCGTGTAATGTAGCGCGCACTTGCATCCACTTCCACCGCGCTTCATTGCTATACGCTGGGAAATTGGGATAGTGCATATGACGTCGCGGACGTTGCGCAACCGCTGCAAGCGCAGCGGCCACCAAAGTATTGCCCTATAGCCCGGAAGCCCCATGACCCCATAGCCATATTAGCTATAGCCTTATAACCCTATAGACCCATTGCCCTATAGTCCTATAGCCCAATGGCCCTATAATCCTATAGCCCTATAGCCCCTGAGCCCTATAGCCTTAAAAGGAACATGGCTGGGGCTTTTCCCGGGTATCATTTGTTCAAATTCGCAAGAACGCGAGCGCATGTTTACAATTGTATCTACATATAATTAAAATTCCTGTTGCGAAGCAGTTAATTTGAACGATGTGTTAGGGCGCTCGGTTTTGAAACCCTTACGAAACCCAAGGTTGTTGAAGAATTTGGGCGCGCGGCCGCGACGACGCGCGCGCGATTCGTTATTCGTATCCGAGGGATCCTTGAAAAATAATGATTTGCGCAAACGAATGCGCGCGCGGAATGTGGTCCAGGATGAGGGGGGGGGGGGGGGGCGATCAAGGACGACCTGGGATGGCATGATATTGTTTTTCGGATGGGCGACGGGGCGGAATTAAATGCAATCTGAAATGCGAAGCGGCGCGCCGTTAAGTGGGGTGTGGGGTGGGGTGTGTGTGGGGGGGGGGGGGGGGGGGGGGGGGGGGGGGGGGAGGGGGGGGAGATCTGAATGCGTTTTAGGAAGGAAAACAGTTGTGATCCAATCCACGCGCGGCAACGCATGTCGCGCAGTGTGCGCGGTGCAAGATGCGCTGTGCAGTCTATGTGGTGCAATTGATTTACTGCAAACGAATTGGTACTTTTCATGCATTCGCATGCATCCGACTCACCTACCCGCACCTTGGTTTGCAAAAGCCATGCGGCGGCGATTGCGACGAGTGCTTGGCGTTGGCCTGTGCATCTCTGCGACCGCGCTGACCCGCGCGCCGACCCGCGCGCGCAGTGGCCAATTAGTTTGGCGCGACCGACGCAGCTGTGGCGGCGCTGACCGTCGGGCACTTCCCAGCGGCACTTCAGTGCGAGTCGGTGACCTGGGCGGGCGCGCTATCATGGCGACGCCGACAGCGGTAGACACGGCGATGAAACTAGCGATGGCGGCGATGACGACGGCAAGGCCAATTGCGGCAACGGCGTCGATCACGCCCGCCGGCAATGATGACGATGTCCCCGCGTCAGCGATGAAGGCGCTTGACGGAGTTCGACCTGCGCGCGCGGCCGACGCGCGCGAGCGGTCCGCGCGGCGTGGTTTGACGCGGATCGAGCCCCCCCCCCCCCCCTTCCCCAGCGCGCGCGCAAGGGCGCTCGAACTAGTTCAGCATGCGGCGCCGAGGGCCCACGTGGCGGAATGCGATGAAAATCTTGGAGAAGCGATGGCGTTCTCAAGAATCCGCAAGAGCGCGAGCGCAAGATTTGTTTGAAAACTGCCATTACAAAACCTCGTGTTCTTCATGCGTGTTCGGGGCGTCGGTTTGGAATCCTTGCGACACCGAAAGATGACGCGCGCGTGCACTTCGCCACACCTGTTGCAAGAGGCTCTCGCGACCGCACGCGCGCAAGGGCGCTCTGGCGATTTCGACGCGCGCGCGCGAGCCTAATCTGGAAGCACGTTATGAATATGTTGACGAACATGCGGTTTCCTTTAGCATTCGCCAGAGCTCGAGGGCAAACTTGCGTGCCATTCGCGATGCAACGCCAGGAATATGTTACATGCGTTCCTGGTTCTCGGTTTTGAACTCCTCGCGCGCCCCCAAACTTTGAAGGGTTGCGGCATGCGCGCGCGACGACGCGCGCGCGTGTACTTCGTCGTTCTGTCGCAACGAATTGTTGAAAAATAAGAAGCTTGGATAAACGAGCGCGCGCGAAATCTTCAGCAGAGGATGAAAGGAGCGCAAACTCCAGCCTGCCCTTGATGGCACGAGCAGCTCATGTTTAGGATGGACGACGGGGCATAATCATATGTCAACTGCAATGCGAAGAGATGGACCGTTAACCCCGGGGCGGGGGGGGGGGGGGGTATATGCCAATATGTTTTGCTCGAGAAATAGAATAGATGGCGCGCAACCTATGTTGCGCAGCCTATATATGGCGCATATGCGGTGAAACCAACATGGTGCATTCTACGCCGTGCAGCATGTGTTGTGCTATCTTTGCGATGCAAAATATGCGTTGCAACCCATGATGTGCGACCTGTGATGTGCGACCTGCGCGGTGCAATCTACGCGGTGCAACATCTGCGGTGCAATTGATTACCCTGCGCCGCGCTTGACCGCCCCCGCTGAGCGCGGAATCATCCCACCCACCCACCCGCCACTTGGTTTGCAAAACCCACGCGGCGCTGATTGCGATGAGCGCTCGACGTTGGCTGGTCCATCTCTGCGGCCGCGTCAGCCCACGCACGCGCGCGCAGTTGCCAGCAAATTTGGCGCGACAGGCGCGGCCGCGGTGGCGCTGACCGCCGGGCGCGCCCCCGCGGGCACTTCCGTGCGAGTCGGCGGCTTGGGCGGGCGCGGTATCATGGCAACGTCGACAACGGCAGACGCGACGATGAGAATTGCGATGCTGTTGACGATGTTGATTGCGACGAAAATGCGGCCATTGCGGGCGCCGGTGCTGATCGCGCCGACGACGACGGCGGCGTCCTCGCGTCGGGGATGAAGGCGTTGGAAAGAGTTCGACATGCGCGCGCGGCCGACGCGCGAGAATGGCCCGCAGGTTATTCTTTGACACTGATCGCGCCCCTCCCAGCACGCGCGCAGGGGCGCGCGGATGATGTCGGCATTCGGCGCCAGAGGCCCGGTTGGCAGAATTCAATGGCACGTTTTTTGTAAAGAAATGGTTTCTCAAAAATTCGCGGGAGCGTGATGACACGCTTTTTTGAAACGAACGTTGCGAAACCATGTGTTTTGCATGTTTTTTTTGACACTCAGTTTTGACATCGCTGCGAAACCGAAAACTGTTGGCGGATTTCGGCATGCGCGCGCAACGACGCGAGCGCGCGCACTTCGTCCAATTTCTTGCAGAAGATACTCGCAAAGGCACACGCGCAAGGGCGTTCGAACGATTTCGATATGCGCGCGCGAAACCCGTTCGGTAGCATTTCCGGAAAATATTGGAAAACATACGGTTTACTTAAGAATTCGCAAAACCGCGCGTGCAAGATTGTTTTGAAAATCCGTGGTGCGAATCCTCATGTTTTGATTCTGAAATCTTTACGACATCTGACGTTTTTTGGGGGTTCCGGAATGCGCGCGCGACGACGCGCGCGTGCACTTCGTCAAATTTTCTTTTGCCAGCGATTCGTGGGAACTTATGAATTTGGATAAACGAATGCATGCGCATAGTATTGCAAATGATGGCTGGGTGGGAAGATGCCGGCTCGGCTGGGATGGTAAAACATCATATATAGGATGGGCGATGGGGCAGAATCAGATGCGCAATTCTAGGTTGTGCAACTTGCGTGGTGCAATATATGGTGTGCACTCTCTGTTGTGCAATCTATGTTTTGCTGTCGTTGTGATACACACTACGTGGTGCAATCCACGTAGTACAACCAATGTCGAGCAACCTACGTGGTGCAAAATATGTGGTGCAACCCATGTGATGCAATTTACGTTACGCAATGTGCGTGAAGCAATTTACGTGATGCAATCTGCAATATGCAATATACATGATGCAACCCAAGTAGAACAACATGTGCGATGCGGTCCAGTGTCTACGTTGTGCAATATATGTGTTGCAATATGTGTGTGGTGCAATGGCCTATGTGATGTAATCCATATATATATATACACATATGTTGTGAAATATTCATGCGACGTAACCTATGTCGTGCGTTAAATTGTGCGCTATATATATATATATATATATATATATATATATATATATATATATATATGTGTTGTGCAATCGATGTGGTGCAATGTGTGTCGAGCAATCTCTGTGGCGGCGAGAGGGCGGCGACGGGGCTACGACGGCAGAAGCATAACCGCAAAACCGCCACACAGGCCTAGACGACGGGCGGGGCGGCGACGGGGCGGCGACGGCGGCAACATAGCCGCCAGATCACCAAACAGGCCTAGACGACGGGCGGCGACGATTTTGCGACGGCGACAGCTTAGCCGCAAGAGCGACAAACAGGTCCACTTCCTTAGAGAAGAAATGAGCAACCCTGAAATGCAAGCAACATTTGGGGAATACACATAAACCGTCAGAGGTCCGATCGGCGGGGCCGAGCGCCGATCCCCAAAATCCGTACAGAGCTCCGAAAATTTATGCTTACCTCGTGTTTCCCCCGTCGAAAGCGAGGAGGAGGGTGCGGGAAGAGGGAATCAGCCAAGACGAAAGGGAGAAGGGCGATTAGGAGCCCGGAAAGAGCCTCGGGGCTCACAAGAACGACGACGAGGTTTACAGTATTTCTACACTAACTCGGGAGATTCTCATGCGGGGTCCTACCGTCGGAATAATCATGTCGTGTTTTCTCCCTCGAAAGAAAGGGCGAGGGGGGGGGCCGGCGGCGGGGGCCAGACAGCATCCCAGATATGCTGCCCGTCAGCAGCCATTTCGGCAGCTCCCCCCAGGCGCCCGCGCGCCGGCCGCGCTGCCAGTGCAGCACCAGGAGCCTTGGGGGTCCCAACACCGTGTAGTGACAGACCGCGCAGTGAGCTCGAAATCTCCAAAGACCTCACCGCACGGTCCGCCACCGCACTGGGAACCTGGAGGCCCCAGTCGCCCGTGACGTCCTAGGAAAACGACCAGAGTCCCAAAACATCGCGGTGACCCCGAACCCCCCCTGACCCACCAGGCGGTGTGGTCACCACACCGTTTAGGGGCCACGGGAGCCGCAGCACACTCACGAGGCGCGCCGGGAAGTAGCGGCTGCGTTCTGGCGTCCAGCCGAAGCCCCCCGCCTCCACCACCAGCAGGCCCACGGACCTGTGCATCGCTGGCGAGAGGTCCGGCTGCACGCAAGTGTGGCCCTATACTCATACTACATTATGCTTCGTTTAATGTGTTAAGTGGGGCAGTTCTGTACGACGCCACCACCAACTTAGACAATGCGAGAAGTAGGCTTCCGCTGGCGAGCGATCATTCTGCCAACGCATGGCCAAATCTCCATACCGAGGGCACTCAATTTTTCACCAAAGGCGTCGTCGCCAAAATCAAAATCATCCGTTTCACATCCATGGCATTTTGACGCATTTTGATGCGGCACGTCGCCCAATACTAGCTCGGCAACAAAGAACTTGACAGTGAGGACGAGTGGCACTTGGTGCGCGGCTTCAGGGGCCAGCGGGGAGGTCAACTCGAGGCGCGCAGGCCAGTGCCATGGGGAGACCCCGAATGGGCCCGCACCCATTGTCACTCCCACCCTTGCGCGCAGCCGGGAAGTACAGGCGCCCGTCGGCGCCGAGCGCGCCATGGTTCCACTTGAAGCGGTCGGTGCCAAAGTCGCCGAGGCCAGACAGGAAGCCCTGCGCGCCCCTCAGGCGCGGGTCGATCACAAGCACGGAGGGCGCCGTCAGCGGGCCGCAGTAGATGCGGCCGTCGGGCCCCAGGACGCCATGGGCCCACAGGAAACGCCCTGGCAGAGCGCCGGAGTCCACGACGGAGGCAGACCTGGCGGCAGGATCGATCACCAGCACGGAGCCCACGCACAGCGGGGCGCAATAGATGCAGCCATCCGGCGCCAGGACGCCCTTGGTCCACTTGCGCCGGCCCTCGGGGAGGCTGCCGAAGGTCGTCACCTGCTGGGTCTCTGGGTCAATGGCCAGGACCTCGGTCGCGCTGTCTGGCGAGCAGTACACCCCGCCGTCGGCCCCGAGCACGCCCTCGTTCCATTTTCCCTGCGAGCAGCCTAGGTCGCCCAGCAGCCCCAGGGAGCGCGGCTCTGGCCGGATGACCAGCACGGAGGGCGCTGACAGCGGAGCGCAGTACAGGCAGCCGTCGCCCGCTGGCACGCCGCGCGCCCACTTCGCCTCGCCCTGCACGTTCAGCTCGGGATCCCAGAAGGCATCGATGGACTGCGAGGCGGGGTCTATGACCAGCACCGACTGCGAGTCGAAGGGGGCTGCGTACAGCCGCCCGTCCGCGGCAGCGCTCGGGTCGCTCCACTTGGCCCTTCCGTCCAGGATGTTCAGCGGGCCACTCAAGAGCCCGTCGCCGCTGCTGCCGATGGCAGAAGAGCAACAAAATGTATAAACATAACATGTCGGACCTGCTGGTGCGCGCGGATTTCATAGGTGGGCGCTGGTCCACCCTCCCTGGCCCCCCAGCGCCGATCCAAGAAATCCGCGCGGAACTCCGATTGTTTATGTGTACTCCCTTGTTTCTTCTTCGTGATGGCACGCGCCACACCCATCGAAGCGTCCACCGCGAGTGCCGAGCGCCCATCGAAGGCACCGCAGTACAGCAGCCCGTCGGCCCCGAGCGTGCCGCGCGACCACTCGATGCCGCGCCCGGCCGCCTCCTGCGCAGCGGCGCCTCCCCCGCAGGGCCTTGCGATGCGGCTCACCGACGGAGGGGCCTCGCGGCCAGGACTGATGACCAGCACCGACGCGGCCCCATCTGGCGGACAGCAGATGTTCGGGTCAGACGAAAAGGGGGTGGGGTTACGCAAAGAGGGTGGCCTGCGAATCAGCTCGCGTAGCTGGCTTTCCCCGCGCCCCCGCGCCTCTCGGCACCCCGGAGCCGCCAATTCATCAAGGAAACGTCCAGCGAAGGGGCCGAAACCAGCTGCACGCAGCAGCAGCTTTAAGCCCCCCCCCGTTCCCACTCCCCCCTGCCCACCCTCGTCCGACCCGAGCGGTCCTCGTCGTCTGGCTCTCGAATCGTAAATCGGGCCTCCGACGGCCGCTCGGGATGATCCGGGCACCCCCAGAACGCTTCTGGCGAGGCGCAGCCGCGCCGGAGAGCATCCCGAGGCGCAGCTGCTGGGGAGAATCCCAATCGCACACGTTCGATGACCAGTTTTTTCCATGCGCGGCGCTGGGAAGTCCCGACCCTTTTATCATGGCTGGCTCTTCATCCCTACCCGCTGTTCGAAGATCCCAGGGCTCGGCGAGGGCCCCTGGAGGTCGAAAATCTACCAAACTACTGCCTTGATTTTCTCAAGACCTTGGATGCCTGGAATCCCCTCCCTTTCCCAATACCGCTATTCCACTGACCTCTCCTGGAGTGCGTTCTGAACAAAATTTCGAGGAGAATCCAGCCGTGGCGATGAGAGCTCAAGGACGAGCAGCGGTATCGGAATCGACGATGCATCGGCGACGTCGGCGATGGAACGGCGCTGTCGGCGTGGAAAAAGACTGACTCCACATCGAGCCACATCCCCGATGCATTGGCGATGTAGCGCGATCCTCCGAGCCCATCTACGTTCGGAAACTTTTGCTTAGCGTGTCGCGGCGGCGGCCCTGGCGACAGGCTATGCCTTTCAAGCGGATAGCATGTCGCTCCGCTCCGCGGGCGGGAGGCTGGGACAAGCTCGGGACGTTGACGTTTGGGAATAGAGACGTAGCGTGTCGCGCCGACGAGTGGTGGCCCAGGACCGGCGGAGCGACACGCTAGGCAGAACGCCTGATCGCACTCGGAACCCCCTGAGGGAGGTCTGGTCCCGATCCCCCCGAAACCTCCCGTCCCACCCGCGACTGCGGCCGTCCCACATCTCAATCGGCGGCGGCAGTGGTCCTCCTGCGAGTCCTCTTGGAGCTTTCTTGGGTCGTCTTGAGGGCTTTGGGCCGTCTCGGGGGCCTCTTGGGCCGTGCTGGGGCAATCTTGGGCCGCCTTGGAGCCATTTTGGGCCACCTTGAGTTGATCAAGGACAAGGACCGACCGTTCCGGCATTCCTAGAAGCCTACCACGATATGTTCTTAGAACCCAAAAATGTTCTCACAACAAAAACAATGTTCTTAGAACAAAGGCCCGATGTGTTAGAACAAGACAGTCCCAGCCAGAAATGTTCTAAGAACATTTCGTGCAGACCACAAAAGGTTATTAGAACATTCTCTGGTAGGCCTATAGGCGAGCTAGGACGCTTCGCCACTGCTTGGTTGAGACCCTCCACCTCCCTCCCCTCGGAGAAGGGCGAGTGGAGACCACGGCAGCTCAAAATCTGTCCCCAGACCCCTCCCGGAATCCAAAACGCACAAGTTTCCTGAGCTGCGTCCAGCCGTTGCGACGAGGAGGCCAACTACCGTTGTCTCAACTCGCCCTCCTCTGACCCTCGGGGCTCACGCAACGGGGGTCAGCCCCAACTCGGGTCAGCGCTGGCACGGGTCAGCCATTCCGCTCTGGCTGGCCAAGGTTTGGGAGCCACGTAGGGCCACGTGGCCAATGTTTGGGAGCCACGTGGGGCCCATTCCGCCCTCCGCTGTTCTGGCTTTGGGAGCCACGAGGCGGCCAGCCGGGCTTCGCGGCAAGGCCCTGGACGACCCGGGTTCGTGCTGACCCGGGTCAGTGCGTCCCCGAGACCCGTCCATCTCGTCCAACCCGGGACTGCGGCCGTCCCGCATCGCGACCCCCCCCCACCAGCCGCGCCCGCTCCGCGGTGGCAGGGGCACCTCAGGAGACCAACGTGAAGGGGGAATAGGCTCAGGGGCACGCATGGGCCCCCAATCGCCCGAAGATGCCGCTACAATACAAGCACGATAGCCCGCCCCGCCCAGGAACGTGCGGCGTCGCTGTCGGGGGCCTATTGCCGATCAAGCGATGTATCGCCGATTCAGGCTCGATGCACCCCCCCATCCCAGAGCGGGTCACCCCTTGACGTTGCCCCATCAGCGCCTGCACCGCGCGGGCCGCGCCCGCGCACGGCGGCAAGGGGCCGCCGCCGCCCAGCGCGGGCCCGCGCCTGGCCACGGCCATGAGCGCCCCGGGATGCGACGCCGAGGAGGCGAGGCGAGGTGAGCGCGCCCCCGAGGTCCTGACGAACGACCTCCGCCCTTCTCTTTTTTCCATGCGTCGGAGGTCTGGGAACACAGCTTCCCCAGCTGTGGCTGGTCGCCTTCTCGGGCGGACCGATACTCCCTGTGGGCACGCCTGGGCACGCCCGTCAGGTTTCGGCGGGGCTTCGGGCCAGGGGCTGGCGCGGCTCGTCTCGGCTGACCCTCACGGATCGATCTGGCTCGACCAGTGGCGCAGAAAGATAAGGTCCGGGGCTTTGGCCGCAATTCTGCAATATGCTTTGACCTTTTCGCGACGTCAGATCTCAGGGGCGCGCGGTACCGCCGGGAGCGGGGCTCTTGGGGCCCTGCGCGGGGGGGCCAGAGCCCTCAGCTCTGGTTCTGCTGTGATGGCACCGCATAGCCGATGAGGAGGGGGAAGATGCAGTCGAGCTGCTGCCACAAGCGAAGCTGCGTGCCTGAAGGAGCGACGTGTAAGTTAGGAACGAGGCGTCCCTCTCTAAACCCAGGAGCGCCTGGATGCACGAGGGGCGCTCAGGAGAAGCAGCCACTGAAGGACCTAAGCAAGGAACAGCCTGGCGCCCCTTCCGAGCCCGAGCCGTTCCTTACTTCAACGCCCAGACTGCGGGAGGAGGGACGGGGGCGCCGCAACTTGAACGGGTCAGTTCCCCGCTGGCCGCACGCAGCGCGCCTCGCGCGCGCAAGCCAGACGCTCCGCCAAGTAGAGGCGTGGGAAAAGAAACGCAGTAGGACACCTCGCATTCGAGGGTCGACAGGAGGTCGGTCGGTAGGCCGAGGACCTCGGGTGACTCAGTCAGCTGAGCTCTGCCAGAGTGGTGCTGGCATCAAGGTTAGCCAGCAGGCTAGCGCTGGGTTGACTCTTCAGAAACAGCCCAAGGAACAGTATCATGCAGGAGCAGATGCGCGGAAACCAGAACGGCCGACAGGCGGCGGCACGGGAGGAGGACACGGGCGGAGGAGAGGGGCGTGGAGGTGGATCAGGAGCTGCATCTCTCAGCTAAGCGGAGCGCTCGAGCCACACGTGCGGGACCGCGGCTTCTCCACGGCGGGGCGCCCGTCAGAGGCGTATGGCAGGCCGCACCCCTCGACCACGCAAGAGGCCCCACAAGCCACCTCCATCGCCAGAAGGCGTCATCACGCGCCCCGGGACCGTGGGCAAAGAAAGCTGGGGCGAGGATCGCGGGCACTCATGTGCGCGCGCACGCACTGGAGCAGAGCGCGGGCTGCGTGCAGAGAAGGTGCCCGCGCGAAAGCGCACAAGAAGATCTGACATGCGATGCCCGGGAGGATGCGGTCGGGAACTTTTGCTTGGCGTCCATGGGCCGTGATGGGCGTGTTCGCAAGAATCGTTCCAGGAAGAACGTGTCGCGGCGGCGGCCCCGGCGACGCGCTAGCTATGCCCTGCGAGCTGATGGCGTATCGCTCCGCTCCGCGGGGCGGGAGGCTGGGAGCAGCTCGGGACGTTGACGCGTGGAAATGGGGACGTGCTTAGCGGCTTAGCGTGTCGTGACGAAGCGTGGTAGGCCAGAGCCAGCTGATCGACACGATAAGCAAAAGTTCCTGCCCGTAGCACGGCGAATGTGCCAACGCGAGGCCCAAACAGTCGGCACGGGTGAGCACCCGCGCGGGCCAGTCAGGCGCCCGCCTTCTCCTCCGCGTCCTTGCCGCCGGCCGCCTTCTTCGTTTTCTTCTTGGGGTTCGCGGAGGACGCCAGCAGCTGCTTCAGGTCCACGTCCTGGACCGAGCGCTGCGAGGCCACGCTCTTTGCCAAATCCCCCAAGGCAAGCCCCAGGATCTTTTTCGTGCCGCGCGGCAGCAGGAGAAGGGCGAACTTGAACTGAGCCACGAACTGACCGTCCTTCTCCTTCAGCACGGGGTAGTCGTCCAAGGGCTCGTGGCGCCCGGCCTCCGAGACGCCGACGCACGCGACCTGCTCATCCTCGAACGCGCGCAGCGAGAAAGGCAGCAATGGGAAGCGCACGTGCATCTCGGAGGTGACTTGACGCGCCTTCTGCGTCATCATGCCGTGGGCCACGTCGACGGCCCGCTTGTAATAACACGGTGTTCCGCAGCTCGGCCTCCTTGCCCTAGCCCTCGCCGGTGGACGTGACGACGTCGATGCAGTAGACCTCGTTCATCTCGAATTCGAACTCGTCAACCTTGTCGGTCTCTGCCTGTGTCTTAACATCGACGACGTGCTTCTTCATCTGGTATGAGAGCACGCCCTGCACGGGCTTACACTAGAACTCCGCCGCGATCTTGCCGAACGCGTCGGTGACGGCGGTGTTGGCGTTGCCCGCCTGCACAAGCCGGAGTGCAGCCTCCGCTGCGGTCCAGGCAGCCATGATCACGTCTGCTCTCTTGTGTTCGACTTTTCGGCGTCGACTACTGCTGCGCGGCCTGCGTGCGCAATGAAACCATCGATGTGCCATCCAAGATCAACCTTCACCGCGTCTCCAGCCTTGAGCTGCCTAGACTCACCTTTGAGGGGCGAGAAATGGCCGATAAATTAGTTGAGCGAGATGCTAATGGGGAGCGCGATGCCATTCTCAGCGTTCCTGCCCAGCTCGTCGCGAGGCCTGCCGCGCCCCGAGCGCGACGGGGGCGGCAGCGGCAGCGGCCGGCGGAGGCGGCCCAGCGACCAGCGCGCCTGCAGGAGGCGCAGAAGCGGGGGGGGCCCAAGGAGCGGCCGCCGCCGCCGCAGCCCCAGGAGGCGTTCCAGCAGCCGCGCCAGGACGGGCCCTGGCACCGCCTCCAGCGCCGCCGAGGTTCGGGGTGGCCGAGGCGCCCACCACGAGGGCCGCGCCGAGCCGAGCCGCCGCCGCCGCCGCCAGCACCTGCGACACCCGCAGCGGCGCACCTGAATCACCCTGGTCGCTCATGTCCCGGCGCCGCCCGGTCCCCCTGGAGGGCCTCTGGGCGTTTTGGACTCACCCGTATCGTCCCACGCTAACGCAACAAGCATTCCTGTGCTGGGAGGAGCTGCGCTCTGGTCATCCCTCTGATCATCGTCTTGACCCCCCTGACCTACACCTCCTCCGACCGCGGAGGCTGTGCCGACGGTAAAAGGAAGGCGGCTCGGTAAATCAAAAGCGTTCGGATGATTCGATATCTTCGCATTGAAAGGGACACTCCCAGGACTAACTCCTTGCGCTCCTTCAACTACTGAAGCCTCCTCAAAAGCTGGCCCAGGGGCGAAGTGCGATTTCGTAAGAGAAAGCGCGGGCATCGACGGAGCGGCCAACAATGGCATTTTGTCGTGACTCGACCTCTCTAACTTGAAAAGCGGCATTCCCATTATGTCGGCGAGATTGCTCCTCTGGCATTCAGGTTTTCGTCTCTGGGCAAGGCCGAGTGTCTCGGCGCCTTCTCTCGACAGGGTCGCCACTTGTGCTCTGGGCGCCAGGCGCGCTCTGAGATTCAATGTTCGCGTCGCCCTCGCCCTGGTGGCCCAATATTTTCCACGCGCATTCATCGCGGCGCTTAATGCCCGAATCCCGATGAGCATCGCATGCTTGCCTCAATCAACTCATGCATACATTAGACGAAGGTCGCACGCAAATGTGACATGTCTGATTCGAGACTCCAGATCTTGCGCCTGTTCTCAACGCGCTCTTCTTCCGATCAGCCTGGGCAACAGTTGGAATGATAAGTGGCTCAACATCTGTCGGCTGTGCCGTTGTTGAACTATTATAGTTTCCATTCGTCTCTGCCCGAGGTCAGATTTCAACCTTCTGTTCTCTTCGCTTACAGCCTGATTTGCGATGGCGTTGCTTCTTCTACGTTCCTCTGCTTGCCCCTTCAAACGATCCAATGCCTCGACCAATTTCTTCTGGTCCTCTGCTCTGATCGCTTGGGTTTTCTGTTCTTGTTCTCTAAGGGCTCGCAACGCTTCTGACTTCACTCTTTCGGCCTCAAGTCCCGCAACTTCGAGCTGGTTTCGGAGCTCCGGATTTCCGGATTTTCCCGTGCTGCCTTTTTCTCGAGCCTCTATCTCTCCTTCCCTCCTCGCAGCATCAGTCATCTCTCTATAAGCAGCTTCTTCCCTTTCTGCTTTCTGTTGGGAGTCGATCTCCAGTTTTTCTGCCACGCGCTGAATCCATAACTGTTTATTCTCCTCCTGAGCAAGACGCCTATTTGCTTCATGCGCGACGCCTGCCGCATGGGCCTCAGCATGCCGTGCCATCTTGCGCGCACCTTCGACAACGACGGTCTTCTCATGCTCCGTTCTATGCGCGATCATCTGCTTTCCGGCTTCAGAAATCGCAAGTCGGCGTTGGGCCTCCGTGGCCGCCTGTTTATTGACTTGCACCTCAACAAGAAATTGTACGCGTGCACTCGCAGCCCTCAATTGCTCTCGATCTTGTTCGTTCCTTTCGTTCCATTCCTGGATCGCAGAATGATGGCAACTCTGCTCTTCCGCTGCGATGCAAAGCCATGCAAGACTACACTTGGGGCAAACATTCGAGCATCGAGAACGCGCGGGTCTTCGACGTGACCCCCCCGCTTTGCGCGCTTTCCCTGGGCGTCGATTCTCGGCGCAGGAAGGGCACATTGGGCCGGCATTCCAGCAAACTTCCCACATCGAAAAACTGCTGGCGGTCCTATTGGTTGAGGTTCTTGGCGGATCAAGGACATTAGACCCTCTGGAGCTGGAACGCCCGGCCCTGGGGGCCTTACTGGATCGCCCCCTGTCGCCATTCTGGGCGGGCGCGTGCTGTTCTCTCGTCCTCGCGCCCCTGTTAGAATTATCCACGTCCATGTTCATCGCCCTCTCATCTCGTTCATCCTACATAACGAGCTCGTCAAGTTCTGGTACCCTACCTCTTCCTGTCCCGGGCATGGAAACATCTGGCCTGTAGAAACCTTGTGGCAAGGGCGAAACATTCAAGTCATCATTCTCATTCCTTGATTTCTTCGTCAATGGATGCGGAGTCGCCCCTGCAACCTCTCGCGCACTCCTTATTCTGCGCGTGACGTCAGGGGGGGTTCCTATCGGCTGCGCCGATGAGTCCCCGCCTTGGGTTAGCCTTGCTTCATGTTGTCTTTCATCGTCTGAATCAAGGATGGCTTTCTGGCTTGCCTCAATCATTGCTCGATCATGAACAGGATTGTCACATGAATCAAAGAAGTTCCAAATGGCGTGACGGACCAGGCGAAGTGTGAAATTGAGCATACTCCTCATTCTTCTCCATCGAATGCGAAGTATCTGCTTCGGAGTGCATATCACTCACATCTTCACCCTACCCATGCAATGCGCACTGAACAGCATCCCCGGCACTCGGACGTTCAACGCCCGATGCCTCGGATAGATCGGCACCCAGCAATTTCCCCATCTCAAAATCTACGTCTATCAACTTCTGAGAGCCAACATGTGCCATGACTGCTTCAGAAGACTTCCCTGTGGAATCTCTGGTTTTGCCATCCCTTATATTAAGGTTTAACTCCTTGGACCTTCTTTCTGAATCAACTGATGACTCTCCCTTGGTCAAATCGAATATTTTCTCTGATGCTTTCTTATCGGGGAGAGTATTCGATGTATGTAGCTTATTCAAGGCGCTCGTTCTATCGTCGCGTTCAGAAGGCCCTTGACTATCTGTCCTTCCGACCATTCCTTCTTGGGATCCCATGCTCTGTGAAGCGCGCGGCTGAGCCGCCGCTTCGGCTCATGACCAATCTTTTTTGCCAGAATATTCGGTATCCCTGCAATGTGCCCCGACGCTGCCCCATAGTCAATGGGCTTCGCAGAAGACATGGGCAATAACAGATATAACCGGTAAACAAGCAACAGATGCAACCCGGAAGGGGGGAGGCCGGCCGGCCGACGACGCGACGACGACGAGGGAACGACCCCTCGGCGCGCGCGCGCAAGCGCACGCTCATTTTCTGTCGCACCTGAGCCAAACAGCTTCAGGTTGTATTCAAGTCCAGAAGAGAAGCATTCAGTGCAAGCAAAGCAAGCGCGGTGAGGAGGGCAGGAACCAGATGGCGCGAAGGGGTGCATGGAAAATTTCCGATTGAATTCTTATTGAAAAACGAATGCATTATTCCAGAAATCTGCAAGCGGCTGGGACTCGGCCATTTCCGATCGAATTCACATGTGAACAATGATAAGTTATTAACGCATTCTGCTGGAGGCTGGGACTCCGATTCCCCCATGGATTCGAACTCGAACATTAATCGGTTTTCAATGCGTCCTGCTGGAGGTTGGGGCTCGACAGTTTCGCATTGAATTCCGATTCGAAACCCCATGAGTTAATCAGAAAGTATGCCGGTGGCTGGGGCGCGACCATTTCGGATCGAATTCAACATCAAAAACCAAACAACTGATTCAACTATTCTGCTGGAGGCTGGGGCTCGGCCATGTCCCGTTGAATTCCCATTCGAAAGCTTCTGAATCATTCCGGAATTATGCTGGGTGCTGGGGCTCGACCGTCGCCCATTGAATACCCATGCAACAGCAAGCAAACATAGCAATAGCAATTATTAAGTAATTATGTTGGAGGCCGGGCCTCGACCGTTTCCAAGTGAACCCCCAGTCGCAAGCTGGCGAATTATCGAAGAATTCTACTCGGGGCTGGGGCTCGGCGGTTTCTGGTTGAATTCGCATTGAACGACAAGTATGCAATTCCCACGTGGATTCCCACCTTAATTCCGATTCACAAAAACAATGAAGTATTAAAGAATTGTGCCGGGGGCTGGGACTCGGCCAGTTCCGATTGAATTATCAAGAATCCCGGCGGCGCCGCAAGGGCGTCGGCCAGAGTTTTGGCCGTTTTAATTGACAATGCTTTAAATGCTGCGACGCGAAGGTGGCGCGTGATTTTTGTTGTCCCACATCCAAAATGGGGCTCTTGTTTTCTCTGGGCCCCCCGCGCGGGAACGCGCGGGGACGCGCGCTGCGTCGTCGCCCACTCGCTCACTCACTCATTCATCATCACTCATTCACGCAGCCATCGCGTCGCCATCGCTCACGCATGCAGTCATCGCGCCAGATTATGGGGGAAGTAGCAGGCGGGGGCCTCGTCTGCAAGCGAACTGCGTGGAAGCCCCAGGCGCCCCCCCCCCCCCCCGCCTACGGGGCCCGCGCTTCATTTTTGTAGTCCGAGCGGGCCATCCTCATTCGCGCAACTGTCGTCACTCCGGGGCCCCCGAGGCTTGAATATGGAGGAAGCATCGGGCAGAAGGCCTCGTCTGCGAGCGAGCTGCGAGGAAGTCCCGGGCGGGCGCCCCCTCCCTGCGGGGCTCGCACTTTATGATTTTAATCGAGGCGGGCCATCCCCATCCCTGTGAGTGTCGCCACTTCGGGGCCCCCAAGGCCCGAACGTGGGAGAAGCAGACGGAGAGGAGGAACAAGAGGTGAGGGCGACGACGGCGGCCGGGCGCAGACGGGGGCCCCCGCGCCCGGGCCGGCCGGGCCCTCGCGACGAGGAAGCGGAGAGCTCCGCGGATGTGGCCGAGCAGCTCGCCGCAGAGCTTGGCTTCGCGCTGCCTTCCGCTTGAGCGCGGCCGCGACTAGCTCGGCGCCTGCGGGGTTGCCCCAGCGGCTTGCCCCCGCGCCCCAGCGGCTCGCGCGTTTGCCCCAACGGCCTGCCCCGCGGGGTTGCCCCAGCGGCCGCGCGACGCTGCCATTCGAGAGTGCGCCCGCGCTGGCCGAGGCGGCGACGGCGTCGAGGAAAATCGGCGCACGTTCTTGCAATTTGAAAGGAGAGGAAGTGGCGGGCGACGAAACAAACAGCAGGAGGGCGAGGCAAGGGCAACGCGGAGAGCGGGCGAGGGCCCTGCGCCAGAGCCAGAATGATAATGACGCAGAGAAGACAATAAGGGCGCCTCACTAATCGCGAAAACGACAGTGAAGGTTATTTCCAGATTAGCCGAAAGGAGTTTCAGGCGGGGTCTTTCCGTGGGAATAATTGTATACATATAAAAGCGTGTGAAACTGACGCCTTCCTTAATTCTCCAATAGGCATCCGTTACTGTCGCTTTGCATTCTATAATGCACCAAAGTGACGCGGGTCAGACGCGAAGACCACGTGTGACCCTACAACTGACACTACTGCGACGAGTACGAGTACTGTTACTACTACTACTACTACTACTACTACTACTACTACTACTACTACTACTACTACTACTACTACTACTACTCCTACTACTACTACTACTACTACTACTACTACTACTACTCGCTCTGTTAGCCGATTTTATATGTTGGAAGAGAGGGGGGAATGCGACGGTGATTCTAGGCGGGCGAGCCGCCGCACACGGCAACCAAGTCATTACCATGGAAAAACCACGCGCTTGCCACATGACAGCCAAACGATTACAAGAGGAAAACGATACGAGCACCATGAGGCAACCATACGATTCGCATGGGGAAACCGTACGGTTAGCATCAGAAATCAATGCGATCACCATGAAACAACCATAACATTACCATAAGAAGACCATGCGATTACCATGGGAAAACCACGCGACTACAATGGAACACGTACTGTTGCCCTAAGCAAACCACACGACTACCATATGACAACCATGCGGTTACCATAAAACCATGCGATTACCAAAGGAAGCCTTACCATTACCAAGAGAGAACCATGCGGTTACCACGCGAAAACCACGCGCCTATCATGAGAGAGCCATGCGGTTACCAGAGAAAACCTACCAGCACCATGAGAAAACCATGCGGATGCCATAAGAAAACCATGCGATTACCATGAAACAACCAAACGGGAAACGCTAGAAGACAATGCCACTGCCTTAAGCAAACAATGTGGGTACCATGAGACAGCCATGCGGTTAGCGCGAGAAGCCATGCGAATATCATAAACAACAACGACACGATGACAATGAAAAGCAATGGGGTTACCATTGGAAAACCATGCGAACACCATGAGCAGACCATGCGATTGTCATAACAAGTATACGGTTACCATCAAACTAACCATGAACTTTCCATGAAAAAAACACATGCCACTACTATGAGAAAGCCATGTGCTTACCATGCGAAAGCCATGTCAGTACAATGACAAAACTATGCGATTACCATCGGGGAACCGCGCGATCACCAAAGGCATACCGTGCGATTGCCATGAGAAAACCATGCGCCTACCATGAGACAACAGCGCGATTACCATAAGAAAACCACGCGACAGCCGCTCGACAATTATGCGATTACATTAGAAAACCATGCGGTTACTATAATCAAACAACGCGAGTACCTGAAGAAAACCTTGCGGTTGCCATAAGAGGGAGAATGAGAACACGGTCCACGTCGGGCCTCACCCGACTCGCGACTCCCGGGCGCCCACCTACGGTTTGGCAAGCGCTATGTTCTCTTAACTTTGGATTTGGTGCACATGCACGATCAGGTGGAGGGGAGGAGGCAACACCAGAACCTTCATCCAAACCCACCCCCTACGACTGACTGTGGGAAATCTACAAGACAGACAGGGGGGGATATCTTGGGCAGAATTCAACAGCGGTTGTGTGTGTGCTTGTGTTGTTGCTATTTCATGCACGGGTATGTAGACATGACTGGGTGTTAAGTTCAACGCTACTCTGGGCTTGCATGGTCCTATGCTTGATTCCTGGGGTGGGGGCAACAAGTAGCTCAGTGAGAGAGCCACTTCAATACTGTGAATTCGGAGTTGTCGATGGGGTGCGGTCGACACCTCCTGGGAATCATATCTTGATGTGTGCAAGCGAATGGGACGCTCCTCCGTGTCCCAGCGACTACATTTGGGTAGCTATTTCAATTATGATGGTGATTTTGTGCGTGCGGGGGGGCCTTGGGAAGATAAAAGCCCGTTCAACGCCACACCAGTCCAGGATCGACTCCTGCTTCCAAGTCCGGGTCCTCAATACGGCAACGGGGTACCGGAGGAAGGCGAAGAAGCGTGGCAAGTGCCGGATACGGAAGCGGAAGGTGCGGAAGCGATCGAGGAAATGGGTCCTGCCGGTCCGTGCGGCATGCCGTCGGTCCCTGTCCAGAGTTTCACGTTACACGGCTGGAGTGTGTAGCCATATCAGAATTACTAATTACATGCTGTACTACGAACCATGGTATGCTATGGTGTACTGTATCCTATTCCCGATCTTCGGAGCGATTACGCATCCTTCGACGGGGGTATGCTGGGCCACCCTTCTGGTCACCAGCATATACACCACTACGAGTTTCACCTACTTGCTACTAAAACTGTCTCTAATATTTTGGGGTTGCCTGTGGGACAAAATATCTTCTCAGGACCACCCCTGCGACCAGGACTACGACTTCGAAGTAAAAACTCCGCCTTCAGGTGACCAGGACTACGACTTCGAAGTAACAATTCTGCCACCAGGTGCCGCCTACGAGGATGCCGTCTCCGATGGGGGAGTTCCTGCCCATGGAGTCGGAGAACACGCCCGTCGCCGACCAGGACAACTACGACGATTGAGGCAGCAACTCCGTCCGGGGGTCCAACACCAGCTCCAGCAGGAGTACGGTGAGGGCGAGATCGGCTACAGCGGGGTTCGAGGCGATGGCAGTCCTACCACGCTGTACGAGCAGCACGGCAAGGTAGCACGAGCAGCTCCACGACTCAGCATGACTAGCACAACGACGCAGCACCAGCAACACCAGCAACACCACCAGCACCAGCAGCAGCACACGACGACGACGCAGCATCGCAGCACACGACGTCGACACCAGCAGCACCAGCAGCACCAGCAGCACTAGCAACACCAGAAGCACCAACATCAGCAGCACCAGCAACACCAGCAGCAACAGCAGCACCAACAACAACGTTCATAGGACGACGCAGCACGAGCATCCATACGACGACGCGCTACGAGCATCCTTGAGACGCAGCGCGTCAGCGGACCGACACCAGCACAACCACTCATCATTGCGACTCCCGATGGTTCTGGGAGGATTAGGGATGACGGTTTGATGCATGTCGTTGCGGACGGGGACCTTGCTCCTGAGATCTGGGAGGAGGATCGGGACGGCAATGTGATTCGATTGTCTCCTGGTCTTGACTCGGCGGTATCAGTACATTGTGTTTCTAATCTTGGCGTTGCCGCGATGTATTTTGGGGCCGCTGCAATGGATGAGCTACCGTGTACCCAATGTGGAGGGGCATCCTACTCTCTGCATGACGGCCGTCTTGACCTACGTGCCGGCGGTGGGGGTCAAGGGGGCAGTCGGGCCACCAAAAGACAACGCAAGGAGAAACAGATCGCGTCCATCGTCAGCGCAATCTTGGGCAGCGCGAGATCACCCACTAAGAAAAAGAGGAAGAATAATATCCACGGATCAGCAGCACAAGCAGCAGCACCGACGACAGCACCAGCACCAGCATCTACCACTGGCAGTAGCCTTTTGTCCATCCTGCAGCAAGCGGTGGCAAAAGCACCCAAGAACACCAACGACGAAGTAATCCTGGACCGGCTCGAGGAGCTCCTCGCCGCCAGGAAGACCAACCAAGCTACGACTACACCACCGCGCAGAGGGCGATGGAGAAATCAGGCGGCGAATCAGAGCCCCACCATTGATCCTAACCAGCTGGTTCCCACCCGGAGGTGGAAAGTGGACGAACGACGATTCCTTGGAAAACAATTCTCAGGGGCTACGCAGGTCCTGGCCGCCCTCCGAGATGGCCGGGATCCAGACGGTGATGTTGTCGTGCTGAACGCGGCCCAGAAACAGGAGGCGGCGGAGCTTGCCCAAGCACACGGCGTTCAAAAGAACATGACTGTGATTGTGTCCGACACACCTACCAACGACCATACGGCGGCAGCCAACGACAGTGACACATCCCAATGGGTCGCAGTTGTCAAGGGGAGTCGGCCGAGCATGAAGAAACTGGAATGCACCAACCTCCAGGGAGCCAAGGCCGATGCTCCGAGGTACGAGTTGGAAGGGCCTGAACCACCAGACGTCCGTGCTACTACTACGGTGCGGGTGACGGTGGTCAAGGAATTCATGACGGACGCGCAGTGGAAGGCGGCGCGCCAGAGGCCAGGAGCCGTGGCCACTGGCGATCTCGACAAAGACGCCATCATGGCGGCAGAAGCCTTCTCGGAGGTTCTGGAGGCTGGAGAACTGGTGGCGGTTACGGGGTATCTCACAGTGGCCACGGCGGGGTTGCACCCAGTCTTGGCCGCCAGCGGAGCCCATGGACGATTCTTCCGAGTGCTTGCCAAGGAGCGCTCGAGCCCCGACGTGCCCGTTAAGTGGATCAAGCGCTTCGACGACAACAGCATCGACTACTTCAGCAGGGTCCGCGGTCTGGTGGCATCAATGGCACCCTCAAGCAATGCATGCATGGTCTTGCGAAACGGCGGGGGCAACAACCTCGGCGTTGTGGGAGTTGACGTGGATGACGCTATGGCGGTGGCGGCCCGGCCATCAGCATGGCGCATCCTCCACATCCCTCGGACTTGGACGGCGCACGAGCTAAAATCTTGGCTACGAGCAGCTGGTTGGAACGATGTGGAGGTAGAGTCGCCGCCACAGACCAGGAATGGGCCGTGGGTCGTCCGTGCACAGCCACGCCGCCCTAACGGCGATTTGACAATCGACGCGTGGGCTATCCAGCTCAAGGGACAAAACCGATCCATTCAGACCCAACGCTTCGTGCGCGGCTCAGGAGGCCAAACGACGAAGCCTACGACGACCAAGCGGTGGCGGTGGGGTGCCGACCCGCCCGCTCCACCCCCCACAGCCGACGACATGGCAGTCCCAGGGATTCACGACATGGACGTTGACTTAGAACGCCGACGACATTGCCGACAAGCAGCAGAGACAGAAGCGGTATGACCAGGAAAACATGGATCTCGACGGGCTTGCTGGCTGAGGAGGCCCGGAAAACCGAGCGGGCCAAGAGGACAGCCGCCAGGGAGGCGGAAGACACTGCAGCTCGGGACAAGATCAAGAAAGCACGGGCCCAGCCACCGGCTTCTGCGCCGGCAGGGCCTAATTGGGAGCCTGCGGCCCCTGGGGTCGGACCTGGAAAGGCTGCGCCTACTGTTAAGCCAACGGCTGCGCCTGCAAGGAAGCCGCCGCCCAAGCGGAAAAACCCCTTCGAGGCCATCGACCCGGGCTCCAACGGAGGTGATTGCGGTTACAGGGCGCTGGCTGCTGGTTGGGCGTTGCTCGGAGACGTCGCCAAGGCCAACCGGGAGACCACACTGCAACCAGCCAAGCTCGAGAGGATGGCGAAGACCTTGCGGGCGCAACTGGCCCTGCGCATCGACAGCCACAGGGAGTACTTCGAAGATTTTTGGACGCACGTGCCCATGCGGCTTGACAAAGAAGACGGAGACATCCCGACCACGTGGGAAGAATATGTGAAAGCAAACAACAGACCGAAGCGTTGGATCGACGGGCTGTCATGCCAGGCCGCCTGCGACCACTTCAACCGACACATCTACACCTACACAGGGGTGGGTAATGAGCTGAAGGACGTGAACTGGGTCGACAAGGTGACTTGGTTCCCGACGGGCCCAGACGCTCAACGAACGGCGTTGCTGCAACCTGCCCTCCATGTGGGCCTCTGGAGGGACCATTGCTACATTTTATTACCAGACGACGGCGAGAGGCACAAGAAGGAGACCAAAAGGCCGAACAAGCAGCAGATCGAGGAGCGCATCCAGAAAGCCTGCCGACACAGTGGCTCGCCCAGGAAGGCTGATGCTGAATCCGACTCCGAGGACTCCTGGATGACGAATTTGGCCCGGACACGGTCTTCGAGAAAGCGAAAGCAACCCGACACGCCCGACTCGTGGCTTGGTGAGCCGGGGCCCACAACGACCCCGCGCACCACACGACGACCAACACCTGCAGCACCGCGGAGCGCACGGAGTGCAACCACGGCCACGCCCAAACCTACGCCGAATGGGCGCGACATCCCGACGGGGTCAGCGACTACCATGGAGACGCCGAAGGCACGGACTAGCAGCGCCAACACCAGCACTAGAAAACCACAACGTGCACTCCCATCCAAAACAAGCATCACGTGCACCGACCATGCTACACGGCTGACGTGGACATGTGGGCTGTGCGGCGACACGATCGCAACTCTTGTAAACACCGTTGCCCATGCCGTTGGGTGGTCGTGGAAAAGCAACGGGAAGAAGCAGATCAGGAAGACACGGAAGGTTCATCCAAATTACCATATTACTCATGAGCGAGCGAAGCACTTACGGAAATGGCATCAAGGAGAAAATTGGAAGGACGCAGGCAACTATCGACCCAGCGTGGAGATACCTGCTCTATCCCAAGACATACCTGACGACAAGGTTCGTTGGACTTGTCCTGTATGCTACATCCGACAACCGGTGTCACGAAATACCATTGCATACAAGAACATGCCACGAGAACACCGATGACAAGAGCACCCCGAGTACGACGACCAAGAGTGGCGGTGCATGGTACGGCGGTTTACAATGCTGAAGAAATCTCCCGACGGCATGCTGGATCCACGACGCCAGCGGGACAAGCGGGCTAAGAGCCTAGTCGTCTTACCGCCGTTGCCAGCCCACCAGGCCCGGCCTCGCGAGGAGACGCTCCGCCGGAGGAGGGCAGCGAGAGCAGCTGGCCGCTGCTGAGGCGGAAACGACTGCACCGACCATTCCCACGCCCTCTCCTCCTCCTCCTCCTCCTCCTCCCCCTCCTCTTCCTCCTCCTTCCCCCTCCTTCCCCCTCCTTTCCTCCTGTGGGGTACCTATCGCCATACAGAGTCGAAAGGGGTGGCGCGAACACGATTCCAGTTACGATGGGAACAATCAATATTGCCTCGTGGACACAACACGGTAAAGATCTCCTGAGCACGGCCGAAGAATTGGGTTTGGAGTTGCTTGCAGTGCAAGAACACGGGTGTCGACGTGCAGATCTGGGCCGGGTGAGTAGGCTTGCCGCAGAGCACGGTTACGTATGGACAACAGGGACCTCTTGCGACGACCATGTGGTGGTGACCGGGAGGAGTGGACGAACACGGGACGAATGTGGAGGCATCTGCGTGCTAACGACGGGCCGCGTACGGGTCACCAGGGTTGCATGGGAACGGCGGACTGGGACCAACGGCGTCGAGGCTGGAGGTGAGGGTGCAATTTTTAACGTTCACACCGCTTATCGCACGGCATTATTGGCTGTGGTACATTTGCGGGCGGCAGACGACGACGATGCACGGAATGGTTTGCTACAGTGGGTGGCTTAGCAACACGCTGCGATGGGAGGGCGGATCCCTCTGCTTATCGTAAGGGATTACAACACCACGCCCAGAGATCCCATCATTACGGAGACTGCGCGGCTTTTAGGGCTCCGGGTGCAAGGCCCAGGCGAGTCCACGAGATGGGGCTCCAACAGAGAAATCGATTACTTCATGGTTACGACAGCTATGACAACGTCAAAGGCTGTTGCGAACACCCATACGCTTTCCGACCACAAGCTGGTAACAATGGGTGTGCAGTTCGACGCTCCACACCCTACTGCTGGATGCTCCTGGTTGCGGGCAGCACGCTACGGCAAGCGGAAACCCGACCGAGACGAAGCACGAAGCGACGCCCAAGGCAGCACAACCACGACTACGACGCAAACCGAGAGCAGACCAGCGACGCAGAACGAGCGACCACAATCGTACGACGCTGCAGCAGCAGCGACAGCACGACGCAGCAGCACGACGCAGCAACAGCAGCACGACGCAGCAGCATCAGCACGACGCAGCAGCATGACGCAGACCACACCAGCAGCACGACGCAGCAACACAACAAGCCAGCACGCAACAAATCGGAACCACATGTCGACGCAGCACGACCGCTCGAGGGCCCAAGCGGCCCACGACCTCCGAGCGACCCACGAACGAGCAACGACCAATTTGGACACCGTGGATGGTTTGGCTGCACATTGGCGCGCCCTGCCCGCCTACGACATCCACGGGGGCACCATCGACGAATGGTGGCCCGACTGGAGTGCGCGAGCAGAGGCAGTGCTACAATCCCAGGCGACGGTAGTCTTGACCCAGGGCACAGTCCCCAAATCCGACCTCTCTTTCGCAACATGGCAAAGGAGAGAACAAGACGACGACGTGTGGACAAAGCACACGCGGCAGCTACGCCTACTAATCCAACGGCTTCGGACCCCGCCGGCACGGCGAGGGAGGCGAGCGGCCGGGGACCTAGCGAAGTGGGCGCGGAAAAATCACAGGCTGTGGCGCTCTGTGATGGGTGGCGACAAGCTGGACTCGGAGCCAGCAGCAACCAAGCAGGCGGAAAAGGCGCTCGCTACGGCCATCAAGGGATGCAAGAACGAACGCGTCAAATGCTGGAGAAAACGTCTACAGGCCGACGGGCTTGGGAAGACCACGGCGGCCTGGATACGTAACGCAGTCAGCACGTACCACAACGTAGCTGTGCAGGACGACACCAAGCACGACCACGACGCAAACGACACCACGCCCACCAACTACTTTGCACAAAACGCAGTGGAGCGCATCCGCGACTACTACGAGAAACATTTCACGGCTTGTGGACAAGGCAACGACACGGACGGTTACTTCTACCATTACGACAACTACGTCGAGGAGGCAAGAGCAGGGCGACCACTGGGCACGACACGCAACGGCAACCCTTGGCAGCTTTGACCACTGGGCACCGCCGGCGGCGCCGCAGTTCCGCCGCATGTTACACGGGGGCACGGCAGCAGGACCAGACCAATGGGCTCCCTCGGAGCTTATGCTCCCCCCAGAAGAGGCACTGGAGGAGCTGGTGGACCTCTGCGTCTACGCCGAGGAGCACGGATGGCCTACGAAACTGCTGCAGTGGCGCCAGGTCCACCTACCGAAAGACCCAGACACAGCGCTCCCGAGCCTGACACGACTACGCCCAATCGCAATCGCGAGCACTGTGGTCCGCGCCTGGCACAGGTAGAGGGCAGACCAAATGGCCACCTACGTACCCCAGCCCCGCCTTCCTGCCCACGCAGGGAGGCGGACTCAAAGGGAGAACCCTCGAGTCCCTCATTGAGCCTTGCCTTTCGCTCATTGAGGAGACTATCACAGCAAACCTCTACGGCGACAGAGACGGTAACCTCGGTGACTTCACGGGGGAAGAGCGACGTTTGCTGCGAGAGAGACAAGCCGAGCTTCACGTCAAATCGTGGGACTACGCTTCTGCTTTCGACCGGGTTTCTCCGCGGATCGTGGGCGAGATTTGGGAGCGACTTGGGGTGCCGACCAAGATCGCCGACAGCATCGTGCAAATCTGGACGCGACAAGAGCGGTGGATTGAGATGGGGCAGCTTCTCTCACCGCGCACGATCAGCGTCCAGCACAATCTACCTCAGGGGGACCCTGCCGCAATGCTCGGGATGGCCACCGTGCTCATGGGGCCTATACGACGCCAAGCTGCACTGCACCCACGAGCAACCTTCTGCACCTTTGCGGACGACCGCACGGCGGCCACGACCACCGAGGACGAACTACGGAGCATCGAGGAGGAACGGGACATGCTGGAGTCCATCACCGCGCTGCGCACCAACACCAACAAAAACCAGGCTTTCACAATCCTCCCGCACCGGTGCGACAACCACCACTTGCAGGGCAAAATGATGAAATGCCTTGATATGAGAGAGCGTGATCCACCGCCGCTTTACTGTGGAAAATTGCCAACCTTTTCCGCCGGAACCCGGGGGTCTCCCGCCCCCCCCCCCCCCCGAAAATTTCCCCCCCGCCCCCCCCCTGCCGTAACCCCTCCCCCCCCCCCCCCCCCCGCTCTCCCGCAAACTAACCCCCCCCCCAACCCATAACCCCCCCCCCCCCCCCCCCCTCCCGCTCGAAAGCCGGGGGTGGTCACTACCCGTTCGAACCCCTCCCCCCAATTCACCCCCCCTCCGGATCCGTAAAACAAGGGGGGGATGCCTACGTCGACCCCCCCCCCCCCCCCCCCCCCCCCCCCCCCCCCCCCCCCCCCCCCCCCTACTCACCGCCAGCAAACGACTCCCGGTCCCCACCACCGTCCGCATCACATCCCCCACTGGTGTTCCCAGCACCACTGTCCTCACCACCGCTGTCCCCACTGGTTCCACCACCGCCCCTACTGTCCCCACCAGTGGCCCCACCACTGTCGCACTGTCCCCGCTGTCCCCAGAACTGTTCCCACCACGGTTCCACTCTCCCCACTGTCTCCACGGCCCCAACCACTGCCCGACTATCCCCACTGTCCCCACTGTCCCACTGACTCCTCCGCTGTCCCACTGAGCTGTCCCACTGTTCCCACCACTGTCCCCACTGTCCCCACCACTGTCCCCACTGTACCTCTGTCCCATTGTCCCACCGCCGTCCTCGCCACCGCTTTCACCACTGTCCCCACCACCATTGTACCCTCCACTGTCCCACTGTTTCCACCTCGTTCCCATTGTCCCCACACCACTGTCCCCACCACCACCGTCACCACCACTGTCCACTGTCCCCCCCTGTTCCCACCATTGTCCCCACCACTGTCCCCACCACTACCGTCCCCACCGCTGTCCCACTGTCCCACTGTCCCCACCACTGTCCCGCTATCCCCTCACCACTGTCCCCACCACTACCGTCCCCACCACTGTCCCACTGTCCCCCCACTGTCCCCACCACTGTCCCGCTGTCCCCTCACCACTGTCCCCACCAACACCGTCCCCACCACTGTCCGCACCCCCACTCGGTTTTCGAGGGGGGGGGGGGAGGGGGGGGGGTTCGAACCGGTAGTGACCCCCCCCCCTTTTCATGATGAGCTGGGGGGGGGGGGGGGGGGAGGGGTTCGAACCGGTAGTGACCCCCCCGGTTTTCCGGAGGGGGGGGGGGGGGGGTGGGGGGGTTCGAACCGGTAGTGACCCCCCCCGGTTTTCCGCCAGCAGCGGTAGAACACGCTCTTTCCTTGATATCGACTGCACCATGCAAAGGGCCACGCTCACAGGCCGGGAGCGAGACAACATCGAGGAGGCGCTTGCGCGCATGAGACGAATTTCGTGTATACCCCTGAGCATGCGGCTGCGCACGACTGCGGTGGCCACCATTGCGCTGCCAGTGTCGAGCTGGGCACTCGTTGTCACGCCGCCGACAAGGACTGCCATCCAAGTGTGATATGGATATCGCTGATATCGTTTGTCGAGGAATCGCGCGGCGAAGCTCTCTGCGTAGCTCTAAGGCCAAGGGCCCTAGTTTGAAACAGAATGGCGGCGACAAGGCGGGCGTGAGAGATAGAGCGGGGAAGCAGGGAAGGAGCAGGAAAGGCACGGGGAGTGAGCGGGAATCACACTCCTCCTGATTGACGCTCGCGGCGCCGTCGAGCGACGATCATCGATCGCAGCTCACTTCATTAATCAGGGCGCTCCAAAACAAACACAGGCAAACGGCCTTGTCGGCATGCTATCCGGCTGCCCCAGGGCATTTAACGGGTGCTGCTACACGCACCGGCAATAAATACATAATTCTCAAAGCAAACAGCGGCGCGAGTCCAATCGCTATGCGACAAAACTCAAATAGCGCTATCTTATCAAGATAAAATCTCAATAGTGTGGTCGTCACCACATAAAAAAAACTGCGCACACTGAATGAAGCTTCGAACAATGCGGACTAGCGTAATCTGCCACAGGATGTGGCGCCAAATGTAAAGAAAACGAGCTGGTAAGACAATTCGGACTAACGCAGTCTGCCACACGATGTGGCGCCAGGTGTAAAGAAAACGAGCTGACAGAGCGATGCGGACTAACGTAATCTGCCACACAATGTGGCGCCAGTTATAGAGCGGCGGCGTGCGTCACGAAATCTTCTTTTGAGCTTTCGCCTTGCCGGGCAGTCCTTGTAGCTGCCTCCATCTATTCTGTAAATCCCAGCGCAGACTATTGTGCATCCTCGAAAAGTCTGGCTCATGGGTCATGTGATTCCTGCGAAGCCATGACGCATGCTTCCTGCACGTCCTGCAGGTTATGTAGACACTATGTGTGTTGTGTCCCACACGTATGTTGTGCTCGGCGGCCACACATGCGTTCATCTCCGATGGCGAAACCGCTGGCGTCGATCCGTTCCACGAAACCACACTGGCTGACGAGGAACTGTGAACAGTCATCGGCGATGATGGCGCAGAGCTCGCTCCCTGCGCGAAGTTGTCCGGTGACGGGGGCGGTGCGGCTGGCGCTGCCGATCCGCATGCTGATGATGAGCTCTGGGCTGCGACGGCAATCATCGGCGGCTCCATGTAAACATCTCCGTCGACGTCTTCGGGAATGGTAGACTGTACGTTGTTACGACGTCCAAGGTATCGTCCATCCCATCCTGGATATACTCCGGGCAAGGGAGTGTCCGCGTGCCCGGTGTGGTCGGCCTTGGACCCATTGCTGGTGTTGTTGATGGTCCCGATCTGGATGGGATTGGGGTCGCCTGGCCCAAACATCTCCTTTCGCACCACAAACCACAGCGCTGCGAACAATGTAAATCCAATCATGGCCCCACTGAGCATCGCAATGAATGTCATGTAGTAGACCCAATATGACATCGGCACTTGCCATTCCTGTGGGGGATGCTGTGCCTTCACGCGTCCGAGACATGTCATCAGCAATGAGGCAAGCATGGCGGCGCGCGGTTGCCTAGTGCCAAAGTTGTACTTCTTGGCCCCGAAGAAAGCGAGGAGCACTCCGGTCTCCATGATCTTGGTGAGCGCGTCGGCGACCATACTCCACGTAGGTATCCACGAGAGCTTCAGCTGGCTGTTGGGGTACACCGTCTCCTTGATCATTGGCGGCCAGCGTCGAATTCACGGATCGCTTGACCGTGCCCGAATGCCAGGCCACAGGCAGGCACAAGTCATATCGTCCAGCCACGACGTCCCGTGGCTTGTGAGTTAGCCCAATCGCCATGCCCCACTGGCTCTTCACCCCGTCCACATTGGCGAAGGCCGCGTCGCTGAAACAGATGATGGTGCAAGTGCGCAGGTCGATGATGTTGCTCTTGATGACTATGGCGAAGTCGGCGGACCCGTGCACGTAAGCGACGGTCTTGTTCAGCGTCTTGGCGTCGGCCACGGTGGCGGTGTTGGTGCGGCGAGCCGCAAGGCTCACCGGGCAGGCGATGTCCACTCGCGTCTGTACTGCGAGCCAAAGCAGTTGGCCGAGTGTGTGGCGATATCCCGAGACCTCCGAGGTTGTAAGCCGATCCTCTGGTGATCGTCCGCGTTGGGCGTTGAGTTCGATGAAATCCACCTGGGCGGCGGCCGTCGCCTGGGTAATGCGGAACTCCTCGTTGATCTTGTTGATTGTCCGGCCGCAGTACTTGATGATGCCCTCTACCTTCTTGAGGTGCAGCCTTTTCTGCAAGGAGCTAATGACTCGCTTCCACTCGCTGGAGCTTCCGCGCTGGGCGATGAGGAAATCACCCACATGGGAGTGGATCATAGCAGCGAGCCCTTTGTCGTCGTAGAAGTAGTAAAGGCCCTTCTCGAGCTTGCTCTCGATGAGGCCGTGCTCCTGGAACACCTTCTGGGCGTAGAGGTACCACTGGCGTCCTGCATCTCGGGTACCATAGATGGCGCCAGTCGCCATCACGATCTCGCCGGGCAATGTGCCTGGCGGCGGGTTCTTGGCTGGCATGCGCAGCAATAGCAGCCTCTCGATGTTGCCCGACTGCAGGTAAGCCGTCATCGCGTCATACGACGTGAGGTCCCAGCCAAGCTGGGCGGCGGCAGCAAGCGTGAGGTAAAGCGCGTCCCTTGACCCGGTCGGCGCGTCCGTACGGATCTGGGACTTGTCCTCTTGACAGCCCTGGACGACAAGGCGGGCCTTCATGAGGTTGGCGGCCTTCTGCGTGAGCACCAAGCGGGTGCCAACTGGTCGTATTCCAGGGTGTCGCTGGAAGATCTCCTTCAACTCCTTGGGCGGTAGCTTCTTGTAGGCCCCGAGCTCGGTCGACTTGGACCACTCAACCTTCATGGCCATGTCCATGAGCTTCTTGTCCTTGGCGGAGAGCTTGTCGTACTTGATCTCCTTAGCAGCGGCCTTTCCGGTGAGCATCACCGCCCGGAGTCGGATGGTCGAGTGCAAATCGTCGTCGTTGATCTCAAAATAGTTGTCCAAGTAGAGGTCGGTCCTGAGTGTGTCTTTCGGCCTCTTGAAGCACTTGGGTAGGTCGTCCTTGAGACTCTCCAAGAATTCCTTGCGCTTGATGGCTTTGCTGCGGTCGTCTGTTTGATCGTGCCTGTCACGTTCAAGGGCGCGAGGTGCGTCCTCTTGTTGAGCTTGGCGCTGAGCCTTGTTGCCGCGTTGTCCTTCAGGATGTTGTGGTCTGAGGGCAAAGGCTTCTTTGCGAACTTCCTCCTCCGCGGCCTTGCTCCAGTCGCGTAGACCTTCGGATCCGGAGCTGTCGGCATCCGATGAATGTCCATCAGCTTCTGTGCGTCGAGCTCCTGGTGGTGGAAGTCGTGTTCCATCGCGTTCTTCAGGCTGTTCGTCATGTACTTCTGGTTGCACGGTGGGTTCTGGAGCTGGATCTTCAGCGCGATCTGGGTCTTCTTGGGCTTGTATTTGAGCATGAGCAGGGTCATGAGCGGGGTCGGGGTCAGCGGCAGCAGCTGAGTCAGCAACAGGCGCTGGCAGCCCGGGAAGATCTCCTCCCGAAGGTGCTGGTGCTGAACCGCTGCCTGAGGCGCCCCCACTGGTCGTATATTCTTCATCTCCTTGCCGTCGGCGAATCCACTCAAGAGTAGCATGTGCGCGGCGATTGTGTGGAGTATCTTCGATGTTGCCAAAGTTGTGCTGCTTGATGGCCGTCGGCGGAGGTGGTAGTGCTGGCGGAACGTTGTCCACTCGCGGGCGTTTCTTCGGCGTTTCGCCCGTGAGGTCGATGAATGTATCTCCATCTCCTCCTTGGTCTGATGGTGGTAATCCGCCTCCACCGCAGTCTCCTCCTTCATGTGGTGATCCTTCGTCCCCTCCTCCTGGTCCCGGTGGCTGTGGTCCGTCAGGAGGTGGGGGCTGGTCAGCTGGTGGTTGTCCTGGCGGTGGTGGTGGCTGGTTGCCGTTCATGGCGTTGAGTACCTGTCCCCAGGGCACGAGCTCTGAGGCAGCAACGTGGCGTAAATGTCCTCGGTTGACCTTGACGGTGGTGGAACGATGGCTGACCCATACGTTCGAGGTGCCCTCGAAGCCAATGATGATGCCGGGTCCATGCCACTGCAAAGCCCATTCGCGCTTGGGCTTGCCGTTCCCCCTCCAGTAGTATATCTGGTCCCCCGTTCGATAGATATCCGACGCGTGCTGAGCTCCATCCGCACGCGATCGTGCGAGTAAAGCCCGGGATAGGGACTGGTTGAAACGCAGATGCTGGATTGACGTCTGGGCGGCCTTCATGAGGGCAATCCTCTCAGAGAAGGACTTGTCAGAGACCACTCTCTCGTGTAGCGAGAGTCTCCCAGCGCTGTCCAGCAGGCAGTAGGGTAGTTGAAGTCCACGTCCGAGTGCCCACTGTGCCGGTGAATACCCACTGGCATTGATTGAGCTGTTCATAGCCCAGCAGACAGCGGCGAGCAGCCACTGGATCTTGTGGGCGTTCGCGGGCTGATCGAACCTGATGCTGAACTGGTCGATCAGCTTCCTGGCGTGGACCTTCCACATGCCGCCGTGCCTTTCCACGGTGGCGTTCTGTTGCGGCGTAGCCGCGGCAGTAGTCATAAGGCAACAGCCCATGTCCTCGAGTTCCTTTGAGAACTCTCTCTCAAACTCGCCTCCTCCATCGAAAAGTACCCGTTGTGGAGCCCCAAACGGTGTAATCCAAACCTGCAAAAGCCTCGCGAATACAACCGAGGGGTGTCTTGAAGAAACTGTACCACATAATGTAAATCCAGAAGCGAGATCGACCACATTGAGAAAAACCAACTGATTGCCGGCGTAGTCGGCTAGAGTGAACAAGTCCACTCCAATGGAATCATTTAAGTCCCTATCTAGCTTGATTCTCCCAGGTAGATGAGGTAGGGGTCGCCGATGGGCGGCGCAGACTTCGCAGTGCAAGTTGAGTGCCATCTCGACCGCTCTTTGGGATCCACCCGTCACTCGGATGGCCCGGGCCAACGCGTCGTTGGCAGGGTGCCCCGTGTTGACGTGGAGCTGCAGTATGGCGGACTTGAGCGTCCGCTCCTCCGCTGCCGTCAAGGCTGGCTCTGCGGGGGCTGCCGGGGCAGGCACTGTCCTCCTCGCGGCTCTCCGTCTCGTTGGTTCCGCGGGGTTTGCCTCGCGGTGCTCGGTCATGTTCGTCTTGCGAAGCTGCTTGACCAGCATGGCGACGAGCTTGTCGGTGTAGTTCTCGCTGTCCTTGGCGAGCTTGCCACGGGCCTCGACGTGTTTGTGTAGGCCGTCGCAAAGCTTGTGCAGCGAGTTGTCGATCCCGTAGTGGTCGGTGATAATCCTCCACGGCTTCTTGATCGCGTCCCCGCTCCTGGTCTGAAGGCCGTAAGCGCAGCCATCGAAATCGATGATGCGCGGGAGCTGATCCTTCAGCTTCTTCGCGGTGTAGTTCTTCTTCTGATCCCAGCCGTCGCAGTAGCGCGGCCACTCGAAGGAGACCGCGAGCTGGCTGCCAAACTCCTTCCGCAGGCGGCTCATTGACGTCAGGAAAAGGTCGATCATCCTCGCGGAATACTTCCGGTCCTTCTCCAGCTTCTCGGCCTTGCGGGGGTCGATCTTCAGGATGATGCGCTGCAACGTGGTCCATGGCGTGCATGGAAATGCGGCATGGACCCGTGCACTCTGGCCCTTCCGCAGGTTCTTCCGAATCTTGTCCTCGAGCTTCTCGACGATGGGCTTCCGAGAGAGGTCGTATCCAGGAAGACCGCAACGTACAGCAGCTCCTCCACTCTCAGTCCACTTCGCACTGAGCTTGCTGTCAGGGTTGCAGCACCACTCGTAGAGGATGGTGGTGTTGCTCGAGATTCCGCTCGAGCTCGTAGTTGACTTGGCCAGGTCAGCCTTGAGCGCCTGGCTGACTGTGTGCGGCTTAACGCCGCTCTTGTTGGTGACGATGGCCGACCGCTTGCCGGCGGTCAGCTGCAGCCTTGTCCCTTTCTTGAGCCGACGTACCTTCATCTGCTCCTCCTCCACGATGTTGACCTCCTTCGGGTCGTTGTCGTTCTCGATGTCCAGCGTGACCGAGTTGCCGAAAACACGCTCGGAGCAGAACCCGAGGTGGCAACAGTCTGTATAGGACTTGGTGCCGCAGGCCACGCAATCGTCGAGGGGCTCGGCGATGCAGGTAGTAGCCGAAATCATTGTTGGAGCAAACGTCGGCGGCGCGACCGCCGTCGAACAGCAGACCAACGCAGAGCTTACGGCGGCCATGAGCCTTGAGCTGCCGCCGCGTCGCTGTTGAAGTCGTCTCGGTACATTGAGCTCCTTCTTGGGAATGAGTCTCGTGATATTCTCGAGCAAGTTGCTCGCCTTCGTAGTGAGGTTGACCGTGGGCTTCGGGGCTGGCCGCTTGGCGATGCCCTTAGTACTTACAGCCTTCGGTCCAAACTCGTGGCCCGCGCCCTCGATGGCGAGCCAGTCCTCCGGGTGGAGGTCGATCGCGGGATGTCCTGCGCTGCTCGTGATGAGCTTCTGGGAATGGTTCCCAATGCGGATCTGTTCCCGCCAGAGCGAGATGTCGATCTTGCTCGGCTGAATGAAGTCCCGGCCGATAAGCAGGCCGAGCGTGGGGCTGTCCACGACGCTGAATACTATGCGACCAGCGCGTCCACACAGGACGAGTGGGGCTGTGACGCGCAGCTTGCTCGGGAGCGCGCCGCCGTTCCCGAACCTGTAGACTTCGTTCTCGGGCTCCTCCAGGATCTGGTCGGCCAGACCCATCTTGGTGAGCTTCTCCTTGTACTGCTTGTACCAGCTGAGCCCGCCAACGCAGAAGAGACAGGCAGTGTCGATCACGCCGACGCCGTCGTCGTTGGGCTTCTCGCCAGCGTTGGTGGTGTTTATGGTGGGCAAATCTGGTACCACGCGCTCGGAGACCAGAGTCTCGGGGGGCGGAGTGATCGGACCTTCTGGATGAAGAATCACTTCTTCGTCACCGAACTCCACGTGATTCTGGTCGTGGACCTGCTCGGTGATGTTGGCCTGGCGGTGCGAGCGACCTCCGCCGCCTCGTCCTCCGCCCTTTTGCTTAGAATTTGGGGCGAACTTTCGAGCGCCTGGTGTCGGGCACTCCTTGTCACCGGTCCAGTGCCCCGCCTCGCCGCAGTCCCAGCACTTGGAGTTCTTCTTGCGCTGGTCCACGCGGCCTTGTAGCTTGCCCGCGGGTCGGCGCTTGGGCGAAGCCTTCCCGCGGCCCTTGATAGCCTCCCGGGCCGACCGTATGGTCGCCATGGCCTCGGGAATCGCGGCGAGCTCCGCCGCGGCAGCCTCCACCTTGGCAGAGTCGTCCCGATCGAACACCTCGCCGAGGTCGTAATTGGACTGCTCCAGCTCGGCGCTGAAAGCCTCGAGCTCCTGGCGCACGATGTCCTGGACGTCTGCCTCCGTGTCATTGTCGTCGCCGTCCTCCGAGTCCTCATGCTCGTCTTCTGGCTCGTCAGCGATGTTGGCTGAACGTGCTCGGCTTGGCGGTGAGCGCTGCCAACTACTGTTTGATCGCTGCGGCCACGATCGTGACGGCAAGCTTGCGTGTCGTTCCGATGTATGGATATCGGGGAACATGCGCACCAGCAGGCCCCTGATGCGCTGAAATGAGTAGTGCTCGTCCGGCAAGTTGCCCACGACGCGCTCACGGCGCTCGGCCGTGAGCCCAGCCTTGCGTAGCAGGAACCAGCCGGCCACGTCGTCAAGCGTAGTGAGGCCAACCTCGTTCTCACGTAGTTGCTGTAGTCCCGCCTCGAATCGCACGAGCCAATCCGTCATGCGTTCTCCACGGCGGCGATGGTGCTGAGTCGACTCGAAGAACTTTTCTAGCGTCTCTCCCTTCTGCACCGGTTTCTGCTGGCCTAGGTTTGTCTCGAGGTGCTTTAGCACGTTCTCGATGCCCTTCTGGTTGCGATCGCGCTTCTTCTCGTTCGCATCCTCGATGCCGTCGTCCGGCGGCGGGTGGAGTTCCTGCTCCGTCATATTGAGAGCAGCCGACCTGGCTGTACCCGTAAAACGCAGGACTAACTTCGATGCCAAACTTTGTGTCACTTCCAAGTTCTCACTGAGCTTCCACAATTGTACCTCCTGTTTGTAATCTCGCCATTTCGCTGGATCTCCATTCCAGCTTGGCATCACTGACTGGTTGTGCGTGAACTCCGTCATCTTGACACCGTCGTAGGTGAAGTATGTGGCGTCGCTGACACCGTCGTAGTAAGGGAAGTATGTGGCGTCGCTGACACCGTCGTAGGAGAAGTATGTGGCGTCGCTGACACCGTCGTAGGAGAAGTATGTGGCGTCGCTGACACCGTCGTAGAGGGAGTATGTGGCGTCGCTGACACCGTCGTAGAGGGAGTATGTGGCGTCGCTGACACCTTCGTAGTAGGAGAAATATGTGGCGTCGCTGACACCGTCGTAGAGGAAGTATGCCGCGTCGCTGACACAGGCGTAGGAGAAGTAGCTGTCGTCGCTGCTGAGGGTGGGAAAAAAAATGGGGTTGCTGGCGTCGCTGACGCTGGCGTTGGAGCTGGCAGGGATGTAGGCGTAGTAGGCGTAGTCGCTGGCGTCGCTGACGCTGGCGTTGGTGCTGGCGTCGCTGACGCTGGCGTAGATGCTGGCGTCGCTGACGCTGGCGTAGATGCTGGCGCTGAGCAACAGCGCAAGGAGGCCGCTGGGCCTCGATTCCAATATGGAGTGCGACGTCGCGGACGTCGTCTTGAGTATACGGCCCCGCGGGCCAGGATAGCGAGCCTCGCTCCAAGCTGCCACTGCGATATGGATATCGCTGACATCGTTTGTCGAGGAATCGCGCGGCGAAACTCTCTGCGTAGCTCTAAGGCCAAGGGCCCTAGTTTGAAACAAAATGGCGGCGACAAGGCGGGCGCGAGAGATAGAGCGGGGAAGCAGGGAAGGAGCAGGAAAGGCACGGGGAGTGAGCGGGAATCACACCAAGAACACCTGCAACGAGCACGGAAGGCCGTGACACTACGGAAATGGCCACGAGCAGCTCCCGAACTTGTACGACTGGTTGTGATGGGGTACAGTACTGATTTGCGCTACCATCTGTGCCGACGAGCACTACAACTTCTGGCTTGCCGACTACGACGGCAGGGACCAAGAGCACTTGCTTTCTGGGACAAAATCACTATCAATACCGACACCAAGGGGCCACTCAACGCCTATCGTGCCCACCTGTCTTCCTTGGGAGCAACGAAGTGCGACGACGACAGCTTCTGGAGAGGCCCACGGGGGGAGGTGCGCCTCACTGACAGAGCAGACCGACAACTACACGAACTACGGCTGATACTCCGATCCCATGAATGGGCCATCCTCCAGAGACGGAGCCGACGGGAGAGCCCCATAGCAGCCGGAGTGCCCTTTCCGGCTGCCGCCGTCCGCGCGGCACAGGAGGCGCAGAAGAACAACCCGACCCTCGACGCCCACATCGCCGCAGCGCTGTGCGGATGTGTGGTCTCCGACGCACTGCTGGAGTCCAACCGGGGGGGGGAGGTCTCAACCACGTGCGACCACTGCGGGGAACAGCACGTTCCGACGCTCGACCACATGCACTGGGTATGCACAGCCAACGCCGACCTGCGGCGAGGCATCACGACACCGACGGCGGACCTCACGCGACGGCTGGGCTGGCCGACGGAAAACGTCACTTGCAGAACAACCACCACATGGATCGCCATGGTGCTAGCTATGGCACGTATCCGGGAGCGTGCATTGCAGCACCGGCACCAACGACCACACGACGACCCAACGACCACGACCTACATTATAACTTTTCACAACCGACGCATCAGATTGGCTCAATTGATACTCGTGTGGTGTCTGGGCAGCTCAGTTCTCCTTCGGGCTGCTATTTCTACTCCGCTTGTATTATTGGAAAATCATGGTGGGTATACATGTTGTGCTACACGTATGTGTGTTGGGCAATATCACGGTGGTTTTATATTTTGTATTGCATGTACGCGTGTTAGGAAAATTTGCGGTGTGGGTTTGTTGTGCAGTTCAATGCAATGACGGGCCGGGTACACCATATGACGTTTTTTTTTTTGTGGACAATTTTGGAAGAAGAAGGAGAAAGATGATGGGGGCGACCGCGATGCACCACATGGACTCCCGTGCACTCCATGGCGAAAAGCGGCATAGCAGGTATTAGGCTGCGTGTCAGAGCCACCGGGGGGAGGGCGAGGAGGAGAAGAGAAGAGAAGGGAGACGAACGCGCCTGCCCAAATATACGAATTCCCACAAACCCGTATCATCCAGAATGGGCACGTGTTGGCATCGGCCACGCGGCCGGGACGGGCAAGCGCGACCCGTGACAAGAACTGCCCGGGCATTTGCCCCAAGTCGGCGCGACACAGTGAAACTACGACTGAAACGCACATTCAGAACCATGCACTCGGGTGACAGGAGGGGGGGGGGCGAGGAGGAGGAGGAGGAGGAGGAGGAGGGCTAGACGGCAAAGCCGACGAACGTGTGAAATCATGGACAACGAAGCGGGCCCCGTCCCGCGCTGAACCCATGCGCCAAAGAGGCCCCCAGTGAGCTACAGCTCACAACTCTGTGTGCTAGAAGCTGCGGCGCAGCGAAGAACAAGAAGAAAGGAGGAGAAGAGGAGGACGGATGGCACCGGCGCCCTCCCTGCACCGGCGCGGGCCGGCAGCTCGGAGGACGGGCAGAAAAACTCCATGCATGGCGGGCGCAACACAGTTCGATGCCAAAACGGCATCAGAGAGTTCAAACAGCTTCAAACTTGCACGCGCAGGACAAGGGAGAGACGGAAAGAGCAGACGGACCCCGGGCCCGAGAGGAGAGGGGACAAGGAGAGGAGAGAGGGGGAAGAGGCCCCGCCAGGGGCCCGGACCCCAGGCCCGAGGAGGAAGAGCCCCGAAGGGGCCAGGAGCGGGAGAGGAAGGGGAAGTCCGCGCGCGCATGCCCTCGGGGGCTGGCCACAGAAGTGGGCTCGAAGGCAAAATTCGGAAAAGGGCCCGAACTGGGAGGCGAAGCGCCTACTCCTCGGCGGCAGCGTCCCCGCTCTCGTCCCGCGACTGCCCTCGACGTGCCTCGCTGCAGTACTCGCGAAAGACCCCTGCGAAGTCGCCGGCGGGGACGGCTCCATGACGGCTCAAGTTGTGAGTGCGATACAGCCCGCACACTCCGACTGCCCAGTTGGTGAGCTCGTCATCGGTCAGCCGGCCCCCCAATGCGGAGAAAACGAGCCAGCGCCAGCTCGCGCTCCAGCGGCAATTCCTGTAGCAGCGACCGGACGACCCGGCAGGAAGCGAAGTGGCGAATCGAGTCTTGGTCGTGGCCACAGCCAAAACGGCAGCGCGTGGCGTGCCAAAACCGGGAGCCAGCGCACCACCGATTGCACCAGAGACGCAACACTGCCGCCCATACCCGCGGCTGGCACAAAGCTCCAATCCGCCTCAGCGTCTCCGTAGCAGGATCGATGCGAAGACGGGGAAGAAGCGCCAACGGCCAGTGCTGTGCTTCCTTGTCAGCAACGCTCGGAACTGCGCCCCCGGCGAAGGGCGCACATCTGCGCAGAGCTGCAAGGCCGCGTGCTTCTGCCACCCCAGCTGCTGGCGCCATTTCGGGTTGTCAGGGCCCCGGCCTCTGAGCACTTGAACGCGCTGGTGTGCCGCCTGAAGGGCAGGGATAGAAGCAGCCTGTTTCCAGAGTGTCAACCAGGCAACTCTGGCCAGCGAAGCGCCCTCCGGGCACTCCAGGGCGGCCATCGCCTGAGCCCTCCGGGAGATATCCAAACTCCCACCAGCCTCATACTGAACCACTCGCGCCTTCGCCGCCACCATGGTCGACTCCACGTCCGTGAGGCTCGCGGGGAAACCGAGATGTCCGAGCTCCTGCAATGCCTCGGTGGTGATCCAATCACACGGGCCTGGGAAAAGGCGCCGCGCGGCCCTCACAATGGCGTCCTGGAGGCCTTCGGGGGGGGCGCTCCAGCTGGCCCACGAACAGCAGAACTGAGACCATGTAGACGCGGAAAGCTTTCAAGGTGAATAGGAGACCCGCGCCTAACCGCCCCCATTGTTCCGCCCGCGCCGCGAACTTGAGCAGGGACTTGCCCCATGCCAGCTGCGCCTTTCCGGGCCCCAAATAGACGCCCAGATACTTGGCCGCGCTGGCAACTGTCATCCCGCCCCACCCCGGCGCGCATCTGCGTAGCAGTGCCTTCGCGTGCTCTATCGCATCCGGGCCCAACGGAACGATCACCGACTTCCCGACGTTGAGATGCAGACCAGAAATGAGGGCGAACTCATCGAACAGCTGCTTCAAACGCTGTAGCTGCGGGCCTGCGTTCGCCAGCACCACCGCCAAGTCGTCTGCGAATGCGCGGTCGCAGGGCTGACGCATCGCGCGGCCGAGCTTCCTGAGGAACAGATCCGAGCAAGCGGCATGCAGCAAAGGCGATAATGGACAGCCTTGCCGAATCCCCCGAGTCGTCGTAAAGCCTCTGAATCGCGCTCCCGCCAATAATGAGATCTCACAGTAACTGTTCGTGTAGAGGGCGCCAGTGAAGGCAAGCAACCACGGCGGCCATCCCAAGTGCTTGAAGAAGGCCATGAAGAGCTGCTGCTCGATCGATGGGAAGGCCGCGGCATAGTCGAAGAAAAACGCCAGGCCGCCCGTCTCCAGAGCCGCGCAACGAAGCATCTCCTCTTCAATATCCACGATGTTGCTGAGCATCGAGCGCCCTTGAATGAAGCCCCTCTGCTCCTCGGTGATGAGGGGCCCCAATGCCGGCCCAAGCAGCCACCGGCACGCACTGGCCAGGAGCCGATTGTCTGTGTTGGTGATGCTGAGCGGCCGCACACCGCCAGCGTCGTAGAGCGCTGCCCCGTCCTCGGTCTCCCCGCTGGGTTGCTTCGGGAGGAAGATCAGCAGGCTAGCGTTGAAGTCCGGCCAAAGCTCACGCAGCGCCCCGGTGTCATTCATGTCGCAGACCTGCTGGAAGCCCTGGTAAAGCACATCGATGGACAGATCCCCAAGTTTGCGCCATGCTGCGTATGGGATGCCGTCTGGACCGGGGGCAGAATTGTTTGATTGTCGCAGTGCGCGCTTAATGTGACGTCGCTGAAACTGAAGTTCCTGAAGCTGCTGGTGCGAGGGGCTCCTGCGACAACTCTTCGCTAATCCCGCGAGTGGTGAATGCCTTGCCCCAGTGCTCCCCCAGCGCCTGCGCCTGCGCCCCGGGCTCCGCGAGGTGCTCGCCCTGCTCCGACCGCACCGCTTCGAGCGACAGAGCCTGCCTCGGGGGTAGGCGGTGCAAGAGCTGCGTGGCATTTCTTCTTCGCCTGAGGGCTACGTCGGCGGCCCCCTCCCGGAGGTCGGGGTGAGTCGCGCTTAGCTCGTTCGCAGCGTGCTCCGTGGCCAACTCGACAGCATGGTCGCGAATGGGCTGGAGCCCCCTCGTGGTGTACAAATTGATGTCGTATGGGTTAGCTCGCAGTGCCCCCAGGGTCGGGTAGCGCGCCAAGCAGGCGGAGACGGCGCCCGCGGCTCCGGCCTCCGCTGCACGAAGGAAGCGCATCGCAATGCCCAAGCGGTCCTCGAGACTGGCGGCTGGCATCGTCTGAGGGGGGGCGTGCAAGATGCTGGAACCAACATCCCGCATGCATTCCTTCAGGGGCCTGATGCGGTTTATGGCCGTGTCCTCCTCTAGCTCGGCCCGACGGCTGTGAAAGCGCAACCGGGCCTTTCGCGCGAAATCGGGATGATGGATTTGGGCATCGGTCAGCGGCCGCTCCTGCTGCGGGAGGTGCTGCGGCAGACGCCTGGAAAATAAGACCGCCCTGTGGTTCGAGACATCGGGCTTCCACTCCAAGGCCACCGCCTTCACCTCCCTGCCCAAGTGCTCCGCGGCATGCTGATTGCAGTAAATGCGATCCAGCCGGGACCGCGCACTATTAGAAGCGAATGTCATTTCGGGCTGGTGCATCTCTTGCATGGCCCAGCGTTTGCCGATAACCTCCTGAAGGTGCGCCTCCTCGCGCCCGCCCCCGCGCCCAGAGCTCGCCGCAGTGGAACACGAGCGACGGTCGGCGTCCACGGTGGCCCAATTGAAGTCCCCCCCCCCCCCCAAGATCGTCAAGGCACTGAACTCGCTGCGGATGAAGTTGCCCAACCTCGAGCGCATGGCCTCGCGGAGTGCCGGGAAGGTGCGGCAGCGCTGCGCCTGCTCCGCGGAAAGCCCATAGCGGCCCATCTCCTGCACCTCCGCGCCAGCCTGGAAATAGCAGACAGTGAGATCGAGATTGCCCAATGGGCCCGCGAGCTCCAGCCTGGCAGCGCGCCCGGGCCAGAGAACCTCCCAGGCGACCTCCGTGAAGTTGTTCAGCAACGTCTGCTTGGCGACTATCCCGACGCCCGCGCGCGCCGCGCTGGGCCCAGGCGACCACCACGCTGCAGTGCCAGAAGGGGGGCTCCAGGCCGCATGCTGTCCAACAGTGCCGTGAGCCTCCGTGATCAGCACCGCGTCGCTGCGCGTCAACAGCGTCTTCAAGTGGGTAAGCTTCGGCCCGCGGCGATGCTCCTCGCTGGCGAAGAAAACTTGCGCGTTCCAGGTGATGACTGCTAGGTCGCCCCGGTATTGGCCGGGCCGCGCCACCTGTGAAACCATCGCTGGGGCAGGCAGGGAACGCGCAGGCGGGAGTATGCGAGCGCGCTCTATTAAACCCAAGGCTCGAAGGAGCCGCTGGCGTCGATAAATTTGGAGCGGAACGTCATCCACGCAGGAGCGCCTCCCGTCAGGTTGAAACGCGCTGGGGAGAAGATCGACCTCAGAGAGAACAAGCGGAGACAGCTCGGGCAGGGGCCTATCAGGAACGCTGGGAACACTCCCAGGACTGGAATAAGACACGGGGCTGATGCCAAGACTGGAGCTTAAAGCGGGGTTGAAATTCCGAGCTGGAGCTAAAGAAAACTGAAACTGCGAATGTGCGCCGCCAGGCAAAAAATAATCTGCCGCACAATGGTGCGAATTGCAGGGGGAGGGACTAGAGGAGGAACCAAGAGGAGAGTTGGACCGTGCAGGGGCACACGGGTGAGTGCGAGCATGGCTCCAACAACTCGGCTCAACAGAGGCTGAGTGGAGAGCAAGAACGATGTCGAGCATCCAACCTGTGGTGCCCTCAGAAGTCCAGAACTGAATTCATTCGTGCACGGCGCTCCCAGCCACGCTGGCTAGTCAGAAGGGGCTGCCGACGCGCGCCCCCAGGGATACCCTCCGCGTCGAGCCTGTCACTGGCGATCTTGAAGCCGATCAGGTCTGTGCCAACCTGCACCGTCTGTCCGTGCAGCGCGGCCTTCACCTTGCGCACTTCTTCCAGACTGGCCAGACGAAGCTGAAGACGGCCTGGAGGGGCCGAGATGTCCTTCCGCGCCATGTGGGCGTACTCCCCGGTGCGCGGCTCGCGGGAGTAGTCGGTTTCCACGATGCTGAGGCCCGTCTGGCTGCACGCATGCTGCGTCACCAATTTGAGCACCTCCCCGTCCTCCTTGCCGAGCTCCCCTGTGGCGATCAGCTCCGCGAGGTAGTCCCGGTCCGAGGCCTGACGGTTGCCCCGGCGCCTGCCGGCTGCCGGCGCCTCCGTCGTCGCTGCAGGTGCAGCAATGGTTCTCCCCCCATGGCGCGACGCCTTCCACTTGAGGCGGAAGTGGGTGGCCTCGGGGCCCTCGCGCACGACGTCGTCCATAGTCCCCGTCCACTGCGCAGCCTCCGCGGTCGGGAGGACCAATAGCTTTGCGGGCGTGAGCGCGACCATCTGGCTGCAGAGAGGCCAGAATGCAGGCGGGCTCCCCGGAGCAGCAACCTCCAGCACGCAAGCGTCCTGAGCGTCGTAAATCGCGTGCAAGGCCCACCACGCATCCTGCGGCAGGCGGCCGGCCACACGGAAGCGCTGCATCAGAATGGCGACCGCCGCATTGGTGAATGAGCCAGGGAAGAGCACCTCGAAGCAGACGCGAGGGACGGCATGTGAGCTCAGCGGACTCCGTCGGCGCTGCCTCACCGTGATGTCCTGCACCCCGAGTAAGGCCAACCGCCCTAGGAGCGACCGTAAATCGTCCGTCCTCGTGTCATGTATGCATGTGATGCTATGCCGTATGTGCATGTGATGCTATGCCCATGACGTATGAAGGTGCACCATGTGACGTATGTGCATGTGATGCTATGCCCTGACGCTACGTGTGGGGCCAGGAGGGGCCGCTCCTGAACAACGGTCCCCACAGCTCTTCGATTTGCGTGGTGTCCTCGCACGCCTACGGATTGGGGACGCAGCTTGGTTCTACCCCCGCGATTGCCGTAAGAAGATCATGCCACTACCATGAGAGGGACATGCCATTGCCATAGAAAACTATACCATGATCATGAGTCAACCATGCATTTACCATAAGAAACCATGCCAATACGTTAATAGAGACATACGGCTACCACAGGAAAGCCAAGCCACTACTATGAGAAAACCATGCGAATATCATAAAAACCATGCCATGGCCATCATAACACCATGCCGTGACCATAAGAAAACCAAGCGGTTACCGTGAGACAACCATGCGGATGCAATAATGTAACCATACCGTTGTCGTGATAATATCATAAGATCACCCTGAGAAAGCCATGCCATTACCATGCGAAAACAATGTCACCATGACAAGCGACTACCGCGAGGAAGCCACGCGATGACCACGAGCAAATCATGTAAATTCCACGCGAAAGCAATTCTTTCACCACGAGAAAACAATGCCATGACCGTAGGACAACCATGCGAATATAATGAGAAGACATGTCAGCACCGCGAGCAAACCATGCGATTACCATGCGCAAGCCATGCCAATACCAGAAAACAGCCATGTCATTACCAAGAGAAACAAGTCCATTGCCATGGGAGAACCATGTCGATGACACGGAAAAAAAACACGCCTTCAACATGAGAAGGCCATGCCTTTACCATCGGAGACAAAAGCAACAAATGACCACTTCAAAGCCATGCCATTGCCATGAGAAATACCACATCGCTACTATGAGAAAACCATGACATGGCCATGAAAACAAACATGCCATTAGAAAACCATGCGGCTCGCATGGGAACCATGCGATTACCATGGCATGCGATGACCACTGGAAAACCATGCCAGCACCATGAGAAGACCACGCGCTTACCATGATAAAACCTTACTATTACCACGCGAAGAACAAAGCCATGCGGTGGCCATGAGACAAACCTGCAATTGCCGTGAGACAGCCATGCCAATACCGCAATGGCACCATGCGAATACTATAGGAAAACTATATCGTAACAACAAGCAGCCCATGCGATTACCATAAGCAACCACACCATTACACCAAGAAGGCCAGGACATGACCATAATGAAACCACAATAGCACCATGTCATTGCCAGGGGGGGGCTCTTATCACTACCATCAGAACGCCATGCCATTGCCATGGGATGACCATGCTACCGCCACGAGAATACCGTATCATTACCATAAGAAAGCCGTGCCGACACAATGGGAAAGCCATGCCAGTACCACGTAAAGGCCATGCCATTACCATGAGAAAACAATGCGACTACCATGAGAACAACGCGCCATGGTCATGAGCCAACCATGCCATTGCCGCGCGAACGACCATGCCATTGCCATGGGGCAACCATGTCATTTACCACTGGGGGAAACCATGCCGTTACCATGACGAGACCATGTCACCGCCCGGAGAAACAACTTTCCATTAACATTGGGCAGCCATGTCATTACCACCAGAAAACCATGCCATTACAATGGAGAAACAATGCCATCGCCCTGAGAAAGCGACGCCAGCGCCGCGCGGAAACCTTACCATATGAAAGCCATGTCACCATCATAAGAAAACCACGTCATTGCCATGGGGAAAACCATCCGCACCATAGGACAACCATTCCAGTACTATAAGAAAACCACGTCATTACCACCAGACAACCATGCCATTACCCTTAGAAGACCATGCGGGTATCATAAGAAAACAATGCGACTACCATATAGAAACCTTGCAATGACCATCAGAAAGCCATGCCTTGATCATAAGAAGGCTACCGTGAGAAAGCCATGCCATTGCCCAGGGAAAACCATGTCGCTACTCTAAGATAACCACGCCATTACAATGAGACAGCCATGCCATTGCCATTAGAAAGCCGCGCCATTACCGCGAGAAAACCACGCCAATCCCAAGAGAAAACCATACCGCCACCATAAGGGAACCATACCAGTACCATAAAAAGAACCGTGCCATTGCAATACTAAAGCCATGCCATTACTACACAAAAACCACGCCACTGCCATGGGAAAACCTTGCCATTACCACGAGAAGGCTACACCATTACCATGCGACAACCATGCCACTGCCACGAGGCAGCCAAACCATACTAGTACCATAAGGAGACCATGCCCATACCAAAAGAAATACACGCGATTACCATGAAAACGACCATGCCATTACCACGAGAAAACCATGCCTTTGCCATGAGAAAAAAACCATGCCATTACCATGAGAGAACCATGCCAGTACCATTATGAAGCAAGCCACGTGCTACAGACCCTCGATTCGCGAAAACCCAAAACAATAGTGTTGTTAATCGTGTTGGTAGTCGTGCGTAAGTGTTTTTGCGACACCAGGAATAAGTCGTGTACAGAATGCTGGTTTCCAAGGAAAGAGTAGTGTAAGTTGTCGGCTTTTTTCAAAAAGACGTGCGTTCGCCGCGCGGTACTCGATCAAAAATCCAAGCAGTCGCGTTTTGGAAGCGTCGGAAATCGAGGGCTCGATCCGAAAAATCGGAGAAGACCGAGCGGCCCCCAACGCTCCGAGAAATCCGACCCGAAGGTCCACAAATCGGAGTTCTGATCGAACACAGCGCGGCGGGGTAATTTCACCGTGCGCCACTAACTACCAACCTGGTTTCCAGCACCCCCAGAAAGCAACATTGAGCATGCGACTGCTTTCCGATGCCCCCACCAGGGTACACAGGTCTACCTTCAACATACAACTCAGGATGAGTTCGAGTTAGCTGGGGCAGGAAAGGGGGAATACCAACAAGAGGAAGTGGGAGAGGGAGTTGCTGGGGGAGGCGGGCAGACGACGAGGAGGGGTCTGGCGGAAAGGCGGCGGCCTCAACACGACACCGCATTCAGACCACCGCGTTTTTGTTCATTTGTTGCTGCGCTCGGCGGGCGCAGGCATCCCGAGCATAACGACGCAGGCGAGCCAGCAGGAGTCGTCTTGCTGGCCCCTTTTTATAATCAGCCCATCGGCTGGCCAGGGCGAGAGCCATCTTCTGAATAAGAACCGTGTCTGTTGCGTGTGTTCCTCCTCCTCCTCCCCCCCCTCCTCCCCCCCTCATCATCATCGAAACCTCATCATCATCATCATCATCATCATCATCGGCATCTCGCGCCTCGGCCCACGCCGAGCGAGCGCCGCCCTACTGCAGGCAACGAGCCTTCTCGGTCTGCGCCCAAACGGCTGCATGCAAGACCGAGCTCGGGTCGACACCAATCGATATCAACATCTCGACGCGCTTGCCTATGGCAGTGCGCTTCTTGACCTTGTCGGCCTTGTGGGCCTCAAGGTCATAGACTATGAGGCCGCTCACGTAAGTCGCGAGGCCTTTGACAACGAGGTCGGGGAAAGAAGCGAAACGTGGATCTACATCACTGTCGAACGCAGCGACCAGATCTGCAGCATCCTGGTGGGCCTGGGGGGAGCGGGGCAGTGGTCATCGCCATCACCATCGTCATCGTCATCATCATCACCATCATGAACCTCATCATGATCATCACCACCGTCATCAGCATCATCATTATCGCCATCATCACTACCACCCTGCCCACCAAGGCTGGGGGGCATGAAGACCAGGAGGGGTGCGCCATGAAGGCGAAGGGTTGGAGAACTGGGAGGCGGCGGAAGCGAGAGTAAAAGGGGTACATGGGATTTGGGCGGAAAGGAAATGAGGGAATGGAGAGAAAGGAGGGTGAAGACAGAAGGGATGGGAGAAGGGAGGGCAGAAGTGAGGCCGTCATGCCCCCCTACACCCACACTCCAACGATCCCCGTACTCCCACTTGCTACTCCCTACTAAAACGATTCGCCTAAGAGGGGGGAGGAGGGGGAATAATGATCCCCCCCCGACTCGGACCCCCCCACAGCCTCCTCAACCCCATCCTCATCATCCTCCTCATCAGCATGCCTCCGTCAAGCGCCCGAGGCAAGCGTGGAAACGCAGCGGGTCTGGCATCTTGCAGACCGTGACGTCGAGCGTCGCCTTGACAGTCTTCCAGTCGTTGTGCTCGAGGCCGTTGGTCCAATGTCCGTTCTCGACACCGCCCTGCCACGTCGTGACTGTCAAGAGCGCGTCCGCAACGTTCTCGTGCATTGAATCGAGAGTGGTCTTCACAGCGTTCCCGATTGCAGCGTCAGCAGGCCCCGCCAGCTTGGCCAGGAGGTCAGTGACGCCGTGCGTGGAACCGATCTCGGTGAACTCGGCGAACGCGTTCTTGGCGCTCTTGTTGACACGATGCAGCTCATCCAGCGCCTCGCGATCTGGCGGGGCCAAGCCCATGGTCGCATCACGAGGCAAACCCACGAAACACACGGCCAGGCGCGCCAAGCCATCGTAGCACTTCGCCGCCCCACGGTACATCTGCAGTGCCTGGGACTGCTGGTCAGCGGGAATGCCCATCATCAGCAGGTCCTTCGAGTCTCCCAAGTTCTGCTCGAGCTCGTCCGTTGGCATGGCCAAGCCCTCGGAGCAAAACAGCGACACGCCATGGAACATGAACGCGTCGATATTCTGGCAAGCGCCCATGAATAAGTTCACGTCCTCGGGGCGCTGGAGCTTCAGGCCATGCGAGCGCTGCATCACAACTCCAAGCTGAGACAACGTCTGTGCACTCGCCTCCTGGGCGACCTCCTTGACGGCCTTCACGAACTCATCCAGGGTAGCTCCCGCCTGCACGCTCAGCAAGATTGTGGAAATGTCGGCCACCCACTCCGAGATGTCATTTAAGAATGGGAAGCTGTCCGACGCAATGGCCAATCTTCTGGAAGGCCTGGACGTCTTTGACGATCGCTTTGCCATCCGCGTATCTGCGTTTCGTCGCAACCACCTCAGCTCGAATCAGATCGACAAGCATGTCCTCCAGAGGTTGCATCATGCCGTTGACCAAGCCCGCCTGCAAACGCGGTACATTGGGAAGCACCTTGCTCAAGGCAGCAGCTCGAGTCTCATCCGTAGCTTCCGTCATGTCGGCTCTGCACCTCTGATATGTGGGCCCGAGCTCGCTGATCTGGCCGACGGACCTGCACACTGCATTGAACCTCTTCAGCCACTCGTCGTGGCCCTTCAATGCGTCGGGAACGGGCCTGAAGATCTGGCCCTTGCCCTGGTAAAACTCGGGCGCGTTTGTGAAAGCGGCTAGCTCGACGTCCTCGGCCAGCAACAGGTTCGGATTGAGAATTAGGTACACGAGCGTAATGGTATCCATCATATCGACCAGACACGACAACTCCGCCGACGGCACCTGGGAGGACCACGGATGGACCAAATAAGCTCGCACCTACCAGACAAGTGCCATCCCCGTGCAGCTCCGACCCCCGCCTCTAGCACCCCTGGACCAAGAATGTGATTCGGCTGGGCATAGCATGCTGCATATGCGTCGCAGAGGCAATCGCCAGCTTGGGTGCCGAACGCCATGCCCGTGCGATGTGGCTACAATAGCGATTGGTAGCGAGGCGCGGCTATCATCACTGTGGCCCGACCCACGCGCGAGGGAAACAAGACGGCTAGCCGCATGATCTGGCAACGTGACGCACGCAGCGAATATTTGGCGGACCGACCCAACGCACGGGATTGCAACGAGGCGGCGCGGACGGTAACGCTGCGAAGCCTCGGCGGACCCACGCGCCGCGCGAAGCGGCATCGGAAGGGCAACGCGGCGGCACAGGCAGAAGCGACAAGTGGCGAATTTCCGCAGGGCTGTCTCAACCCCACAGAGATCACAGCGAACTTCCACATTGTCAGAACTGCAATTGCTTAGCCACCGATCGCGCGATGCGGCAAGGAGGCGGCGCCAGACAACGAGGCGAATTTTAGGCGGACCCACCGAGCGAAACATGCGGCATCGAACCTCGATGGAACGTCGGCGGCAACGCGGCGAAACCACGGTGGACCCATACGCACCTTCAGAACGCGAAATCAACCCTTCAAATCACACCAGCCCTCTGAACGTGAGTGGTAGGTAACCCGTTCGATGCACCCCCCCCTCTTCCACTTGCGGGCACCCCTCCCCCTGCCCCCATCCCCTTGGGCCTGGAGGGGGAGCTCCGCTGGCAATTGAGGGCCTCCTATGCGACCCCTGGGAGGGCTATTCTTTGACACCCATCGCAAAAAATCGCGGCCTCCAGCGGGGGCAGGGGGGTGCCATCGACGCCGTGGCTTCTCATGCCAGGTTGTCTTCAAGAGACGCCTCCGGCCCTCCAAGACGACCCAATGCGCACGCGCCCAAGATCTTCGCGCAAGCTTTTCGAAGGAGCTCGCGCGAAGCTTGTCGAACCACCCGCACGAGCCAAGATGAGGGGAACGATGGGGAACGCGGGAGATGAGCAGAAGGGAAGGGGTGCAGCCAGAAGCAAAAGAGGAGGAGAAAGCGGAATCAACGTCCGACGGAGAGCGCCATTCGTTGTAGTGGGTATTGCTGGATGGGCTGGTGAGGAGTCGCAAAGCGTGAACGATTACAACAGCTCGCGTGCGCCATTGTCATCCATGTACATCATGCACGTCACTGTACATGTTATACATATGGCCCTCCTGTCCCTCCATTTTTGTCGGGTGGGCGAGGATGAAGGGGGGGGGGGGGGGGGTGCTGAGGGAAGAGCGTGCCAGTGGCGGTGGGAGAAGGCAATACGTCCACCGCAACAGAGTGGGCGAACGCGGCATCCAAGCACGCGGGGTGCGGTGCGGCCAGACAACAGGCGAGCCCAAGACTTTTTTGGTGGACCTGTGATGGCGGGGGCAGCCAGGAGAACATTCCCCTGGGGGAAACTCCGACACGCTGACCTGGATTGCGACTGGTCGCACCTGTCCCATGACGGGGTTATTCCCAGCAGCCGATGGCACAACCCATGTCGCAACTAGGCGGCGGTACGTTTTCGGGTGCAGAGGTGCAACCTACGGCGACTCGAATTGTTGGCCTTGTTCTCGGCGAGCGGAAATACAACTTACGGCAGAACCAACAATATACGGTTTGATTATCGGCGGCCGTCCGCGCGTGCTTTAGCGCAACCAACAGGAAACTGTGTTTTCTCGACGGCCGATGGCGCAACTCATGGCGCAACCATTGTGGGGTGGGTCCCCGACGGGCAAGGGCGCAACTTATGGCGCAACAAATGCGAGCGGAGGCATTCTCGGCGGCCGAGGGCGCAACCTATGGCGCAACCAACGCGATGCGATTTCCATCTCGGCGCGGCGCAACCTTTGGCGAGCCATATGCGAGACGATGTCAACCTTTGCGGCGGATGACGCAAACTATTGCGCAACCGAGGGGGGACTTGGTTTGATTTCGACGACCCAGGCACCCGCCTATGACGCCACCAATGCAGGCAGATTTCGTCTCGGCGGCCGCGGGCACAACCCATGGCGCACTCAATGTGCGGCTGTCTTATTCTCGCCGAGCGAGCGCGCAACTTATGGCGCAACCCGCAGGATGCGGTTTTCTTCTCGGCGGTTGAGGGTGCATCCGATGGTGCAACCAACGCGATACTGGTCCATTATCGCCGAACGGACGTGCAACCCATAGCTGGACCAACACCACGCGTCGTTTTCATTCTCGGCGGCTGAAGGCGGACCCCATGGGCAACCAATGGGGCGCGGTGCGATCCTCGGCGGCCGAGGCGCAACCTCGAGCGCAACCAACGAGAAACCTTGTATCCCCGACAGCCGTGGACGCAACTTCTGGCGCAACCCATGCGTCATGGTTGTAGTCTCGCCGACCGAGGACGCAATGCATGGCGCAACCCTCACGAGACGGTTGCAATCTCGGCGGCCGAAGGCGCACACGTTGGCGCAACCAATGCGGTGCGGGTTTCGCATCGGAGGCCGAGGGTGCAACCGTTTGCCCAACCAGTAATACACAGTTGTACTCTCGATCGCCGAGGGCGCAACCCAACGCGCAGCAAATAAGGGACAACGGTTCTTTTCGGCGGCCGAGGGCACAACCTCTGGGATAGCAGCCAGGGGCGGTTCACGTCTTGTCGGCCGAGCTCGCAACTTATGGCGCCATGAGTGCGGGGCGTTGTGCTTTTCTCAGCGGCAGAGGGCGCGCCCTGTAGCGCGACCAATATGCTCTGCGGCCGGCAGCGCAACTTCTTGTGCGACTAATAAGGGGCTGTTATGTTCTCGGCGTTTGGCGGCGAAGCCTATGGCGTAATCAGTTGGAGGCGGTGGTATCTTCAGAGGCCGAAGCCGAAACCCATGGCGCAGCCAACAGGAGATGACGTGTTTCTTTGCTGTCGATGGCGCGACACATGGCGCACACATGCGAAATTGTTATATCCTCGGCAACCGAATGACCAACAAAAGGCGCGATGAACGCGATAATGCGTTTTTTTCTCGGTGGGCGAGGGGGGTGGGGGCAACCAATGGCACAACACCTAGAAGACGCGTTCCCGCGGCGGCTGAAGCGGAACCTTCAGCGCAGCCCAATAGGAGAGCGTTTTATTTCGGCGGTTGAGGGCGCAACTTACGGCGCAACCAAGTGGTTGCAATTTATTCGCGGCGGCCGATTGCACAACCTATGACGCACCCGATAGGACGCGTGTTGGGGTTCTGTTGTTGAAGACGCAACCCGCAGCGCAACCCATATGAGTGCTTGTCCCCCTCTGCGGCCGAGGGCACACCATATGCCGCGCCCAGCGGGGGAACTGTCGCAGTTCCGTCGGCAACGGGGGCGATTGCGTCGGCGGCGGCGGCGGCGGCGATGATGGCCACCGCCACCACGACGCCCAATGCAACGATGGGCACGCCGACGTTGGGAAATGGTTAGTTTCCCAGCCCAGAGGGGGGAGGCGGAGGAGGACATGCCACTCGGGAGGGGACCCCTTGTCGAGCTTGCCAGCAGGGCGTCATCTCCAGGAGAGGTCCTCTCATCGGTGGCGCCTTCTGCGCCGTTGTTTCAACCGAAGGCGCATAAACATGACCGCTGTCATTTTTATGCGGCTGTCGTGCTAGGCTGAGATCGGCCTTGGGTCAGTTGGAGTGGGCGGGCCACCGACACCTTAGTTGCGCAACCTGCGTCGCAGGCAGACCCAGACATGCGACGTCCTGAAAACATCAGGGCAGAGGTTTTGGCAGTTTCTTCGGCCTCCTGGATCGTGCGCATTGGATGTTCAATTCTTGCGCATCGCGATGCGGCTGCCACCCTAGCAAAGCGTGTTTTCGAAACGTATTCCAGCAAGGAGAGGCGCCAACTATAGGACCACGAAATGAGGGGCCCGAACGACTCACCCCGACCGAGAAGCGAGGGGCCCGAACGACCCACCCCCGACCGAGAATTGAGGGGCCCGAACAACCCATCCCCGATCGAGAGCGGGAGGCCCGAACGACCCATCCCCGACAGAAATGACTGGCCCGAACGACCCACTTCCGACCGAGAGAACGGAGGGTCCCGACCGACTCACTTCCGACCGATAACTGATGGGCCCGAACGACTCACCTCCGACCGAAAACGGAGGGGCCCGAACGACTCACCACCGACCGAGAATTGAGGGGCCCGAGCGGTTCATGTCCGCCCGCACCCAGGGAGTTGGGTGGATTGCAGTGTCATTGCAAAGCGTTGCATTGTCATTGCGCGCTTCCGATCGGGAAACTCGAGGCGCCATCTTGGGACTCTGAAGGCCCTCCCGGGAGACTTCTTGAGGCTCATGGTTGGCCTCCCCTCCGAGCTCGAGGGAGCTCGGAGGGCCGCCAGCACCCTACCCGCCGCCCCCAGAGGCGCACCCAGGATAGCCTCCCGAAGGCCCCTGATCACATTTGTGATGTCCCAGCCCCCTCCCCCTACATGGCGGCCCGACCCAGCACTGTAGGGCCGAAGATTTGCCTCAGAGAGGCAACGCCGACAGTTATGACGATCACACCGCCCCCAAAATGGCCCAACGCGGTTCGCAGAAGCCACCGAGGCACGGCAACAATGGCCCGCGAGGCCCTTACCGAGCCACCAAGATAAGCCACGAAAAACGCGCCCACCCAAAACAACATAACACATCCAGAATCACCCCGAGAAACCACCAGGAAACAACCGAGAAGCACCACTGGAAACAGTGCCTTCAGGATGCCTCTGAACGACAGCGCAGGCACGGCAGCGGCATGAGCCGAAGGTCTTAGTTAATATGCAAGCGCATGTGCAAACAGGATTTGTCAAGGTTCACGGTTCGCTGATGTCCCAATGGCTCACCTCCATCTCAGCTTCCGCGACCTCCATGCAGAACTTCTCGATGTACTCCAGGACGCTGCTCAAGACGGGGATGCCGCCGTCGCCCGCCATGATCAGCGGCTCAATGATTTTTTTACCCACCACCTGCGAAAATAACGACACCTTCCACGGCGAGTCCAGACACTCGCACAGCGCGGCCTTCGGAGCCTTCACGTTGTAGACCTCGCCAGCGGTGACCTGCGACGCCCGCCAAGGCAAGGTAATGGTGACCAGCTCCTTGGCCATGTTCTCGTCGCACTTGCCCTTGAGTTGCTCGTTCTTCGCCCTGTGCAGCAAATTCTTGTGAACATCACTCGGGATCGGAATGCCTTCGTCCTTCAGCGCGTCCAGAGCTAGGTGCAACATCTCAGGCGACTGATCCATGATCACAGAGTAGTGCAGCATCTCGGCGTAGTTGAAAATCTTCAGCTTCTTCCGCATCTCCTTTGCCTCGTCCGTCCAACCGTGCTTGTGCAGCTTCTCGGCAGCGTCGGCCACGCGATGCTTGGCGACCCCCTGCTTGCCCTTGGTCATGGCACCCACGAAGTCTAAGGATGAAAGCTTACTCTCCATGTAGACAACGACGGTCTCCTGATTCAACGACTGGATGCGCACTTGCGCTGGCAACTGGCTGCCCTCCAAGCCGCCCGCAGTCCGGAAGCTGACCAACGACTCGCCTGCCACGGAGGCGGCATCGTCCATACCTTCGGGAGACCTGGCGGCGCCGCCAGGCGGAGTCCTGGCAGCGATCGGAGTCAACGGATCGTGGTGGAGCGACATGCCACTACTCTGGCGACGAGGTGCCGCAGGCGGTGGCACCGGCGGCTGCCTCGACCCCGGCGAGGCTGCCTCGACGACGACGGCACCACCTTCATCGCTAGGATCGCCATCGCCACCATCACCGCCAAGGCGGCCATCCCGCGTAGTCGGCTCCATGTGGTCAGCGCCGCGCCTCGCAGCTCTGTTGGAGTCCCTGCGCTCGTTCAGCCCTGCGGACTTCGCCTTGATGTCGTCCAGCTTGGGCGGAGCGACGATGAAGGAAGCCTCAAGCGTTGCGCCCTTCTCGTTCGGTACAAGCGCCTCCGAGAGAACCTCGCCGCAAACCTTGTTCAGGCACCTCGAGTCCTGCTGATTGAAGTAGTGCCGATCTGGGGTGAGCCTCTGAGTGCAACGATCCGCCATGAAGGTGTCGAAAAACTCCACCACGCGGTACTTGCTGAGCGGGTCGTATTCGAACTGCCACACTTTCTCGACCGATCCTGGCTCCCTGGGGTTCGGCAGCATCATAGTCGGGACGTGCTTCACGACCATGCCCTTGGGATCCCTGTCGAGCTCCGCCCTCAACTCACTGGCGTTCAGAACATTGACGTACCGCTTCACCGTGTAGCCCGAGGAATGCGACGCCGTCACCGTGGAAGGAATGAAATCCCTCGCCTTCTCCCCCCTCTTCACTGCGAGACCAGCAGACACAGCATTGTTCTCGGTGCCAGTGTTCTCGGCGGCCATCTCCTCGAAGCTCCTCCAGACTGGGGAAGTGTCCCATTGGAAGTCACGGCAATCCAAACACTGATCGCCCACGGGGGTCGAGACGCCGTTCGACACAGCGTGTTTGGCCCACAGCTTGCCAGCCTGTGGAGGAACCTCAAGCAAGGTGTTCAAGTGCGGGGGGGGGGGCGGGTGCTAAATGAAGACGCCGCCTAAGGCGCCGAGCGACTCATCCAGAAGCACCTAAGGCCCCAAACGCCAAACAAGGCCCAAACCACCCAACGCACCCACATGCGCCTAAGGCCGCCTAGGCCATGCCTACGCGCTTACATGGCCTGAGAGCAACCAGAAACGCCCGAAGCTCCTAGACACCCAAAGACGCCAGCGGCCCCCCAGACACCAGCTGGACTCGTTGAACGGAGCCGCAGGGCCCTGCGGTCGGTGCCAGACCCCGAGCAAAACAACAAACGTGGTGCACGTCGCCCTAATGAGTGTTTCTTTTCGGTTAAATAAATGGCGAGGCCTTGTCTGTGCTACACCGATCTATGCTCTCGCGCGCTTGCCGCGCTGGAGGTATTTGCAATGCAACTCGCTCACGTCACTAACCACCCCTGTTCAACCGACCTCGAGCAACGCGTTTGATTATGCGTCAAGCACGTTGTCCTAGGTTCGGACGTAGCTGTGATATGCACGCGGCCCGAGTCTGCTGTACCATATTTGTAGACCAGCACAGCTTACACCCTTGTGTGACCAATGCAACTGACATGGACATCGTTTCTGAAGGGCAGTGAGGATGCGCGAAGTGAACACTACATGGAACTATAAACGCATTTCTATAAATATATATGTCTATATCTAAGAGCGTGTCATTATCGACTTGTCCCCTCCCCCTAAGTGCATCCTCATCCTACTCCTTCACGTCCCCACATGCAGTGGTGAGCCTGAGACTCCTCACTCAGCCTGCAGCCCAGGGTCGTCAGCAGCCCTCGGGTCGATGAGGTCGCGCTCAGCCGCCTGCACGGCGGATGAACGCTAACATAATCGCGAATGGCACGACCATAGGCATAGGCCCATGATCGGCACAAACGCGTTGGCTTACGTTGGTGATCACCCGCCCCGAAGCCTCGCCGAAATCCAGCCCAGCCCACCAGGAGCGGTAGGCTTCAGACGCTGGCCCCGAGCTCTGACCAGCGGCCTCCAAGCTCTGGGCAAACTCGTCCCAGCGGTCAAAGGCGAAGGCAAAGGCCCTCGACGACTGAACGAACGCCTGTTCGAATGCCATGTGGGCGTCCGCAACTTGCGGCCACCAACGTGGGTATGGCATGACATCGGCATCATCATCGCCGTCTGGTCGGCCATCAGCTGGTATCCAAGTGTGGCTGTCCTGCCCATCAGGTGTGAGCACGGACGCTGGCCTAAGCAGCTTTAGCCGCTTGGCCTGCTGCTCTGGCTCTGCCGCATCATCCGCATCAGCCGCGGGTGCGAGTGGAGGCGGTGCTTTGCTGGTCTGGCGCGTGATCGCGATGATGTCATCGTTCGGCTGCGAGGGGGGAGGTGAAAGCAGCGGCGGGTCCGCAAACCGCCTCGGAGCGGCGCCATCGGACCCGTCGAGCGGCGGGAGGGGCTCGGTAGACAGTTGTGGAATCGCCTTGGCCTTGGCGATTGGTCTGATGAGTAGGTGTGTCGGGGACGACATGACGTCGCGGCTGCGGCATGCGCCGCTAAAACCGATCTTGAGCCAGGCACATTGCGGGCGGTGCATCGCTCGGCGAGCGCATCGCATCACATCAATTATCCTGCCACCCTCCCTCACCATCATCCTGGCGAACGGCGCGGCCCGTGGCCCCCTTCTCTACACGGCCTCCTGAGGCGTTCCTTCAAGGCCCCCGCCCCAGAGCATCCCCACCGACCCCAGGAGCTCTCATGATGAGGAGCCCAATCGGCGCATGTGGACCCGGAGAAGGCAATGGCCCCGTCGGATGCGTACCGACCCCTATCGTTTAACGCAACAGCTGGGGGGGTAACACCGTCACACACAATGGAAACTAGAGCCCTGCAAGGCCTTGGAGCTGCTCTCGCTGCAGCTGGCGCACACCGCGTGGCCACCAGCAGCTCGCTGGCGGCGGGCGGGCGGCGGCGCTGGGTCGTCGCCAAGGCGCTTGCCAGCCTGCCCTTTGCCAGCCTTGGAGCCCCTCCCCTTGCCGCCACCAAGCGCGGACATCCCTGCGCGCGTGGGGCCTCGGATCGAGCAGCTCGCGAGCTGCGCGTGCTGAACTGAACGCGCCAGTCACGATGGGGCAATAACTTGGGCCAGAACGCACCGACGCAGTGCAATGTCACAACGCCAGCGTCATTCCAAATGGACCAGGATGGCTCACAATATTGCACGATTGCACAGGGCAGTCCCACAAGATGGCTACACCAAGGTCTAGACATGGTAGGACAGTGTTTTCCAGTTCCGAGCAAAATCAAGAGGCCACATGATAATCTCGGGGTCGCCCAGCGACGGCGCGCCGACCACCGACACAGACGCCGATGGAGAGCCCTCGCTGCGCCCACGCGGACATGAGATGACGCCAGCAGGCCTCCAGCATGCGACCATGGACCATCGGAGCGCCCTGATTGGTCATCACTGGGTTCTGGATTCTGGATGCCTCGAGGTCCTGGGCCCTGATGTTTTCACGTGCGCCTCTGGGGCCCTAGAGCTCCAACCGCCCCGCGACAGGAAGTCGCGCCGCGCCCCCCCCCCCCCCCGCCGTCCAGGATTCCGTCCGCGACCATCTGCCACCAGCCTTTCCCTGGAACGCCCTCACCCGCAGAATTTTCCAACCCCTGAACTCCGACACCAAACCAGAAACGGAAACGCCTGCCCACGAACTTTGGGCCCCTTGGCAGCCCAAAACCATCCCCGTTCAGCCAGCCAGCCCCCATCCAGAACGATGGACGGGCCACCGCTGAAACTGGCGTTTGGCAACATGTCCCAAGGCCCCGCCACGGGCCACGGATCCCAAGATCCGCCCGTCCCCAACCGTCGCCATCGACGGCGCAATCACGAACCTCTGGCTGCTAGACTGACAGTGCGCCCTGGGGCCAGCAGACGGGCGGGGGGGGTACTTAGGGCACGCGCATGGGCGATATGCGGTGTCTTAATGCTAAACGCAAGTGCAAACCTGACGTGTTACATGACTGATGCGAACCCCGACGGCGGAGGAGAGTCATGTTACATGACTATAAGTCAACCACGCGTTCAAAAAGAATCGTGTTACATGACCCGTGGAAAAAAAGTCGTGTTAAAGTGGTTTTTAGTAGTGTTTAAGACGTGTTTGAGTCATGTGTCAAACACGCTTGCGGGAACGAGTCGTGCGTGTAGTCGTGTCACAACCGACGAAGATTGAACGAGTCGTGCGTGTAGTCGTGTCAAAACCACGAACACAAACCAGAGTCATGTCGAACGCACAAGCACACCACGCCGAGAGCACTGAGACTACGCGACTTGGATCATACAGTTCGTTATGGTAATGTAGCCGACGTGCCCGCCACCACCCTCAGAACACATAGGGCGCTCGGGTGGCGCTACTGGGCCCTCTATATTCACTGCGCCTGTCGGCTGCAACCCCGACGCACCTCTTCATGCTAGGAATTTCCAATCGTAGCTTTCCTGCCCTGCTTCCAACCACCGTTGGCCCAAAGCATCGTTCCTCATCGTGAGCCCCCGTCCTCACCCCCACCCCTCCCCCTCGTCTCCCTAGGGCGTCCACTTCCTTGCAATCCTTCGGGTCTTATCGCGCTCCGGTGCTGCATTCCTCCATCCAACAAGGCGCTCCACCCTACCCCCTGTTTGTGCAAGGCGCTGGTGTGCTGCTGACCACGCGCGCATTCCTGCAATTGCGCACGTGTTGGGGGTGGTGCAGCATACGCCTCAGGCGATGCATCCGAGAGCCTGCGACAACAAAGCTGGTACTGACCATGATCACATGCTGATTGCAATCTTACCTCACACGAGCGGTCGAGCGTCGTACCGATCAGAGGTACCGCGGCGCAAACTGTTTGCGGGAGCACTCTCATTCGTTGTGTTTGTGTTGTTTTTGAAAGGGGCATCTTCACAGGGATGACATCCGAGTCCACGATGCCCGACGGCATGAGGGCGCGTCAGTTCCAGCTGACTCTATCACCTCAAATTTTGCGATGCAACCTAGTGTTCGCCGTCTGCAAGTTTGTACCCGTCTCTGATGTTAGCACGATCGCCCCCTCTATTCTTCTTATCATGCTTATTGGTGTCGGGCATCCCGCTCTGTTCGTTTACACTTTCCTCCTTCTCCTCCCCCTAGCCCCCAACCTCCTCATCGTCATGTCAAGGTTTTCTGATGTGCTGTTTTCCGCGCGTGTGTAGCGCGCTCGGATGTTTTATAATGTTCTTGCTACGTGAAAGCAGGCGGCTCCTCTGGCTCGCCGTCCCTGCGGGCCCTCTCGCGCGCTGCTAACTCATCATATCCGCCGCACGCTCTGGCTACATCTCTCCCTCGCAGGCGGTTTGCTGGCGCCCTGACCTGGTCGAGGAAGAAGGAATCACGGTGATCATCCCGATTTGCAGTGGCCATCTCATCACCAAGCAGGCACCACGCCGCAAGAGAACCGATCGGCCTGCCCTGGCCTGGGCGAGCAGCGGACGCAGATGCACGAGCTGTCCGAGTCAACCTGCAGTGCGAACTTCCGACTTCACGGTGCGCTGGGTTAGCGCATGTTGCCTCGAATGCACCATTGGACGCGTAGTAGCTGATGCGATGCCCATTGATGTAGATAGTTGCCGTTGCCCTGCTTGCGGGGCCACGTGCTGGTCGAGGATCGCCTGGCAGTGGCGGCGGGGGCGGCGGCGCGCCACCCGCAGAGCTACCTGGATCGAGTGCGCTTCCGTCACCACTGGGCCCAAGTACGTCGGCACCGCTGCCATGCTGAGGAGCATCCCCACCGCCAGGCCCAGGTGGCGCTGGATCACTGCCAGTTGCAGGCGGATCACCGATGAGTGCTGGCGCATCATCTGCACATGCGTTGTCTGACCTTGGAGTTGGACATTGTGACGACGCAGGGGAATGACCGTCGGCGGGCGCGTCGCCACCAAGGTAGCCAACTCCAGCGCCGATATCATCATCCGACAGGCCGTCGAGCAAACCTCGCACGTCTTCACCTGGATCGGACCCCTCGGACCCATCATTGAGGTAGTGGTGTGCCTCGCCCGACTCGTCGGTGCATGCGGCGTCGCCCATGCCATCGTCGCCGATGCCACTGTCAACTGGCACATCGTCGGCGCGCCCTTCATCGTCACAAGTGCCGTCTGCAATAGCAAGACCATCAGGTGGCGGATCACCGCCAGATGCTGGACGGCCACCCCCAGCGCCCCTCATCTTTCGAGTCGGTGGCCAGATTGATGTCGGCCCAGGGATACTAGTAATGCGAGCGACGGTGACGTGCTTTGGCTTGAACTCTACCAGAAACTTGCGGCTCGAGACAATGCTGTACCACTCCAGCTCCCAAGAAAGATCCTTGCGCACAAGTTGGAACATCCTCAAGTCTGTCAGGGCCTTCGTGATTTCCACCTAGGGGAGCTTGAACTGATCACCCGAGGAGCCACTCTGGGTAGCACCCCCTCGATACTCGCCCACGTCATCTGCGATCGCGCCCCCATCTGGGCCGAATACCCCCCCCTCTCAGAGTAAATCTCACATGCGTATCTAGCTGGGGTCTCACAACCCCTCCAGACTCCAAGCCCCCCAGACCACCTCTGGACCCATACTCACGACCAATACTCCGTGCCCCTCACTTCGATCCAGGGCCCCTTGAACGCTAACTTTTACATCGGGTGACGTGCCGAGATATCCAACGCACGGGCGCTGCTGAACATGCAGCGTGCACGGATGTTGCAATTGAGCCTTGCCCGTCCACCAGCCTGATGTGGCTGAACGTTGGTTGGCCGAACAACGGCAAGCTAAAAGCTAGAGCGCACCGCACTTGGGTGGCAGCAGCTCCTGTGGCACACCTCGCCGCCGTCCTGCCAATTCTCCCCTACACCCCGTTCACCGCCCAACCCCTTGTACTCCCCACTGTCACTGTTCATATCCCTGTTCGTTCACCCTCCGTACCTACCGCCGCCCCGTTCCTCATCAATCATGCTCCTCCTCCCCTATATAATATCGACCCCCAGCGCACCTCGCAAGGGGTGTCCCGACCTAGTGACCACAGCACGTGGGTGAGCTCACGTGCGAGCGTGGCCCTTGCCGCCCGCCGCCATCGCCTTGGACGGCTTGGGCTTCCTGGGTGCGCTCTGATCCGTAGCCGTGCCAGTAGACCGCAAGGGCGTGGCAAGCTTCTTCGCAATCTGCACGCTCTTGTTGCCCGCGAACTTCGAGGCGCCCTTGAACACGCCTGCGAGGATGCTCCTGACCTCCTTGAGCTCCCTGGCATCCGCGCGAACCTGGTTCTGCAAGCGCTCCATGCTGAGGCGCATCTGGAGGGGATTGCACGCCCAAGGGTTCAAGGTCCTGTCCTTCTTGGTCGCCAACGGCTGCTGCATTTTCGGAGCCATCGCCGTCTGGAAGCGAAATGAACTGAGAACAAGACTGATATGGAAACTGTGGAATTGAGAACAAGATGGGGAGACACGCTCAACCTGGCAACGATAGTTGAGCCGCATGGCGACGGACAACGGCATCCTAGTGGTTCCGAGGACAGTTGCGGCCTAGGCCACCGAGGCCGTAACGGCATCCTAATCGTTGCAGTCTGGACGCGCAAACAACCATTGAGAACAACATTGCGTTCAATTGGTTGCGCCAGAGGTTGCGCCGTCTGCGGCCGAGAAGACAAGCCAACCCATGGATTGCGCCAGAGGCGGCGCCCTCGGCCGCCGAACCTAACACCGCCCCCACACTGGTAGTGCCATATGATGCGCAATCGGCCGCCGAAAAAAAACAACTACATCCTAGTGGTCACGCCGTGATTGCGCCGCCTGCTGGCAAGATAAGACGGTGGCCAAGTGGCCCGTCTTATGTTGATCCGGTTCGGGTTGCCAATGTTGTGTCGATTCCAGTTGCCCGTCTTGCGTTGGTTCTAGTGGCCCGTCGTGCGTTTATTCCAGCGGCCAGTCTTACGTTGATTACAGTGGCCCGTCCTATGTTGATTCCAATGGCCTGTATTAATACTCTGATTCCAGTGGCCCAATTCGTTATGTTCCCAGTGGCCCGCCCTATGTTGATCCAGTGGTCAATGTTATGTCGAGTTGGATGACCCGTTTGATGTGTATAATTGTGGTCCGTCTTATGGTGGTTCCAATGGCCCGTCATATGTTGATTCCAGTTGCCACTTGCATTTTGATTCCACTGGCCCGCTTTATGTTGATTACAGTGGCCCGCCTTATGTTGAGTACAGTGGCCCGTCTTATGTTGACCCAGCGGCCCGTCTTATGTTGATGACAGTGGCCCGTCTCATGCTGCATCCAGTGGTTCGTCCTACGTTGACTCCACACATTGATCCCGCCCTCGGCTGCCTCACTCTGCACGCTCGAGGTTGCCGTGAAGTGGTCCCGCCTCGGACCGCTGGCCGCCCAAAACGATCGCACGGTGGTCCCGCATTCGACCGCCCCGCGCTGCGCGTGCGAGGTGGCCAAGCCCCCAGGGTCCACTTGACGCGTGCGTTCCACATCCGATCCATTTCTGATGGCCCTGGGACCCTAAAACGGCCTCGCACAAGCCGAGGCGGGCGGCAAGCATCGACGTCACACCGAACAAAACAACTATCATGGGCCACTTCAGCCCCGCAGCCAGCTCCAAATGATGACGCCGAAAACCGATCAAGGACCCACTCTTCTTCCGCCTCCTCCTCCACCACCTCCTTGGCACGATAAGCACAATGGCCCAACTTTGCTCACTTCTGGTTTTGCAACATGCAATTTAGAAACGAGTTAACACATTTCTGGCATACATTAGTTTCGTCACCGTACGTGTGCGGACACATCTTATTCACAACGTTTGCATCCACTTCGCGGGTGGATAGCGGCATTGCCTCAACCGTAGATATCGCCTTAGCGCCGCGCACATTCGAGTCCAATCGGACAACTTGCAAGGAGGATTATGCGCATGGTCTTACGAAGAAGAGGGGGCATGAGACGGGACGGCACATGGCAACACCGCTGGTGCAATTCGAGTTCTCTCTGGTCCTCCTCCTCCTGCCTTCTCCACCTCCGTTCTTCGGTCATCTCGACTTGGCGCTGGCGCCAATGTCCGCGCCTCCCAGGAGGGACGCGCACTAACGGCAGGCGTGCGCCCTCTGCGCAGCCGTTCCAAACACAGGCGCGTAAAAATGACCGCGGTCATTTGTATGCGGTTGTCGTGCTAGGCTGAGCTCGGCTCTGAATCAGCTGGAGGGGGTTGGCCACCGACCCTTTGGTTGCGCAACCTGTGCCACGGGAAGGCCCAGACATGCGACGCCCTGAAAACATCAGGGCAGAGGTTTTGACTGTGTTCGGCCTCCTGGACCGCTCGCGTTGGATGATCAGTTCCTGCGCGTCGAGTTGCGGCAATCGTCATCGCAGAGCGTGTTCCCGAACCGTATTCCAGCACGGCAAGGCGCCAATTGTAGGACCGCGAAGTGAGGGGCCCGACCGACCTACCCCGATCGAGAAGTGGAGGGGGCGAGCGACCCACCCCTTACCGAGAACTGAGGGGCCCGAACGACGCCTCCCCGACCGAGAACGGAGGGGCCCGAACGACTCGCACCCGACCGAAACATGAAAGGTTCGAGCGATTAACGTCAGAGAACGGATGAGCCCCACCGACCCAATTCCGACCGAGAATTGGAGGGTCCGGGCGACTCATTTCCGACCGAGAACGGAGGGGTCCGAACGACCCACCCCCCCGACCGAGAATTGAGGGGCCCGAACGACTCACTCCCTACCACGCCCAGGGAGTTGGGTGTATTGCATTGTCATTGCAAGGCATTGTATTATCATTGCGCGTTTCCGATCGGGAAACTTGGGAAGCCAATTGTGGTGCCCCGCCAGCCTTGCACCAGCAGGACGGCTTTGTGAGATACCATGGGGCAACAACCAGATGGCACCAACCGCATGGCACAGCCATAGAACGCAGGCTGCCCAACAACATGGACCATCAACAATACTAATACTACTACAACGCCAGGCACACGCTTCCCGCCGTGCGACGCCCAAACCCATGGCGCTTCTCATACACAACGGCCCGATGCCAGCCATAGGGCGCCACCCATAGGGCACCATGTGGCATCGCTTGACGAATACTGACCGCATGGCGAAGTATCGGGAACCCTTCTTCAGGGCATGAAGTGGGTTGACCCCAGACGCTTTCGAAACAGTTGCGCGGTGTGCTATATGTATTCATGTACGTGTCGTGGCAACCAATCCCGCACTTAGTTTGGCGTTCTGGCTCACTCTCACGGTCTGCCGCGCTATTTCCACAGACATTGCACGGCCCCAAACACGCACCTAGAACTCCGAGAGAAACGCCCAAAAGTGTTGGTTAACGATGCTCCCGACGCAGTCCGAGTGCGCCCCAGCGCGCCCAGGAGGGCCGAGGTTGCCAGACAGATGCACGGCCCCCCCCCAGAGCTCCCCGCGAAGGCGAATACGCAATGATGGGAAAAGGGAATGTGTATCCTTCCGGTGCTTGAAGGGCGGTGGCGCTGTCGCGTTGTTATGCTTCCAACGCCTCGTGGTTGCCTGAGAGACCCTCGATGGCAGCCTAGGGCGGCCACGTAGACAACCGAGGGGCCCCCAATGCGGACCAGTGGCGCATTCAGATTGTTAGCCAACGCCGCCCAGGAGGACCGAGACACTTGAGACGGCCCACGATAGAGCGCCCAAGGGGGCGGATGCGAGACGGCGCGCCGAGCTTGCCACCAAGGTGGCAGACATAGCCCACCAGAGGCCACCGACCGCCCCTCACCACCTAGAACAACACGCACGAAGCCCACGAAGTGACTCCAGGAGGCCTCAGGTAACCACTGGAACCCCAGACGCCCGCCAAGAATCCCCCAAGGCCATCCACGAACCCACCGACAATCACCCCACGAGCCCCTCAGCGACATCCAAGGGGCTCCTGGAGGTCCTGGACCAGCCCGAACTTGGCGGCGGGGTGGGCCGAAGGCCTGAAAGCGTATGCTTGAGGCATCCTCCAATGATGCTCGCAATTGGCACGTCGGGCTGGCACGGACGAATATAGGACGCACGATGTGCCGCCACTAGCAAGGCACATCGGCGCGAACCAACGCCATGCACAAGGGATATGGCTCATCTCAGAATGCTGGGACAGATGAGGAGAGCGAGCATTGACATTCACGCACCATCATATTACAAATATGGGGCGGAACGGTGGCTGGCCCAGGGGAACGCGCCAACAATGAGCAGGAGGACGAGGAATGCGAGCAAGCCAAGGCTGACTGATAAGGTGTGTACGAAAAGAGAGCTGGAGGAGGGTCGCCGTCGCCACGTGCCTAGCGCAGAGTTGCCACGCGTCGACGTGGTGCCCGACTCCCAGTTTCAAGAGGCGTGAGTATCCCGAGACCCAGATCGCATTTCCCGAGCCGATGGCATGGCCCATGGGTGGGCGGCATCCCCCCCAGGAAACTACGTGTGGTGTTGGGTCCCGTTCTCATTTCAAAGGTTGGGCCGACGCTAAAACCCGACCGTTTCAACTGTACTGCCATGGATTCGTGCGCCCGCGCCCGCCTCGAGCTCGACGTAGCCATCGCCCAGCTGCGCAGGGAGATCTGACCGAGGTCGAAGCCGAAGGAAGCTCGGGGAGTACGGTGAGAACGAGTGGTAACCGATGTGCAAGAACATGACGTCCGTCCTGGCGTCCACGGCTTCCCCAGCGGCTGCCGCCCACGGGTTGTCAATGGCAGGCCGTCTCCCCGTGAGTTTTGCAACCGCATCTCGATTCATCAGCAGGTCCATGTGGTAGGGGAAGTTCATCTTGTTGAAGTGGTGTTTCATCTCACGTAAGAACCTGTTTCTGAACATGTAGGTCTGGTGCCCCTCTGGACTGCACAAGCATTGGCCTACCTCGTGACAAGGAGGCTTGCCTCGACGTTGCGGACGTGGTGGTAGAGGTTCGCACTCGTCATGTAGGATCGGGTGGTGCTTCCTCTTCCAGTCGGCATCCATGGTCTTCCCGAGGTTTGTCCGCTTGGAACTGTCATGCAACATCCTCACCATGGTCGCGCAGCAGTGGGTGTCGGGCACGAGGCTGATCGACAAAGTAGATGCTGTAGGTATCGGCGCCAACTCATTCGACAGCTGGTCGATCCCTGGAACGGCCTGCATGAACATCTCTTTCTGTGCGTTGAGTTGACTGACGTGCTGAGCCACGAAAGCTGCGTCCTTCGCAGCCCGCTGGCCAGCGACCTCCTTGCTGATGCGCTTCTCCCGCTTAACACGGTCGACCGCCTGCTGAACTGAAATCTCGCCTCTGTGGGCCTGCTCCATCGCCGACGCTGCCTCGTCTTCAAGTGGAATGGGGTTCCCGCTGCTCGCGGCCAAGGCCCGCTGCACGGCAGCCTCATGCTGCTGCTGTCGCTGGTGGCGGCGCACTTCGCTCGTAGTAAGGCCGAAGCTCGAAGCTGGTCGATCCGTGCACTTCCTCATGTCCCTGTGCACCTCAGTGGCGCGACTCCCCTGCTCCTGCAACATCGCCTTCATCTCATCGCCGATGTGCTTGTACGCCTGTGCAAGGGCGCGCAGGTCGGGCCTGCCCTCTGTGCCACTCGACTCGTTGCGAATGTACGCCCTCCATGCACCGCCGCCTCCGGAATGCGACGCTTGGCGTCGGGCGTCGCCAGGCCGATGTCCAGGCGGTTGGGCAGCGCTCGCACCGTTGGGCAAGAACCACGCCGATGTAGCGACCGAGTGCCGAGCCTTCCCCAAAACAAACTCTGCGCTGAGCTGGTCAAGGTCGCACCCCTTGGTGTGCACGGACCTGGCGAAAATTCGACGTCGAATCGACGCGTGTCCAACCTCGATTCGGCTGGTGCACACGTCAGCCATCATCAACAAGAGCTCGATGCGAGCACGCGTCACATGACTGTTCAACGTGCCGCCGTCCTTCTCAGTAATCTCGATGAAACGCCTCACGACCGGGTCAAGGATGCATTTCTTCACCTGGCTCATATAAGACGCGGGGTCCTCGGACTCCAGCATGACACGGAAGAACGCGAGCAGCATCGCATCGAAATGCCTCTCCAAAGTAGCCTCCATGCAGCAGCTGCTGGCCGACAGCAGCTTGAAGGCCATGCTCCTGTTAGAAAGGGTCTTGCAGTTGGGCGGCAACAGGTTCTCCCAGAGCTCGCCGTCCATGAAAAATCTGCCCTGCTTCCCTCTGAAGCGCGTGTCCAGGAGCTTCCTCACTGCAACGCCCAATCGGTAATCCCTCATGGGGGCGGTGGCGTCCGCAGCCCGCACTGCGTCAACGCACTGCTGAGAATGCCCCCACGTGTCTGATGCCAAATGTAACTGCAAAGCAAGATAATCTCGCAACGGCTCCATCACTGTTCGGATGATGATGCACTGAGCTAGCGGGCGAGAGGCCAGCCATTCCCCTGCGAGGCGCCTGTGCATTTCATTGTCGACTGCAGACTTAGGAGGGTCCAACATGCGCTGAGGTACATCTCCCTCCGCCTGAGCAGCGCCAGCGTCAATGCCACCTCCGCGCTCGACGCCCTCAACTCCGTCGCCGCCGTCTGCGTCGCAGTCACCAGCTGCGCCCTCGGGGACCGCGCGGATGCTCCCCTTCCTCGAAATCCGACCAAACCTCTGGGCCTGAGTGGGCTAGATCGGCCCCTTTGCTTCATGGCGCTCGTCTTCCCCAATCGAGGGGGGGGGCAATCCCCCCCCCCCCCACCCTGGGCCTGGAGAGGGGGGTGGGGGGGGGGGGCGCGAGGTATCAGGGCTTCTTTTCGACTCTTGGGATGGTTGTTTCTGACACCCCTCACGAGGATCGTGGCATCCAGTGGTGGGGGAGAGGGAGGGGGCGCAGTTGACGCCGCTGCTTCGCATATTAGATCGCCTCCTAGATTGCCTCAAGGGGCGCAGTTGGCCATCCAAGACGCCCCCAGACACCCACCCCCCAAGAGCTTCGCGCAAGCTTTTCGGCGAAGGCTGCGAGAAGCTCTTGGGCGGCGCCTTGGAGCAGGCAGACAGCAAGAGGGGGCGAGAATGGGCGAAACAACGCATGCAAGGAACACACTAGGAACATAAAGGAAACATGGCACAGAAAGGAGGAAGGAAACGCACAACATCCTAAGGCCAAGTCCGTTCTCTGACCCAGTGCTGTAAGACGGGATCGCGGGACCTCGCGAAGCGTGAACGATGCGACTGGCAATTTGTGGGTACGTCGCTGAGCACAGACCGTGACAAGCCTCGAGGAGGAGGACCTGTTCCATCGCTTCATCTGATTTGGTCCATCTGTGCCTGGGCCACAACGTATATTTGCATGAAGCCCCAACTTGAATCAAAGCTGAAGAAACGATATCGCTGACCCTGTCGCTATCGACCACGGCGCCGACAGGCACCCAGACTTCGACTTCCTTCATGTTGTTCCAATCTCCATTCGGGAGGCCGTGCATGGCCATCAGCTTGTCGATGCGATGGGCGCTCCGTGCCAAACATATTCGCAGAATCTGAAGCCTGTGTTGATTCGAACCCGCTGGAGGGCTGCCGTACTTGATGCGCAACCGTTGCTTGGTTGTGTTCTTCAGCTCCTGCCGCCCGATCAACAAACCAGTCCCATAATTGGTGGAGAGAGCCCAATGTATTTGACCACGGATGGCATTGTCCACCAAACCGAACACTTTCTTGAAACAGCCAGCCGTTTTATGCACCTGGCATTCGATCGATAGTCCGAGCCATCCGTCATCATCGGATTGAAGGTCGGATAGGATGTGGCGCTCAGCTTTCAAATTTGAAACAGCAGCATCCTCTACTACGAGCCTCACTTTCATCTTGAATTGACGGGATGGCTGCCCAACTGCTCTTGTCATTTTGCATGCTGTTTTGAGGCATTCCGCCGTTGTGCGGTCCACGTACTGCAGCCAGTTGAGGGTATTGCCAATGCAGATTGCAAACTGGTTGTGTGGATGTCCGCATTGCACCAACATGCCGAACTTGGACTCACTCTGCAAAATATTGCGCGGCACCGTGGCGTCGGCTGAGAAACCCAGCGACCCGAAATCGTGATGAACAAGCTGTTGTCCTGGAAGGCCGCTGCCTTGGGACGACGGTGCCACGCTCTGCTCTGACAAGGAGTCCGTGGCGCGAGTGCGCGCTGGCAGAGGTGTCTCGTCCGCTCTGTAGTAATCAACATACAGCAGCAAGGAGTCGTTGGGCATCTGAGCGACGAGGGCGTCCTCCAACTGTGACCGCGACGCGCGGCTTGATAATATGAGTGCGTTTGCCAGCCGTTCTTTGTACCCCGTCAGTTGGCCTGCACGTGCGCCCACAAGTTCTGCAGTAGAGATGGCGCTAGCCACCCGTTGGCACCGTGAGAACAGAACATTTGCCAAACGATCGCAGTGGTGATCAGAGTCCGCCGTGCACGGGTTAAACCTGCAGTCTGAAACAATTCAATTCGCCATGTTGCGGGCCATGCGGATGGATGGGAGCAGGGTGATATCATCACGACCAAGTTGGCTGTGTGTGTCGTCTGGAATGTGCATCTTCATCCGCTTGGCCATGTCTGTCGGGTCGAGGCTGCAGTCGTCCAGCTGATATTGTTCGTCACGAAGCCTCCTGCGATCTGCATCTGGTGTGGGGTCGGCGACGAGTGCGTCAACTTGTGCGCCCCTATGCACATTCAAGAGTCCAATGTCGGACTCGTCAGCTGCCTGATGAATATCAACTCCGAGGCGTGCAGCATCCGCCCAGGTGGACATGATATGGAAGAATAAAAATAGGAGGATCACGGTTGGAAACCTCTGGATGGCCAAAATGGCTATGGGAGAACGTCGGCGGGGAGCGCTGGAAGCTGCAACAACAGAACAATGTGGAACCAGGACCCCCTTCCCAATCCTACGAGGCGGCCGCGAAGTGGCAACGAGGCGGCACTGGCATCAATCGCGAATCCTCGGCGGACCCACCCGCCAACGCACGAGGCGGCAACGAGGCGGCAACGAGACGGGTTTGTCGGCAAGTTGACTGAACCTCGGCGGTGGGCCCATCCAAATTGTGAAAGGCAAATTCGGACACCATAGGTGCAAGCTCGGTTTGGGGAGTCAGCGGAAACATCTGCGGGTCGGCAGATCGAATCAGGAAAGATGCCCGAGCGTTGCGATGGTCACTAGATGCTAGCACTTACAGGGGTTCCTTTGTTCTTCCTGCTGATTCTGACGGCTCCGCCGACAGTTCCCCTCATTGCCGCCCATCGCCGCTTCGTTGCCGCCTCGTTGCCGCAACGCGCGCGTGACGGGTCAACCGAAATTGGGCCACGTTGTTGGCAGCGCCACCCCGTTGCCGCAGTGTTAGATTCGTGCTGGGCGGGCCCGTCAATGGTCCGAAGCGTTTCCAACGCGGCTTGGACAAAACAACAGATCTCGTTTTCCGTCTCTCGATTAGCGCCGACAAATTCACGCGTCGCGGCTTGCACCACGTGCTCCACAAACTCACCATATAAGAACAAACTGTTTGGAATCCACTCATGTTGGTCCAACAACCGCGGGTTCCAAACAGTTTGTTCTTGTATCTGCATATGCAATATCTAGATATCCAACCCAAATATTATCAATCGCCCAGCGCATGACAAACACAGCAACGCATTGCGGCCCAGACATCTAGAGACACGGATTGAGAGAGGGATGTGATGAAGGAGGACATGCGCGTTATCGTAGAGAAAGCAAATAACATACAGCATCCCGCCCGCCACTACTTGTGGCAAACGAACTCACCAACGGTACTGTCAACACGACTCCGCCGAGACTCTGAACATGCAGTTTTGGAGAATGGCCAAAAACACTTAAAACATTACTTAAGAGGGGACTTGCCCTGTAGCTCACAGTGGTTTCATAACGGTACCATCTGAAAGCCGTGCGCTTACCACGAGGACACCGCGCGAATGCCATGAGACAGCCGCGCGATTTTCATGGGGCAACTGTGCCGTTGCCAGAAGAAAACCATGCGATTACCATGGGAAAACGTGACCACGACCATAGCAAAACCATGCGATTATCACGGGGAACCCATGCCATGCGATTGCCAGAAGAGGACCATGAAAGAACCATGCGATTGCCAATAGAAGACCAAGCCATGCGCTTACAATGCGATTACCATGGGGTGATGATGATGATGAAGCGCCTTGAAAGGTCGGTTCTCCCAAAACACAAACCTGAGAAGCCACCAATACGCCAAATGCGCACGGTGGAGAAAGAGGGAAGCGGGAGGAGAGGCGGGAGAGGGGTGGAGCAGAAGAAAGGTGAAGCCCAGCCCAGGATTGAAACCCATGACACTGAAAGAAAGAAATCATGAATGACAGATTGTCCAATGTCCCAAATGAATCCCACCACAAGGTCTCTCTTGCTTTGAATGAAGATGAGAAAAATGAGAAACGTAATGCAAGATAATGGAGTATGCTCAAATTGATCAACAATATCTTGAGTGACTTGAGTAATTCTTGAAGCCAATCTTGAGGGCATATAGTCCCAAGGTCTGAAGTAAGTAAGAAGTGAAGAAATCTTCCATTAAGTCTCATGAAACCCATTGAACATAAGTAGCAACCAAGACGGTTATATGTACTGAAAGAGAGTCTAAAATAGAAACTGAATGTCCCAAACACGCAATGAATCCAGAAGATACGGAGGCATACAAAATGGATTGTCAAAGCCGAGTGAGAACTCATCCGTGAGAACCCACCCAAGGCATATCAAGACATATGGAGTAAGGTTGAATTCAAACAAGTATGGAGGGCGCAAGATGGCTGGGAATGTTTATAACCTTTGTATTTTGCCAACCAACAACGTTGAAGGACATGCATGAGAGATTGAGGGAGACTGAGAGTCCTCCAAAAGCCGCAGGCCCATGCACCGCAGACGCCAGGGGATTCAGTCTGTCGGAGTCCCAGGAATGGCATTCACGGGTACTTCCAACGCCACTTTTCCACAAAGAAGTCTCCGTCCCACCAGTAGTCAGACAGGTACCATACAACTGGGTGAGGCCAGCCCGATTCGGGGTCGAACCACGTGTCATAGTACTCCGTATACCAGACTTTGGTGTAGACTTTTTCCTCTTCACAGTAGTTCCACATTCCTCCTGAACCGTGTGTCCACTTGAGACGCTTCTTGGCGGCTAGCTTGACTGGAAGGCTGCGTTTGGCCATCCCCTGGAATTGGATATGGATGTTTCCCAGCCGTCTCGGACGAGAGTTCCCGTCAGGGTTTGAGGCGAAACGGCTACTGACCAGCAGCCAGTTCTTTCCAAGGAACTCTCCGAACCCTTTCGTCGGGACCCCGAACGTTGACATACAGTCCATTAAAGCCGCTGTCCCGACAAGCTCTGAAAAGCGGGATTTTGCACCAGTCATAAGTGAAATGAGGACCACCAAGGTCCGATGGTATAAGAAACCGAGCCGGCAACTTGACCACCCTTTGGAATAGCAGCGTAGAGCAGTATGAGAGTGCCTCAAGATCTTGTTTAGACAGGAAGCAGACTTTGCGTTTAGACCTGCAAAGCTTCCCCTGAAAGATAACGTGAGGGTCTGACGCCTTGGGAAGTAGCATACCGAAAGCTTGAGCCCGAGACTGCAGGAGCCGACAGGAGGCAAGGGAAGGGGAGGGGGCCCATCCCCCCAAACCCCAAGAGAGAAAAACAGACTCGAGTCCCAAAACACGGAGGCATCCTGAGGAAGGAGGGATTGTTGCGAAGCCACGGTGTCCCTAAGATCGCATGGATCAGGCGGGTCCCAGATAGAATCGCACAAGTGACATCTCCTGGTGTCAGCCAATCCCCTAGGTGGGAGGCAAGGAGGGGAGAGGAGAACACAAAGAGGTCTCGATACAGACCCAAATGAATTCCGTGGGGCGTCAAATACCCCCGCTCCATTAGTATTGGAGCCTGTTCTCTGAGGCCGCAATTAGGTAGGATACCCAGACCTCTGAAGATTCCGTAACATTAAATTTGTGCACTTGCATTCCGTGAAACATTGCCACGGCAAACTTCCGAGTGTGAGGTGCACATGGGCCGCGAAAAAGGCGACGGTCTTTCCCGGTCCTAGCAAAAGACCCATGTTGATCAGCAAACGTCAAAATAGACCGAATGGAGCAGATGATGGGAGAAATCCCCTGAATTATGCTCCAGAACCGATCTGGGTCAACATACCCCGCTCCCAACCCTAGCTCCATCAAATCTCCAATAAGCTCTAGCCATCGAGAAGTGTCGGGTTCCCTGTTCCACCGCTCTCGGACCATCCTCTGTACATCGGTGACACGACCAGCGACTGAGCGGAGCTCCTCCATGGACTTGGACGAGGCACTGGTGGGTTGTCGTCTTTGAAGATACCTGGCCATTTGACCCCAAATATTCCACCAGACAGTGTAAATGAAATTCCCAGGATCTGACCAGCGGTTGTCGTAGAACACTGCGCCCTTGTATGACATTGTCTTGATCTGTACAAAAGACATAGAGCGTACTGCAATTCCCACGATCCCAATAAGGTCCTTGCATGCCTTACTTGAGAAAAATTCCTCAAAGAGATTCCATAGCTGCCTGAGAGGTATCTCGAATTCGCGCCCCTTCTCATACATGTGGAGTGTGACGCATTTCCGTGGGTTGTATGATCCTGAATTTACAGGAACGATCTCGGAACTTTCGATTGCCAGTGCACGTGGGCAGGCGGATGCCCACGCCTCGAAGATACAGCACTGGAGGGACTTTGAATTCCATGGCCTGACGACCCTCTGAGGGGCAAGCATGAGAGTGTGTTCCCAAATAACTTGAGAAGAGGTTGGAGCAGAACGGGCAAAGCGAATTGAACCAAAATGACTACAGAAATCAGCCAGGACATCAGGACAACCGAAAGATGTGGATTCAAAAGATGGTGAGATAGAGAAAAGAGATGCACTTTATCAGGGATCGGACGGCAGTCATCGTCCTGGCCAGCGAAGTGAGATTAACAATCCCAGGCCAAACCCATTTGTACTGAAGTGGAGAAGCAAACTGGTCGCCAAACTACCCCAAGAAGAAACTTGAAACTTCGAGGCCTTGGGCAAAGAGTGGGAAACAACCCCACTTAACCCCGTCAGCCGAATTGAGAAGAATATGATGCAGTCTCAGCTCATGAGAAATGGCCTGGAGGCCTAATGCCCTGAGACACTTGTAATCCCAAGCATTCCCAGATTGAACCGAAAGCCATAATCCTGGCAAAGTGATGAAATTAGCAATCCCATCCATGCCCGTTTTGAACTGAAGTGAAGGACCAAACTAAGAGCGAAGCAATCCCAAGTTAAGTAATGTCCCATCGAGGCTGTGGGCAAAGAACAAGAATCGACCCCACTACTTTGGCCCTGACGGACGTATTGAGGAGAGCAGAACTTAATCCCTGCCTCAGAGAAATGGCCCGGGGTCCCACTGAAAGCCCTTGTAATCCCAGATTGATCCAGGGTTGAACCAAGAAGAGAGCTGAGGACCCGAAGGGAAGAAACACATTAGCTGTATCTTCTGAACTGCCTCGGTCACATCAGGAAACGAGGTTTGCAAAGCAGATGGCACCTTACATTGGCACCGTTATTGCCAGACTCCACCGTGATAAGATCTCCAACATCTTCAAACATGTCCTTGACGTAGAGGAGTGCCACAATGCAGCTGCCAGCGAAGATCTGAGATTTGTCGTGTAGCCTCTCCTTCTTAGGGCAGACCTCAGGGCCAATGAACGCTTCTTTGGTATAAAACCGCGCATTGAACAAATGGATATCCTTTGAACGAAACGTGTTGAGCCCAAAATGCCAGAGAATCTTCGTGACGTCCCTGGTAGTGAGATAGCCGTGCTCTCCCAAAACTGGGATACTGTCTGAAACCAGTGGCCCTTGATTGTCGATAATGAAAGGCGTAAGCTCACGAACTGTGATGATTTGGAAGTGTTCCCCGACCTTGGCCTTGAAGGTGTTCAAACCTGTAAGCTGGGGGACGAAAACCATAATGTAACGTCTTGAGCTGGTGTGGTCTGTGCCGCCCTTTGGGGCGAAAATTGGGCATCCTGAGTGATCGTACTCCAACTGAGACTTCAGCACTGGAGGGCCCAACTTGCTGATCCAGGGTTTCTTATCCTGTTCCCAGCTCTTTGGAGCAGGCTGCGACCTTCGGTCAGGCGAGTCGACTTCCGCTTCCGAGCCAGAGGAAGAACTCCTGGAGTCTGGTGATCCCGAGGACGGTACTTCCCAGGTAGTGCCGCCCACAGGTTTAGCAGGTGTTTCCCCACGGTAGTCCTGCGTCTCTGGTAAGGCATCATCCGACTCGGGCTTCGACCCCGACCCGCCACCCTGCAGTTGTTTCTTGAACCCACCTGAGTACTGCATCTTCCTGGCAATCGGTGAACGGCTCCGAGACGCAGAGTCTCCCCTGTGCACAGGTGCTGGGGGCGGCGTGGGGAGTATCCTGGCTTCACGAGGGTCAGCACTGGAGGATGCTTTGGCCTTGAGACCCTGATTCTTGAACTCCACTGTCCTTGCTTGGTCCTCCTTTTTCTGTTCGAGCTTCTTCTGCAGCTTGACTTTCTTCTCATTCGAGGTAAGCACGGGCTTCGTTTCCATCTTAACCAGACGCTTCCGAGCCCAACGATCTAGTGCGTGGCGATCGAATCCAAAGAAAAGGGGGATAGTCGGCTGAATCTGATTCCCAATCAAATCCAGATCCTGAGAGTAACAGGTGTCCGTGGTGAAAGTAAAGGTAGCCCCGCTGGGCGCAGTACGATAGCAAATGTGTGTCTGGGTTGCGCCAGACAAAGCCGATGGCTACTGAAGGCGAAGGTGAAGCGGTTGCCGAACCCAATCAAGCATTTCTTGAGCAAGCCCCAAACGAAACTTTTTGTCCCGAGAGCCCTGGGGAGAAAATAAGGTGGTCCAGGCATCCTTGTCATACCTGAAAACGCACCCCCTATGCGAGCGTGAGCGGGCACGGCTGCCACCAAAGTTGTCAAAGGAGCGATTCTGAATAACCCAATGCTTGCAATATTGAAACAGCCTCGACGAAAAATCTTCTGGATGTCTTTGCATGTGTGAAACCCAACTAATAGCTGAATCCAAATGGAAGATAGCCCATGAGACCTCTTTGAACCCCTTGGTTTTGCGATTTCTGCGTAAACTGAATTGTTCGGGAGATTCCCCCGGGAGCCTTCTGAGTTTCAACATGATCCTGATACATTGATTCTGGGCCTTGGTAATCAAATCCGCCGTCGTCTTACAAGGGACCCAGGCAGCACCTCTGGATCGGATAATCCCCCCCGCCATACAGTTAAGTTTAGAGAGACGTTTAGACGTGGGGATTTGCTCGTTAATCAAGAACTTACTGTTAGCCCAAAAGGCTTTGTTGATCTGTGAAATACCCTGCTTGACATCTTCGTGACAGGAACCAGTGGCGGAGAGAATTGGGCCCAGCACCTTGGCCTCCGGTACTACAGACCAAGTTTTCCCAAAGGGATCAGACCACTTGTATCCTTGAAAGAAGTAGGGGTATGCCGGAAGGATTTCCCGATCGTCTTTGAGTTTAAGCCGATGTTCATTCCAGAGCTCCGACTCTACCAGTGCGGTCAGAGTTGCAAGGTCTTGTTCTGAGGACGCCACCACGAAGATGTTATCTGACCAGCTGAGAAGAGCAATCCTGAAATCGAAGCCCAACTGCTCGCAACGGATAGAGATTCCCAAAGAAGAATGGGTGATTTTCTCCAGGGTGGAGGCGAAACAGTCTTCTACGGAAACGCGCGCCAGTATGCATGCCGTCCCGGCTCCTTGCATCAACCCACGGTCTCTTTGGATAATCCCAGTGTTTGAGTCCAAAAGTGAAATGGAAACTCGAGGATTTCTGTGCAACCTGATGCAGCCCACTGCTAAGAAGAGGGGGACTCCTCGTCCCAATAGACTCCGCAGGACTAATCCATAACGAATCTGGTCGTGGTGTGCTTTGATATCAGTAATCCCAACCATTCCTTTGTTAAAGTGATCTCGGCCATATTCTAAAATGTGATAGACACTCGTGTGAAGTTCCTGCAATTGTCCACCTTTGCTGAGCCCAAAAATCAGACCCTTGAGACCTTTAGAATCAGTGTATGAATCCAGAACTGGCAGAATGGCCCTTGCCACATATGCGTGCCCAATCTTGGCAATAGCAGGCTGAGGAATGACAACTCTAGTTTGAGAAGGGGTTCCAAAACCCTTGATCTTGTTACCCAGGTGGCCCCCGAATGTGACGTCGTTCCAAAATTCGGGGTCGCCTAAGCAGGCCTGTATACACCCCGTGAGCCTTTGGGACCAGCCCGAAGCTTTTACTACAGCCGTACAGGCGAACTCTGTGTCGATCTTTCGGGGGGCCTTGATGTCGTCCAGCGCGTCCTCCAGCAAGGAGGGAATGATGGGGTCGCCGTAGAAGTTGAAGAAACCCAAAGCGCGAAGCCAGGCGATGTCCTCCTGCCGCTCCGATTCTGAGAGTCCCCACCTCTCGCTGTATTCTTCAGCAACCAGTGTGGTACAGTGGTCCACTTCAAAAATCTTGACTTGATCTACACAGAAACCCAATATGGGTAGGAGAGACTTGCGGGAGGCCCAGACCCGTTTTCCTTGAGAAGCGTTGAGCGCAACCTGAGCCAAATCGCGTTGAAGCTTAGTTATCTTAAGAGCTTTCAAGAGGAGCTGACCCAAGGCGACCCTCGTGGCTTCGTTAAGTTCGGAGTTGAACCGTGTCCTGAGACTCTTGACCCAAAATGGCTCTTCGGCAAATCTCCTAAAACTCCTTGGGAGAGCCTGAGTCGCTTCATAAACCTGGCCCAACATGTTTTCCCAGAAATCAAAGGAGAGGGTGAGGTCCCTTGGATCATGATACCTGACCATGGGACAAGAAAAGGACAACCATGCGATTACCTTAAGAAAACCATGATCACACTTCGCTCATCGTGGGAAAACCAAACAATTGCCATGCGAAACCATAAGAAGATCATATGGCCACCGTGCGATTACAAGGTGAAAACCATGCGTATACCATCGGAAAACCAAACCATCACGCTACGATGCCAGAATATTACCATCTGACAACCATGCGATTGACCTGCGGAAGCCATGTGAATACCACGCGAAAGCCGTGCATATCATATGAAGCCATACGAACACCACATGACAAACATACGGTGATCACATGAAAGTAACGCGGCTATCGTAGGAAGTCAATGCGACGATCAGGGGGAACCATACCTTTACCATGCACAAGCCATGCGGCTATCATAGGACACCCATGCGAATGTCACATGGAAGCCGACGATTGTCATAGGCAAACCATGCGAATGTCATATGAGAACCATGCGACTACCAGGTGAGAATCATGCGTCTAGCACACGACGTCATAGTCCTCGGATCCCCGAAGGGCCGCAGGGAAGTCATGCAAAAACCATGCGAACATCATGCGGTACCTCGGATCCTGGGGAATCCCGAGGGAATCCTCGTGAATCTTCAGAATTCCATCAGGAATCCTCGGGCCCCCGAGAATCCGCGCTGAATACTCGGGCCCGCAGCAGCGCCCAGGGAGTTCCCCGAATCCTCAGGGAACCCTCGCGATTCCTTTGGAACCCCAAGGGGGCCCTCGATTCCTCAAGAATCCCTAAGGAATCCCCGGGTCCTCAGGACTCCCCGCGGGCCTCTCGCTTCTTTAGAAATCCTAGCCGGGCCTCCGGGCCCTCAGGAACCCCGAAGGAATCCTCGCGCATCCTTAGGAATTCTTGGAGAACACCAGATTCTCAGGAATCCCTCGAAAGCCCTCGGACCCTCAAGAACCCATCGGGAATCTCATTGAATCCTCAAGAGCCCTCGAGGACCCTGACCCGTAAACACGTGGGGTTTGGGGGCAGGAGGGCCCTGCAAGCTCGCGGGCTCCGATTCCCTGAGGTTGAAAAGTTGTATTTTAGTGCGTCTTGTACGTAAGTCTCATTTCATGCGTCTGGCGTGTTCGTGTGAAATGCGCCCCAACGGCCGTGGCGCCATGTGCGCCCCTGCGAACGCATCCTGATTGGTTCGCGCGTTATATGTATATATAGAGTGCGAGCGATGTTTCCGCCCGCGCGCGCAGCGCTGACCTGGCCAAAACGGCGAAGGAGCCGCGCGGGTCAATGACCCCGAAATCTTTTCATCGTTGGTCGATGTGCCAGCGCGCGACCACCTCCGCTGCTACGCGGTGGCGGTCGCTGGCAGACGCGGTCGCTTTGGAGGCCTCGTTAGTGCCGTGCCTGCAGTGTTGCGCGCTGTGTCGTTCCATCTTTCACGTCCATTCCAGCGTGGCAGTCCCCGCTCAAGTCCAGTCTAAGTCATGCCAGCTGCCATCGCCAGGTCCGCGGACACATCGCGGGGGCAGGGGGGCGGGGCGCCTCGGCGCAGCGCGGGTTCATTCCCGAGTTGTTTGAAGCCGTGGAAACACTTGAGCCACTTGTTCGAACCAAAAGGGCAACGGCGATAAGGGCGGCGGCGGCGATGGCAAGGAGGTGGAGGCGGACAAGAATAGCGAGGCCGAGGGGGAATAGAGCAAGCAGGAGGACGACAAGCACGAGGAGGAGGAGAGGGGGGCGGAGGAGGGCGAGGGCACGTTGCCTGTAATCGAAACGACCACATGCATACGGATAGCAAGCCATACATGTGCGCACTCACGCTGCAAGCAACATTTCTCCTCTTGCCCCCCTGGGTCCAGCGTTGAAATTGGTCAAGATTCTACGATCCCAGACCGCGCGGTGGGCTTGCGATGCCAAACGCCTCAGCGGGCGATTCAAATCCTCATCAACCCAAGTGCCCCAAAGCCAGGGCGACCCGCAGTGGTCGATCCTGCGTCCCGAACCAATCGGCGGCCCCGCCCCATGCCCGCCCCCTTCGCTTTCCCTTGATGGTTTGTCGCCCAGGTTAGCGGCTGGCCTCCGGGGCCGCCGGCGCCCCCCCGGACAGCGGGGGGGCCGGCATCAGCTGCGCGCAAAAATGCCAGCGCTGCGCAGAAGGCCGCCCGCGTCCCCCTGGACAGCAGGGATGCCAGCATCAGCTGCGCACCGCGGCGCCGCCCTCGGCACTCACCCCTGCAGCATCTCCTCAATCTTCTCCTGCTGCTTCTCGGAGAACTGGGGCGCCATCTGCTGCAGCGCCGCCGCAGGGGCCGCCCAGGAGACCTGGGGGATCTTCGCCTCGGTATCCTTATTGCAGATGCCCTCGGCGCGATGGCGGGGAGCCCCCCCGTCCTTCTCCATCTCGTCCTCGCGGCCACCTCGCCCTCCTGCTGGCCTTCGCGTCGCCCTCCGCGGCGAGCCCCGCTTGCCTTGCTACCGCCGCCTCCTCCTCGGCGGAGCGAGGCTCCTCCTGCGCCTTCCTCTTGGCACCCCCCAGGGCCGCCCCCTCTCGCCCCCCGTCGCTCTCGTCCTCTGCGGCCTCCTCCCGCCCTGCTGCCGCGTGCTGCCGGCTCGTCCTCGCCCTCGTCCTCGTCCTCGCCCTCGTCCTCGTCCTCGTCCTCCTCCTCCTCCTCCTCCTCCTCCTCCTCCTCCTCCTCCTGGTCGCTGTCCTCCGCGGGGCTTCCTCGGCGCCTCTCTGCTGCCTCCGCATGGCGTCGTCGTCGTTATCCTGCTGCTCTCCCCCCCCTCTTTCCCCTCCTCCCCCCCCTGGTCGCCCTCCCTCGCCTCGTCGCCCTCGGCGCCCGCCGCCTGTCCTTGCGCCTCGCGCGACGGCCGCCGCCGCCGCCTCCGCCGCCGCCGCCGCCGCCAGGCGGGCTGGGGTCGCCCCGGGCCGCGGGCGCTGCAGGCGCTGCAGAATGGCCCGCGCGTTCTCCCTGTGCAAGGAGATGGAGAGTCGCTGGGCCATCCTGTTCGCCGTGCTGGCGGCCCCCTCGCCGCGCGCGTCGGCCGCGCGCTTATAGCCAGCACGGCGAAGGCGCGTCGCGCCTCGCCGCCCCAGCTCCCGCCGTGCGCCTCCACCACCATTGGGGTGAAGGCGAGGTCCGCGTCGCGGCAAGCCTGCGCCGCGCCCTGGCGCCGCCGCTTGCACCCCTCGCACCCGTCGAGGGCGGCGGCCGGGTCGGCGGCGGAGTGCGCGATGAGGCCCGCGCGCAGGCCGGGCGTCGCCGCGAAGTCCAAGGCCGCCGAGAGCCCGCCGCGCCACCGGGGGACGTAGACATCCGCTGGCCGGCGGCCGTCGTTGTCTAGTCCGTCGCCGTCGGGCTCCTCGGCGTTCGGCCCCTCGCCCGGTGCCCGCGGCGGCAGCAGTCCGGGCCGCTCCAGCTCCGTCCCCGAGAAGCCGGCGGCCTGGGCGGCGAAGAAGGTGCCGTTCCGCAGCTTGTCGTGGAGGCGCGTGCGGTCGCCCTGGCAGACGCGGGTCAAGGCGCGGTCGCAGTGCGCGCCCATGACTTCCCCGCACGCTGGGCAGAATGCTTCCTCGTCCATCAGCTGGACCCGAAGCCGTCGCTCGATCCCGATCTGCATCAGGCTGCGCGGGACCGCTGTGCCGAGCGCCTCGCTGGGGGGCGCCTGCAGGCGCGCGCTGGCACCGGGCGCGGCCGCCAGGGCGAGGTGGGCGCGCGTCGCGGCCGAGGAGCGGCCCCTTCCTTCCATCCCTTACTCCCACTTCCCCCATTCCTCCAGCCCCCCCTACCATCCCCCCCCCTCCCCGCCCCCTTTCCCCCCGCCCTTCCCCCCTCCCATCCCCCCCCCCACAATATTTCTTATTCCCTCCTCTAATTCCCCTTCCTTCCGCTTTCCTCCGCCCTGAACCCCCGCCCCATCGCCCTCGTGCCCCCCCCCCCCCCCCCCCTCCCCTCCTCCCCCCCCCCCCTCTCCCCCCTCACCCCTCACCCTTCCCCCTCCCCCGTCCCTCTCCCCGCCCCTCCCCGCCCACCCTAAGCGCCACCCTTCCCTCACCCCCCCCCTGCCCATCCCTCTCCTCGACCTTTCAACTGCAAGGCAACCGATTAGCGTCGGCCCGGGGGGGCCCCCCCACCCCCTGGAGCCGATGCAGCTTCGGCCGCCAGGCGCCCAAATTGTCCAGGCGAGCCCATAGCCGACTCACTGTCACGACGTGTTGTCTGAACGCACGTCGCGTTTTGTTCGGCGGCATGAGTGGGGGGCAGGGCGCGGCGGGCCTGAACAGGGGGCGGCGCGGGCCCTCGTTCTCTCCCCTGGGGGCCCGCGCCCCAGCCGCGCCTCGCCGATAGCACGCAGGGGCGCCCGACATCCACCGATTGCCGAACCCCTAAAAGAAAACGCGAAGCGCCTCCGCCTGCGCGCCCGATAGCTTCCAGCGGTTGCCCCTTCCGATTCAGGCGATCGCCATATTTTGGCATAGCACAGTTAACAACACATTCCAATCACGCGTTCGTTTCTGCAGCGTGCAAACCCAAATCAGTGCCAGGCCCGTGGCACATGGAATGCGTGAAATCTTGGACGGTGTTCGGGGTCCTCCTAGTACCTGCTTCACTGGAATACCAGACAAATAAATCAGCTCGAAATTGAATGATACTACCCCTGACAAGAGCGTCTTGGCCACCCAAGGAAGACGCTGCACGAAACTCGCTCACCTCAAACAGTGCGTACATCAATGCAGAATTGAACCGTTGAAACGCACCTAAACTCAAACAGTGCATCCAGTCTGGGACGAGGCAGGACGATGCAGACATACCAGTGGCAAACGAAAACATGGCATTTCTTCTCCGCACCCAGCTCCCGTTGCCTCGTCGCCAAAACTTCAGCTCAACAGAAGGGGGAGGGCGAAATGTTACCGACGTCCTGACGCTGACGCGTGGGTTCCAGACGGTCGAACTTTCGAAGACCAAGCTCGGGCATGCTTGAGTGAAGGCATCTACCCAATGGGCCATCTCTGCGCTTGACAAGAAAAAGCTGGCCCCGAAGACTCGGCAAATCGCTTGCATCTACAATCGCGCTGGTTTCGCACGATCTGCAAGCAAACTCATAATCGTCATGCGCCTTCCCCTGCCGTCGGACGATCTGGCTGAAATCGCTAAATCCTTGCCAGCCTTGGGACCGCCAATCGTCACGCGCACGCCAACACAAGGGGGCACGGGGACGCATGCGTCGTGCACCCTGGGAGGCCCAACGTTGGATATTCAGCCAGATCTGACTTCAGGAAAATCACTGCTACTTTGAAGCCTATTGGGGGGCTTGCTTCCATGTTGACGCGCATTTCAACCCGTCGGAATGGCTGCCCGTCGTGACGAACGCTTGGATGCACCCCCGCCGCCAAGGCTTCAACTGCCCATACAAGAAAGCTGAATGCGCGAAAAATGCTGCAGTGGCCTCGACAACCACACTTGCACATCTCAGATGAGCGCAATACTGAAACAAGCTCTCGGGCCCCAGACAACACGCTATACATCCAGATGCCAAGGACAGAGTCTGCGCGCTCGAATGGCACTTTACCAAGGCATATGCCACACGGAAAAACATGATCAGCAGGTCCAGCAGCCACCACGCAAGGATTTTGGTGATACGAGGGTTGCACCTTTCCCTCAGCTAACGCAAGCGCCAGATCAGCATTCGATTTGTTCCGATCATTGTTGATTTCGCCTGATATCAAGTCAACTGGGTGTAACGCATGAACTTCTGAAACGCATCGGGTCGCGTCCGAGCGGCGATGGCCAGGAACCGCCAACGTATGAAAGCTGTTATGTCTATCCTCATCTTCAGGGGACACGACCGAATCAAACTGAGATGAATAAGAGCCAGATTGTTTACCAAATGGCACACCCAATTTCTTGACAAAACCTGCGGCGCCCGCTTCTGCAGCCCAGAATGATAGAATACACGCCTGCGTTGCATTCAACGCGCCATCCATCTTCAAAGCTACAACGCGAAGGGAAAATGCTTGGCCCCGTCATCTTCGGTGGCGCACTCGCACGCTGGATCTGGATCGGCATCATCGGGTGCGGCGGCAAGTCTGGGAAGCTCCGCTTCCCATGCGCTCAAAGAAAGCTCCCACTCGTGCTTGGGCGGCATGGCTTGAGACAGATGCAAGCTACTGGCAACCGCGCAATGCTTCCTTATGTCGAGCTACACGGGTACGCCTAACACGTGTTTGTGTTTTTTTTGTTGTCGTTCAGTTCGTTACCAGCTCATTTTTAGTTTGTCGTGAATGTGTCTTCGAGCTTACCTTCAGTGTGCATTGAGTGTTACCCGAGTCCCTACAGTTTGCCTTCAGCTTGCCGCATGACCTCGGTTTCCACGCATACATCTGACACCTGTTCGTCGTTTCCCTCCCCAGACGCCGACGTGGCAATCATCCGAGCAGTCTACGCCTTTGGAAGGTCGCCACCACCACCGCCCATCCCCTAATAGGATAACGAGAAGAAGGGCGAGGATGGGGACGGGGGCGGGGAAAGAAGAGGACAAGTCAAGATAAGACGGCGCCTGGGCCGCTCATAAGAACGCAAGGCCCCTTGCCCAAAACCAGGCCACTAAGGTTTACAGAGCTCGGTCGTATTCTGATGCATTCTCAATGCGCCAGCGTGCAGATTTCAGACGCAAGCAACAACCTGCAATCACCTCAAAGTCATCAGGAGAAGAATACCCTAAACAGCAGATCGCGACAGGGACCGACCATGGGTCACGTTGCAGATATGCTGTTCAGGATTCGAGCGAGGATGCCTGGGGCGGGGATTGGGGGGCGGGTAGGTGGCGCCTCATATGGTGGTTGCCCCGCGTGGCTGGTGCGTGTGTATGTGTGTGTGTGTGTGTGTGTGTGTATGTGTGCGTGTGTGTGTGCGTCTGTTTTCACCACACCTACGAACGTGTTCTCGCGACTCTGGCACCACAAGCTGCGCGTCAGAACGCCCCCCGCGAGCGAAACCCGTCTGCAGCGCCGCGCCATGCACAGAGCACTAGCGAACTAGGGCAGCCCTCGCTCTGCGGCGTGCCAAGGAGAACAGGGGGAGGGGGGGCGGCGCGAGTGGGATCAGAGGGGGGGGGGGGGGGGGGGGATCACGGCGAGGTAGGCAAGAGGCCGAGGGAGGAACATATTGAATAGGGAGGAACGGGGCGAGGGTGATACGCGTGAGAATAATGAACAGGCGAAGGAGGACGGATGACGATGGAGAAATCGAGCGCCGCCATTCCAGTGTTCACCACGCGTTTGCCACCCTCGGGGCAAACAGTCTGTGAACTTCCACGTGCCCTCTCAGAGAGAGGGAGAGAGAGAGAGAGGAGAAGAGAAGAAGAGAAGAGAAGAGAAGAGAAGAGAGAGAGAGAGAGAGAGAGACGAGATGAGAGAGATGAGAGAGTGAGAGAGAGAGGAGAGAGAGAGAGAGAGACAGAGAGAGAGAGAGAGATGAGAGAGAGAGAGAGAGAGAGAGAGAGAGAGAGAGAGAGAGGAGAGAGAGAGAGAGGAGAGAGAGAGAGAAAAAAAAGAGAAAGAGAAAAAGAAAGAGAAAGAGAAAGAGAGAAAGAGAAAGAGGACAGAGAATCGAGAAAGAGAAAGCGAAAGAGAAGAAAGAGAAAGAGAAAGAGAAAGAGAGAGAGAGAGAGGAGAGAGAGAGAGAGGGAGAGAGAGAGGAGAAGAGAGAGAGAGGAGAGAGAGAGAGAGGGCGAGGAGAGAGGAGAGGAGTGGAGAGAGTGAGAGAGAGAGAGAGAGAGAGAGAGAGAGAGAGAGAGAGAGAGGCGGAGGGTGAGCGAGGAAGAGCAGTGAGGGGAGGAATGAGGAAACGAGAAGGACGAGTGATGAGGACGAGTGGGGAATGGGAGTCAAGGCCCAACACCAGGTTGGCCCAAACTCGCGTTTCAAGATAACGGGAAAGAAAAGCGGGCGGGGGCGAGCGAGGGGGAGGGCCGACGCGGGGGAGCGCGAGGGGGAGGAGGAGGAGGAGGAGGTGGAGGAGGAGGAGGATGGAGGGAGGAGGAGTGCGTCCCGAATTGCGTTTTTGCGGAAGTCCCGTTTTTGGGGGCGCACTGGAATAATTCTTCTGGGCAGTCATTGGGGCTCAGGGGCAACTAACGCCCCCCCCCCCCTCCCCCGCCCCCCCCCCTCCCGTCGTCTTCGGCAAATAGGCGGGCCGTGGCAGCCCGACGGCGATCAGGATAGCCGAGTCCTCCTCCTCCTCTCCTCCTCATCCTTGTCTCAGCAGCTTTTCCTTTTTTTCTTGCGAGTTTCATGCGCTGGTTCCGTCTGCGCGGTGTGCTTTTGGGTGGCGCTTTCAAAGGTGCTGAGGATGATGGGATGGAGGGGGGGGGGTGGGGGGGGGGGGTGGGGAAGGGGGAAGGGGGAAGAGGGGGAAGGGGCGGGCGTGGGGGGGGGGGGGTGGGGGAAGGGGCAGATGCGACTGCGAGGGCTAACGGCGCAGCACGGCACGAATCTTCCAGCTCAGACCTCGTGACTGGCGTGCCTTCGCCACTCCCGTTATATCTCTCTCTCTCTCTCTCTCTCTCTCTCTCTCTCTCTCTCATTTTCTTGTGTCATTCCCCACGTCCTAAGTGGGGTTCTTGTTATCTCTGCACACCCTCCGCGCAGGATCTCCTCCTCCTCCTCCTCCTCCTCCCTCTCCTCTGCTCCTCTTTGCTTCCTCCTCCGCATCTTCATCACCATCACCATCACTCCCCACTCATCATCATCATCATCCTCACCATCCGCATCGCCATCACCACCCCACGATCACTCACCATCATCGGCACTTAACGATCATCATCATCATCACTACTCGCTGACTTGAGGCCTGAATATGGAGGAAGTATCAGGCGGGGGCCTCGTCTGCGAGTGAATGTTGAGGAAGTCTCAGGCGGGAGCCCCCTCCCTATGGGGCCCGCACTTCATGTTCGAATCCGAGCGGGCCATCCGCAACGTGCAACTGTCGTCACTTTTGGGCTCTTGAGACCTGAATATGGGGGAGGTCTCGAGCGGGAGCCTCGTCTGTGAGTGAATTGCGAGGAAGTCTCAAGCGGGGGCCCCCTCCCTATGGAGCCAGCACTTCATGTTTGAATCCGAGCGGGTCGTCCGCAACGTGTAACTGTCGTCACTTTTTCCCCATGGCCTAAGTGGGGTTCTTGTTTTCTCTGTACACCCTCCGCGCAGGATCTCTCCTCCTCCCCCCCCCCCTGTCCTCTGCTCCTCTTTGCTTCCTCCTCCGCATCTTCGTCACCATCACCAGCACTCCCCACTCATCATCATCATCACCATCAGCATCACCATCACCATCCCGCGATTACTCACCATCATCGGCATCGAACGATCATCATCGCCATCATCATCATCATCATCATCATCATCATCATCATCATCACTACTCGCTGACTTGAGGCCTGAATATGGAGGAAGTATCAGGCGGGGGCCTCGTCTGTGAGTGAATTGCGAAGAAGTCTCAGGCGGGCCCCCCCCCTATGGGGCCCGCACTTCATGTTCGAATCCGAACGGGTCATCCGCAACGCGCAACTGTCGTCACTTTTGGGCTCTTGAGACCTGAATATGGAGGAAATCTCGAGCGGGGGCCTCGTCTGTGAGTGAATTGCGAGAAAGTCTTAGGCGGGGGCCCCCATCCCTATGTGGCCCGCACTTCATGTTTGAATCCGAGCGGGCCATCCGCAACGTGTAATTGTCGTCACTTTTGGGCTCGTGAGGCCTGAATATGGAGGGGGCATCAGGCGGGAGCCTCGTCTGTGAGTGAATTGTGAGGAAGTCTCAGGCGGGAGCCCCCTCCCTATGGGGCCCGCACTTCATGTTCGAATCCGAGCGGGTCATCCGCAACGTGCAACTGTCGTCACTTTTGGGCTCTTGAGACCTGAATGTGGAGAAAGTCTAGAGCGGGAGCCTCGTTTGTGAGTGAATTGCGAGGAAGTCTCAGGCGGGAGCCCCCTCCCTATGGGGCCCGCACTTCATGTTTGAATCCGAGCGGGTCATCCGCAACGCGTAGCTGTCGTCACTTTTGGGCTCTTGATGCCTGAATATGGAGGAAGTATCCGGCGGGGGCCTCGTCTGTGAGTGAATTGTGGGGAAATCTCAGGCGGGTGCCCCCTCCCCATGGGGCCCGCACTTCAAGTTTGAATCCGAGCGGGTCACCCGCAACGTGTAACTGTCGCCACTTTTTCCCCACATCCTTAGTGGGGTTCTTGTTTTCTCTGCACACCCTCCGCGCAGGATCTCTCCTCCTCCTCCTCCCTCTCCTCTGCTCCTCTTTCCTTCCTCCTCCGCATCATCATCACCATCACCATCACCCCCCACTCATCATCATCATCATCATCATCACCATCAGCATCACCATCACCATCCCGCGATCACTCACCATCATCGGCATCGAACGATCATCATCATCATCATCATCATCATCATCATCATCATCATCATCATCATCACTACTCGCTGACTTGAGGCCTGGATATGGAGGAAGTATCAGGCGGGAGCCTCGTCTGTGAGTGAATTGTGAGGAAGTCTCAAGCGGGAGCCCCCTCCCTATGGGGCCCGCACTTCATGTTCGAATCCGAGCGGGTCATCCACAACGTGCAACTGTCGTCACTTTTGGGCTCTTGAGACTTGAATATGGAGGAAGTCTCGAGCGGGAGCCTCGTCTGTGAGTGCATTGTGAGGAAGTCTCAGGCGGGAGCCCCCTCCCTATGGGACCCACACTTCATGTTTGAATCCGAGCGGGTCATCCGCAACGTGTAACTGTCGTCACTTTTGGGCTCTTGAGGCCTGAATATGGAGGAAGTCTAGGGCGGGAGCCTCGTCTGTGAGTGAATTGTGAGGAAGTCTCAGGCGCGAGCCCCCTCCCTATGGGGCCAGCGCTTCATGTTCGAATCCGAACGGGTCATCCGCAACGTGCAACTGTCGTCACTTTTGGGCTCTTGAGACCTGAATATTGAGGAAGTCTCGAGCGGGAGCCTCGTCTGAGAGTGAATTGCGAGGAAGTCTCAGGCGGGAGCCCCCTCCATATGGGGCCCGCGCATCATGTTTGAATCCGAGCGTGTCATCCGCAACGTGTAACTGTCGTCACTTTTGGGCTCTTGAGGCATGAATATGGAGGAAGTATCAGGCGGGAGCCTCGTCTGTGAGTGAATTGTGAGGAAGTCTCAGGCGGGAACCCCCTCCCGATGGGGCCCGCACTTCATGTTCGAATCCGAGCGGGTCATCCGCAACGCGCAACTGTCGTCACTTTTGGGCTCTTGAGACTTGAATATGGAGGAAGTCTCGAGCGGGGGCCTCGTCTGTGAGTGAATTGTGAAGAAGTCTCAGGCGGGGGGCCCCCTCCCTATGGGGCCAGCACTTCATGTTCGAATCTGAGCGGGTCATCCGCAACGTGCGACTGTCGTCACTTTTAATGCTCTTGAGACCTGAATGTGGAGGAAGTCTCGAGCGGGAGCCTCGTCTGTGAGTGAATTGCAAGGAAGTCTCAGGCGGGGGGGCCCTCCCTATGGGGCCCGCACTTCATGTTAGAATCCGAGCGGGTCATCCGCAACGTGCAACTGTCGTCACTTTTGTGCTCTTGAAGCCTGAATATGGAGGAAGTATCAGGCGGGAGCCTCGTCTGTGAGTGAATTGTGAGGAAGTCTCAGGCGGGGGCCCCCTCCCTATGGGGCCCGCACTTCATGTTCGAATCCGAGCGGGTCACCCGCAACGTGCAACTCATAGTGTGCTCTTGAAGCCTGAATATGGAGGAAGTATCAGGCGGGAGCCTCGTCTGTGAGTGAATTGTGAGGAAGTCTCAGGCGGGGGCCCCCTCCCTATGGGGCCCGCACTTCATGTTCGAATCCGAGCGGGTCACCCGCAACGTGCAACTGTCGTCACTTCTGGGCTCTTGAGACTTGAATATGGAGGAAGTCTCGAGCGGGAGCCTCGTCTGTGAGGGCGTTTCCCCGCCCAGAGGATTCTCATGCGGGGTCCTTCCGTCGGAGTAATTGTTGGGCTCGCCCGAAAATCAATGAAATTCATGGCGATTCAGATTCATGCAAATTCACGTTGAGATTCACGGGGGCGTTTCGCCCGTGATATCCCCACCAAAATGCGCAGATTCATGATTCATGGAATTTCAGATTCATGGAAATTCAGATTCATGGGTGCGTTAGGTCTGTCTGATTTCTATGCGTTTCTGTTGTGTCAGCGCTGTGGCTCTGCTGGCTGGCTGGCTCACGCTTGTCTCAGCACTGGGCGGCTAGATCTCTGCACTCAGTCCCTCGATGCAGCCTCCTCCCGCTTCATGCGGGCATTGTGCATATCGTTCAGCGTCGACACTTCATGCTCCAATGCCTTGACCGCCGCGGCCGTGGCCCCCTTTCTCCCGAGCTCGACCTCGATGGTCGACTTGGCGTAGGCCTTCCAAAACCACTTGAGGAAGTCGTCGTCCATGACCCAGTCGTTCCAGAAGGCGGAGCTGGCTTCTATCGAGTCGAGCTTCGCGCGGGCGCTCCGCAACTGCTTGAGCTGGAACTCGCTGTTCGCCCACTCGTACTTGGGGTTCTCCGTCGCGGCCCGCAGGAAGTCTGTGCAACGGGATGTGGCCTGGCCGAGCCTGTCCTTCAGCGGCTTCAACTGCTTCAGATTCTCTGCAACTTCGCCCTTGGCAGGCTGGCCCTCACCATCAACGCCAGGTCCCTCGCCATCCTTCTCAGACAGCTTCGGATTATTGTCGCTCTTGCCGCTCTCGCCTTTGCCGCCGCCCTGGCGCTTCTCCGAATTGTCCTTCGGCGCCGCGGTGGTCGCGACCCCCGTGACGGTCACGCCTTCGGCCGCGGCAGTGCTTGCACCGCTGCCGGCAGCGGCCACTGTCGCCGACGCAGTCCCACCGCCCTTCTGCCCCTGGCCCTGCTTGGCGAGCTGGGCAACCCTAGACGGGATCGCGCCGACCTCGGACTCAGCGCCCACGACCGCGAGCACCTCCGCCTCGCGAGACGGATCAGCCTCAACAATCTTCTCCGCCCACTTCTTGGCGAAGGTCTGCCCAAACCGTTTCTTGATGCGCAAGAACTCCACCCATTTCGTCCAGCTGTTGTAGGACAAGAACGAACGAGTCTGGATGCCCTTGCCAACCCTGTAGTGTCTCACGCACTCCGCCACGTAGTTCATCGCCGCCTGCAGGGCGGGGCCATCGCACCCCTCTTCCCGAACGATGACCGAGAAGGGCATGCGCGCGCCGCCCATCTCGCCCATCTCCGCGAGCCCGGTCGTCTTGGACCTCTCCTCCTTCATGCTCTTGAAGGTGCGCCTGCACCAGTCCATGCATCTCGCCCTTTCGCCTTGAGCGCTTCGTAGTCAGCCGCCATCTGCTTGTCCTTCGCCTTGGCCGTGTGCCACTTGGATCCGACGGGGCCGCGCAGGTCGAACTTATTCTCTGTGATCGCATTGGCGAATGCATCCACGATGGAGTCCTGCTTGTCGTGATTGACGTTGGCATCGATGCCGTCGTCGGTGCCGACCAGATCCTTCAGCACGTTGGTGTACTCCATCTCCCCGGCAGTAGGGACTGCTGGGTCCCACGAGGCAGGGGCGGCAATCGACGCCGCGAGTCCTGGCGTCGCATCTGCCACGCGAGCTGCGCCATCGCCAGCATTGCCCGAGTCCACGCCAAGGGGGCCTCCGCCATCGCGGCCTTCCGCCGCACTCTGGGCGAGTGCGTCGGCGGGAGGCTCGGCCGCGCTGGCGCCGCCTGCCTCTGGCACATGCTGCGCATCACCCGCCATCTGGCTTCTCGCGAAGGCGAGGACCCCCCCCATACTCGCGAATGCGAAGGGGGGCCGACATGCCCAAGGTCTAGAGGGCCAAGGTAACCCTGCGCGATCGGTTCAATCAGCCCCAACGCCCGGGCACAGCCAACCTTACACGGAATAGTGTTGTCGTTTCCTGGGAAAAGCGTGGGTGGGTAGTGGGCGGGATGGTCGTTTCAATGGTGCTCAGGATTGCAGCGTCTAGTTGGTGATGTCGCGCCCCCCCCCCCCCCCCCCCCCCCCACGCATTAGCTGCGTTCGCCGCAGCGTTCGCGCCATCGGGGGGGGGGGGGGCAGAAGATGGAGACGAGCAGCGGGTTAGTCAGGATGTGCCAAGCGGTGCGTGCATGAGAGCCCGTGTCGTCCAGCGTGCGTGATCTGGTGCACTGACTTAGTATACTTACTGGACAGCGCGAGCCCATGACATGATGAGTGTACTTGAAGTGTCGTGTACCACGTGATTAGATGTGCCATTGTTTGATGTGCGAGTTGTATGTTTACCTGCTAGGATGTGTTGGTGTACGCACGTGCCCACGTATACGGTTATATGTTATGCTATGCGACGCCATGGTATGTCATGGCATGGCATGACATCGTATGCGATGCTATGATATGAGTTGCCAGTGCTCATGCTATGCGATGCAATGGAGGCGCACTTGCCTGGCATGCTAGGCTATGCCATGCCAGCCGATGCATTGTCTACGCACGTGCACGGATCCGTGTGCATATGCACGTTTCTGTTTTCTGTGAGCCCGACGGCGCTCGAACGTTGGCCAGCCAATCATTCGCCTTGCGAAGTGCACTCGGAAGAATGCATGTTAACCCAAGCAGTTAAGTCGGTAATCCAACCCACTGCATTCAATGCAGACCGTCTCGTGTTGGTGCGGCACTTCCCCCGCCTCCCCTGAGCGCGCAGACGTGCACAGGGGCGAATCGCATCTCGAATGGCCCCCTCGAAGCACGCGCGGGCAGTGGCAAGCCCATGCACTGGCGCGACAGTGCTACAACCAGAGCCCACGCAGATGCGACACGACGTGCACCTCAAACGCGTAGCGAAATCTGGATGGCGGGAGGCACCGATCTGATCCAAGTCAGAAGTGTCCCCACATGTCGATCGCCATGCTGCTGCTGCTGTCGCTGCCCTTGCTGGGCGCAGGTTGCGAAGAGGATGCGCTCGAAGCCGCGCCGTCAGAGGCGCTGCTGACATTCGGCTCGATCTTCGGCTGAACCGCCTTGGGGGCACGGAGCTTCTGCGGCGTGAGGACATCCTTGCCGCCGTCAGCGATGTTGTCCGTGATCTTGGCCGCGCCCGTGGTCAAGTGGTCGAGGGCGTAGGCCCCGCACGCCTTGTCCTTCTCGGCACCGATCTCCTTGTTCGTCATGATTTCCTTCGCAGGGGCCGGCTTCTCCGCGCGCTCCACGGCCGCGCTTAAGGCACCTGCCCTTCCAACCTCATCATCTCCTGAGGCCTTCGCGAACAGCTTCGAGTGGACTTGGGTCTTCTGGGCGCGCGTCTTCTTGCCGTTGTCGTCGACGGTGGTCTCGAACACCTGGTAGGTTGCCCACGTCTCCGCGTCAGTCTCCTTCCCCTCGCCGTCCTTGAACTCCTTCCCGTGCTTCTTGTCCTTCAGCTCGGACTTCATCACCTCGCGCGTGGTCGCCCCATCCTTCCTGGTCGCTGAGTGGAGCACGCCGTTGCTCTTCTTGTTCGGGCTTGGACTGTACTTCAAGATCTCGCACAACTCCTGGGGGCAGATGGCCAGGCGCTTACGGTTTGAACCATCGTGCTCAAACGCAGCCCAGCAACAGTGGTCCGTCTTCGCAGGCAAGACCCACTCCCCGAATACTTTGCTGCGCTTTTTCTCGCGCACGGTCACCATGTGCGGCAGGCGGCTCTCGGCGTCGCAATCGCACTCCACGTCGACAATGGCGCTCTCAGCCTCCTCCTTCACGCCAGCGTCGGCGTTGTCAGCCGTCTTCGGGGTGCCGCTCTCAGGGATGGCGTCGCCGTCGTCCTTGCCGCACATGTCGCCGTCGTCCTCGCCCTCGCTCAGGCACTCGTCCTCCTGGGGCGCCTCCGACGCCGCTCGCGGGATCCTCTGCGACGGGGCCGGCCTCGAGCTGACTGCCCGCTTCGGCGCCCGGGTCGTCCGACACCTCCTGATCGACTTGCTGCTCCTCCTCCTCCTCGTCGCCTTCGCCGCCGTTCCCGCCCTTCGCGAGGCGCGGCAGCGCCGGCGCCAATTTGCCCCCCTTGCGGCGGGCAGCCTGCGCGTACGAGAGCATCGCCCTGATCCTCCTCGCAATGGTGGTCGCAGAATTCGTCTGGTGCTCGGGAGCCAACTTTGGCGACCAGTAGATGTTCCTCTGCCTGAGAATCACCTTGAGGGCATATTCCATCTGGGTCTGCGAGAACTGCAGGTTGTCGCTGAGTCCCAAAAGCCCAATAATCATATCTGGATGTTTTGCCGCCTCAGCATTGTTGACCTTGTCCTTGACCTTCTCGGGGTACTGGATGAAGGTGCAGTTCGCGGCGCACGGCATGGGGATCTCGATCAGCTGATCACGCGTGCCGCTCCACGCTGGCGCAGGCGGCATCCTCTCTGAGACTGGCAGCTAGGCCGTTCTCGACAACCGTCGCAAACAGCACTGGTTGCTGAATCGTTGAAATGCAGGTTTGGGCAAAAATGTGGCGACGATGGGCCGCGGGGAACAGGGGCGGGCGTGATCGGACGCGGCGGGGCGGGGAAGGCGAACGTGGATGGGGGATCTGACGCAGCTGCTGGCTCCCCGCGCGGCGGAGGGGGGCAGGGCTTCCCCGCGCGTAGATTGTGCTGAGGCACGATCTGCGAAAGAGAAGTGGATCTGTGGGGGCCTCAGGCCAGGAACCCGCGCTCGCAACTCAAGGGGTGTCCCGCGGTTGTCCCGCGGTTGTCCTGCGGTTGTCCTGCGGTTGTCCTGCGGTTGTCTTGCGGTTGTCCAGCGGTTGTTTCTGCGACCAAGCCACCGTCGTGTTTTGTTATTGTTTTGTTTGTATGTTGCGTGTGTGGTTGTTGTTGCCGTGTGTTTTGTTTGATTGTTTGTTTGTGTGTTTGTTCTTGGTGTGTGTGCGTGTGTGTGTGTGGGTGGGGCGGGGGTCGTGGGTTGTCTAGGGCAGTCTCGGGCGGTTGAGCGCCGTCGGAAGCCGTCCTGGGCGACTCTGGGAAGGGGGGGGGATTGCCCCCCCCCCCCTTGCGCCATCTTGGCGGCCTCCGTCTTGGGGTGACGACGCAGCGGCAACGGCGACAACGCGAGCAACGCGCGTATTATGAGCAGCGATAGCCGCAGCGCAAAAACGATGACACCATCGACAACAGCAGCAACGCCAACGACAACAACAACAGCAAGAATAACACCATTTTCAACAACATAGGCACCTTCAGCGCCATCAGAGGCAACCACGCATGCCAACTGCGCAGACGCGAACACAAACAGCCAGATCAATAGCGACACCACCAACAACGACTAGAACATGAACAACAACACCACCAACAACACAATGTAACCTTGATGTTGTGTCGGGGCCGCGCCATTTGAATAGTATGACGCTTTTTGTAATATGGTAACGTCGTCAACTTGAGTTGTGTGAAAGTTGGCTCTTATAACGTGATTGCGTGTCTCATGGGAAGACGGGCGCATTTCATGCGTCTTGAGTCGCATTACATTCAACTTGTCGCAAGACGCATTACACTGCAACTGTTCGACCTCAGGGTTTGTGGCTTCGGGGCGCCGCGGCTGCAAGGCGGCCCCCGCCTTCGTGCCGACGCGCCGCGCGGTGGCGGAGCCGCGTGGTGCCGCGTCGCCGCCTCGCGCTGGGCCTCTGGCGCGAGGCGCCGCGCGGCGCCGCGTCGCGCCGCGTCGTCCGCCTGGGCCCCGGGCGGGGTGGCAAGTGCCCGGCTCGCGGGCTCGCCCCGTCGAAAACGGTTGCGTCGCTCGCGGCGGCGGCCCCCGGTGGGGGCCCGTTGGCTCGGCGAAGGATCGCGCTGCCAAGTGGATCCAGACGGTCTGCGCGGTCGACGAAAGCCCGCAGGAAAGCCGCCCTCTGCTTTTATGCGCGGCCAACGCCAGGGTGCTCGTGGAACAAAATTGGCACCGCGGTCCCGCCCGACTACTCAGAGTGCCTCGCGCGGGCCGCAGCGATGGAGAGCGCCGCGCCAGGCGCGAAGCCTTGCGACGACGAAGAGCAAGGCCAATGGAAAGGGGCCACCTTGGCGCGCGCCCGCCGCGCCTTGGCAGGGGCCCGGGGCTCGCCCAGGCCGCCCGCGAGTTGGCCGCGGCTGGGCGCAAAGAGGCCAAGCCGACCCTCGCCTTCAAGGTGAAGGACCGTTTGGCTGAGGCGAATCTCGCGCGCCTTCCGAAGGACATGGCGCCGTCCGAGGAGACGCCCCTGAAGCTTGAGGCAGCGGGGCAGGCCGCGCGGGGGGCGGGCCGGCCCCGCGTCGGCAGCGCCGAGGGCGAGGACCTGATGACCGACTTCCGGCCGGCTTGGGGCAGGGCGCCGGCCATTGAGGCCCCTGGCGGGGGCGGCGCCTTGGAGGGCAAATTCCGCCGCGCCTGCGATGCCCAGAGCGCTGGGATCATGGGGGGCCGCGCGGCCTTCTCCAGCTTCTCGAACTTCATGTCGCACGTCGCGGACTGGGGCCTGAAGATGGTCATCGCCATGGCGATCCCGCTGCCTGTCCTGTTCACGCACCTGGTCATCCTCTGCCGCGTATCCGAAGAGGGCGCTCGAGGCGCCCGGGCGGCGTGCCAGCGCGACCTCTTGGCGCGGCTGCGCCTTGCCAAGGAACTCGAGCAGAATAAACAAGGCGAGATGCAGCGCCCGCGCTGCGAAGTCGACCAGGACATCCCGACGGGCGCCGAGGACAAGGTCGAGCGCAGAGCAGAGGAGGCTGCCCGCGCCGCTGCCAGGGCGCAGGCCCCCGGCAGGGGCGCGGGCGCCAGCGGCGCCAGCAGCGCGGCCCGCGGGCGGCAGCCAGGCGCCAGGGCGGTCGCGCCCCCGCGCCTGGAGCGCGAGCGCAGCCCGCGGCGCGCCGGCGGCAACTGCGACAAGGCCAGCGGCAAGGGTGGCAAGGGTCATTCCGCAAAGGCTCCGGCCGCGCCCGCCCGCAGGGGCGGCGGGGGCAACCGGCGGCGGGGCAAGAAGGAGAAAAGCGGCTGGTCGTGAACGGCCGCAGAGGCGCCGCGGCAGGACTCGGATAAAAAGGAGAGCGAGTCCGCGGCATCTTCCGACGCAGAAGTCGCCGGAAATTGTGGCCGCGAACATCCAGGATTGCTCGCGGGGTTTCACCGCCTCCGAGCGGCTGCGGAGCAGCTGCTGGCAGACGCAGAGCGGCCGGGAGGCATGTCGCCCATGGGCCACCTAGAGTGGGCCACGCGGCTTCCGCGGAGCAGTGGCAGCATTCCTCTGCCGCCTGCCCTCGCCAGCGCGGTTGCTACCAGCGTGCTCGACGCCGAAAAAACAGCTCGATGTCGGCGTCGGGTGCGAGAGCATTGGGCAACGCGGAAACATGTGACGGGCGAGCATTGGCGCGGCATGTTTGCCAGTTTGCCTGGCCATGTGCAGCGCGTGCTTGGCCCCGACAAGAACGTTCTGCCGTTGTCCGAAATGCTTCGCGCCGCCGGCAGCCCCGACGCGAATTCACCGCATCGTCTCACCCGCGCCCCCCCCCCACGCAAGGGAAATCCCGCTTTCGCGCACTTTGCCGCTCAAAGAGCGGCCTTTCACGCTAGACCAGCTAGGTGGTGTGAGAGGCTCCGCCTCTAAACGCCGCGGCAATATCTCGGGCCCTGCGACCAACGAGCGGCGACCCCGAATCGCAGGGGGGCCTGGAACGCAAAACGGGCGAGGGAGTTGCGGCGGGGAAGGCCCGGCGGGTGCGCCTTGCGGATTTGCGGCCAGGTTGCGCGCTCACGCCGCGATTTCCTGCAGACGAAGGCCATCTTTTGAGGAGTGGCCAGCGGCGACGGAAAGCGCGCCCAATTGACGATTTTGCAGTGTCCAATATCATTGGGTGCACGTCTTTGGGCGAGCACCTGGCCGGCGATTTCCTGGATACTCTCGCGGGCGCAGCGCGGGCCATCCGGCGGGCAGACCCCTGGCCCGGGCGCGTCTCGAGTTGCGCAGGGGTGATGTCAGCCGGGCTTTTAAGACCCTTCCGTTGCGCGAACATGGTTCGCCTCTCGCTGCCGCGGTGACAGAAGGGTCGGCTCGGAACGGGCGCGGCGCGCAATTGTTCTGCTGTCCGTTCGGGGCTTCGTCGAACGCTATCGCCTGGCATCGCGTCGGAGACGCGTTCGCAAAGGCTTTGCGGGTCCTGCTCCGGGTGGCCCAGCCGCGCTTCGTCGACGATTCGCTCGGCGTTCAGCCCGCGGCCCGCGCGCCAGGCGAAGACAACCCATGCTCGGAAGGGGGAGGGGGGGGCAGCGCAGGTCAGCTCGCTTGGCCCGCCGCCCCCCCCCATCCTCCTTCGCCCCATTTCGGAGGGCGGCGGGGGGCGGGGGGGGCAGAGAGCTCCGACGTGCTCTGTTCCTTCCCCTCGCGTGCGAGGTCGCTGGTTTGGCCCGTTGAACGGTCCGAGACCTGCTCGACTGGAATTTGGATGCCGAAATGCAGCTCGCTTCCGCAGCGCGCGCGGTGATTCTCGGGGCCAGCGAAGCTTTCGCCGAGGACCTCTCCTGCGTGACGTTTAAAATGCCTTTGACTAAGCAGCAGAAGTGACAGAGCGAAATCGACGAGATTTTGCGCCTCGGCCAGCTTCGGCCAGCAACAACGCGCAAACTCGCCGGCAAACCCAGCCGGGGCGCAGCAGCCGCTTTCCAGCGAGGGGCCAAGGTTCACCTGGCCCCGTGTTTTTACCGCGCATCCGGCACCCGGGCGCGAGTCGCAGGCCGGTTGCGCCGCGTCCTCCTGTGGTGGAAGCTCTTCTTGGCCACGGCGCTCTCGCCGCGGCAGCTGCCTCGGGCCGTCTTGCGCAGCGACGCCGCAAGGCACGGGGGGCTCGCGCGGGTTGCGGAGCGCGGGTCTGCGCGGCCGTTTGCTAGAGCATCTGCACCCGCAGCTTGGGAGCGGCCTGCGGTCGATGACGCGGTCACCTGGTTGGCCGGATCAGCTCGAGATCCTTTCGTTCATCGGCAATGCGCTATAGCGCTCGGCGCGCATGTCGCGGGCGCAGCCGACGATCAGATTATAACGCCCTCGTGGCAGGCACCCCCGGCGGCTCGCCGAGGGGGGCCTGGCGGGGGTGGCGGAGCCCCTAGCGGGAGGGTGCATCCTGGGAGCTCCCGGGGGGGGGGTATTCTGCGGGGCCTCGGACGGGGCTTCTCTGATGCGCCCGTCCTTCTTGAAGGCCTCGCCCCCGTCCTCCGGCCCCCTCGACGCGCCGCCAGCGTCTGGTTTTCCGCGGCAGATAAAATGGCCACGCGTGCAGCGCGGCGCGCCCCTTCGAAGCAGAATCTCGCGGACCCCCCTCCCAGGGCCCCCGTGGGGGGGCTGGTCAGCCAGCTGGGGGCTGACTGCGTCGCGGAGCGCGAGCGGACGCGGCCAGCGTCGGCTGCCCTGGGGGGTGCCCGAGAAGCTCGTCAGGGGCGGGCAGAAAAGAAGATGGAACGGAATAACAATGCCGACCCGCGGAGAATTCCGAGCGATGACCACGGGGGCCCAGCAGGCACTTGCAGGGCGCAAGAAACAAGCCCCGCGTTAAAACGCGCGCAGGGACCGACGCGTCGGGCCGCCCCCCTAGAACACGGCCGCCGCCCGCGATTAATGGCCGCGGGTTCCGACGCAGGCCTCCTGGGGCCCCCGCGCGAACTGTTGCCTGTTTGGGGCGGATGGCAGTCAGGGCCTCGTCGCCGACGGCGCGCGCGCGTCGCTTCCTGGCCTGCGCTGTCCGGGGGCCAGCCGCAACTGAAGTTCGGCTGTTGCTGGCGGCGGGGGGGGGCCGGCGAAGGCCCTCCGGGCCTTGTCCGGGCCCGGAAGGCTGCGCGGCTGAAGGGCCGGGGAGGTCCCAGGGCCCCCCATGGGGGGGCCGACGTCGGGGAGAAAATCGCGACGTTCTGACGTGCGCCCGCGACCCCTGGGCTCTGCTGCATAAGCCAAACCAGCAAGAGCAAGTGCCAGAAACGTACTCTGGGCGCCTCTGTGCCTGGCAGCTCGGGCGGCGGCGCCGCCGCCAGCCGCGCCGCGGCGGTTGCGGCCGCGGCCCCTGGCGCAGGCGGCCGCGCCCGCTGAGCGCCGGGCAGAGGCAGAGACGGCAAACGTGGCTCGGCGCCGTCTTGCCCGCGGGCCCCTTCGGAGCAGGCGCTGCCAGCTGGCCCGCTGCGAAGCTGGGCGCTCCTGGCGCCGCAGGCCTGGCGGGCCCGGCGGGCGCCCGCTGCATCTCGCCCGGCGAGCTCGCGGAGGCGCGGCCGCCGCTGGACGGCGCCGGGGCACGCGCGGTGCCCAGCGTCTCCCGGCAGTCGGCCGGCAGCCGCGCAACCCCAGCAGGCCGGCCGCGCGGGCCCGGCGGCAGGCCGGCGTCGCGGGGGCCCGCGCCGCGGCCTCCAGACCAGACGCCAGACGCAGCGGACGCAGCGGCGGGGGAAGCTGCGTTGAAAATCCCCCAACTCGCACGGGTGGCGCGGGCAGCCCCCCCCCTCCAGAAGCGCTCGCGTGCGCCGTGTCGACGTTGGGCAAAATGGGCCTGCAGTGCCCGTCGGTTCAATGGCGCCGCAGCGGCGACCAGCGCGCGCCGAGTGTCCGAGCGGCGGCTTTGCGCCCAGCAGACGCGCGCGAAGCGGTCATCGACGAGTTGGTGTGTCGCGAGATGCAGAGCTGGGATCGGGGCGCCGTGATATTCGCTAGCGCAGTCCGGCTCTGGGGCAAGGTGCGCGACGGCGTCGGCGCGACGCCGTGGCCCCCGCGCGAGGCCGGCCTCGGCGCGCTCGCCATCGCTGCCCAGCGCGGGCCAGCGCCGGTGGAAGAATATGTCGTGGATTCGCTCCATTCTCCGCATTGTCAACGCGCCGCCTTGCGTTCTGGGCGACGCGACAGAGCTCGGCAGAGGGGCGCTGAAATCGCCCCAGGCGGACAGGCGCAAGCCTCGGGCAACTGCGAAGCAGACCCGCAATCTGAGCCGCCACCTGCGGGCCGACCTTGGCGAGCTCGAGCTGTCCGACGCAACTGTAGTGGCCCAGAACTCCTGCCTGCATTTTGGGCCCGAGGTTATCCCGCTCGAGGCGGCCGGCGAACGCTCCGAGGTTGCTATGTCTGGTGGCGACAGCGGCGGGGGGCAGGTGCGCATCGTGCTTCGCAGACGCAAAATGCGCACTGCGCCTGTTGAGGTTGCCCGGAACTGCACGCGCGAACTGCGGACTCCGGAGCAGCGCGGGGTCTGCGTGCTGAAGGGGCTTGTCGCCGAGCGGCGCATTTGCCCAAATCTCGCGCATCCCGCCCCCCACGCAGCGCCGAAGGTAACAGCCTTCGCGGCGGGCCCCCCCAAGGCAAGCGAATGGGGGCCCATGCTTTCCGGAGAGGCTGGGATGACGAGGCCTTGAGGAAGGGCGGCTTGCCGAAGCTCTTCTTCAGCGGGGGCCGGAGAAGCGCGGCCGCATTCGGACATGCCTCTGCACGAGCGAGAGGCGCCCTCCAGGCCGCGGAGTGGCTGGTGGAATTTTCAGATTCGTCTTCCGATGGTGATGGAAAAAGCAACGACATCATGGCCGTGCCACCTGTTCAACGCCAGTGCGGCCGTCCGCCCAACCCGGGGGAGGGTCGTCGTTTAGGCAAACAGCGCAGCCCGCTCGCTAGCAACGGTCCCAAGGCGCAGGGGGACGAGCCGATCCACGGCATTGGGCCGTCCTTGCGCGGCTCGGTCGCGCCTGGCGCCAGCAGCGCTTCGCGTCCACCGCCATCAACCGGCGCGGCCCCTCGGAGGCTGCATACGGGGCCCTCATGGCCCGTAAGCACGTCGGGCTTGGGGGCAGGAGGGCCCAGCAGGCTAGCGGGTTCCGATTTGTGGCCTCGGGGTATCGTGGCTGCTCGGCGGCCCCCGCCTTCGGGCCGACGTGCCGTGTGGTGGCGGAGCCGCGTGGTGCCGCGTCGCCGCCTCGCGTTGGGCCTCTGGCGCGAGGCGCCGTGCGGTGCCGCGTCGTGGCGCGCGGTCCGCCTGGGCTCCGGGGCGGGATAGCAAGCGCCGGGCTCGCGGGCTCGCCCCGTCGGGAATGGTGGCCCACGGCCGCCCGTCGCACCCCTGTCCCTCCCGCCAGGTGCGGGGCCGTGTCCTCCGAGCGGCGCTGGAGCTGGGCCGCCCTTGCGCGGCTCGGTCGCGCCCAGCCCCAGGCCCCTCGCAGGCTGCATAAGGGTCCTCCTCAGGGACCCCTCGGATCGCAAAAAGCACATGGAACCCCCGGGAATCCCGATGGAAACCTCGGACCCCCAGGAGTACCAAGGGAATCCTCAGGAATCCCGAAGGAAGCCTCTGATCTCTTGGAACCCCGACGGAATCCCCAAGGAATTCTCGGACCCTCGAAGGTCCGCAGGG
>CAUYUJ010017095.1:0-10000 GCA_963575745.1 Prorocentrum cordatum
GCGTCAGCCCGCGCCCGCTTGGCTGGCGGGCTGCCAGCGGGCGCCCAGCGGGCGGCCGACGGCGGCCAGCTGCAGGGGCGGGGGCCACGGCCCGCTGGCGCAGCAGCTGCCGCACGGCGCTGCCGCTTCGCCTCCTGGCCGAACTCGTCGTCCATGGCGGCGTCGCCTCGGCCTCGAGCAGCACGAAGCAAGAAGGCGACCTTGTCGCTGAGACTCGCATCCGCAGGAAGACCACGAGGAGGCGAGGAAGACGACGCGCCCGTGGCGCTCCTCGCCTCCTTTTCCCACTCAACTTTCCCGCAATTTATCACAGGGCGCGGGCAACTGTCTGAACCAGCCGAAGGACCTGGGGGTGCCGCTCCCAGCGGGACTGGCTCCCCCAGGTCTGCCGCCTCGAGGACCGAGTCGCCCAGCGCGTCCCCGATCGCGTCGTCCCGTGCGGAGTGGACCCCCATAGAGGTGACGTCGTCCAGCACCTCGCACCCCTTCACCGTGTCAATGTCGGCGAGGGCCCTTGGCGAGAGCTGCTTCAGGATCAGCGGTTCGCTCTGCGCTAGGTCGATCTCCTTCACGGACCGACTCGCAGCTCCAGCGCCTTCACGTAGCTCCTCCCTGTTCGTGCCGACCAGCTCGTGGTGGGCAGCTGACTCCTCTAGGCCTGTCATCACAGCTGCGTCGCTCTTCACAACAACATCTTGCTCGATATCGGTGGTGTGGGGCCTTGGCGAGAGCCGCTCTGGGATCAGCGGTTCGCACGAGGTTAGGCCGATCTCCCTCACGGATCGACCCGCAGCACCCACACCTCCTCGAACTGCATCGCCTACCATGGCATCGTCGAGCGGGTGATGAACCTCCTCGTCCAGCATGTCAACGGCCTCCGTGCCCCTCGCTCGCACAGGTCGCCCCGCAGCGCCCGCGCCTTCACGAAGAGCATATCCATCCATGTCGTCCGTCACGTAGTGGACTGCCTCGTCTGGCTTGCCGTGGGCCTCCGCGACCAGCGCAGGGGGGGGCCAGGCCTCCTCGTCGCTCCGCAGCCCGCGCAGCAGCTCGTGCAGCACGCCGTCGACGGGCCAGCAACCTCGGACCAATCTCCAGCTCGGCTTCCTTCCTGACGAACCTGCGCCGCCCACTGACCTTCGGCCAAAGGCCTCGTGCCAGCCGCTGGAGGTAGTCACGACCAGCTCGCGAGGGGCGACCCAGGCATCTGGCCCTCAGGCCCAGGCCCACCATGCGACCCGCTGCGGCCACGAAACAGCCGCAGCTGACACAGAACCACACGTCCAGGCGTTCGTGGAGTCGCAATCGATGGGAAGCATGAGGCCGACCTCCTCCGATGTGCGGGCGGCCCTCCCGCAGCATGAGTGTGGCGGGCCCATCGCGCAGCAACCCTGGGCAACGAGATGCCATCCACAGCGATCGCACGGAACGGGAGGCCGAACACCTGCAGCTCAAGCAACTGCCTCGGCTGTCCAATGCATGCGACGAGCCGAAAGCCTCCACCATGCTGGGCGCAGGTGGGACCTGCCGCCGTCGCCTCGCACGTCGCACCGCTGGTGTGAACTCGGCCCCGGCGCTCAGCGCGTCCAGGGTGGCTCGTAGTAGGTGCCGTCTGACCACCAGCGCCATCTGCTCGGTCTGGAGCACCCGTCCTCTCTCGGTAGCAGGGAGGCGAGCCAGCTCAGCAGCTTCACCTGCGAGGACGTCGGCGACCTCATTGCCCATGATCAACCATGACGGGAGACCACGCCGTGCGGCCTCGTCCATGCTCAGGTGAGAGTTCACGTGCTCCACGACGAACTCCGATCTGTCTCTCGTCACGAAGATCTGGCCCAGTTGGGCCCACAGGTCGCCATCAACACCCTGCGGCCGCTGATCGCGTCTGCTCCACCAGCCCATGCAGACTGCCAGGTTGTCAGAGACGTAGACCGTCGGCCCCATGGAGCCCTGCGCAGCAAGCACCAGCGCCCGTAGCTCCCCGCGGTGCACGGTCTGCACGGGACCGCTGAGGCTGCCCCAGACGGCCCTGTCCAGCGCTCCATTGAGCAGCTGGATCTTGGCCACGGCGAGGCCGACCCTCCGAAGGTGTGGTACCTGTCCCTCATGTCCTCCGCTGGCATCGCCGAACAGGATGAGGGGGTCGAGCTCGGAGCCACGCCCCAATTCACCTGGGGCAACATCGACAGCACGATGCCCCTGTAAGAAGATCCACGAATCGCCGTCGGGTGGGGCGCTGACCTCTGTCCAACTGGCAGGGATGAGGCCCCTGAGCCAGAAGGCTGCGTTCGCCTCGTGGTCGGCGGCCGCACGGCTGCTGAACTCGTCGCTGTCGTCGTATGCTTTGTTGCCCTTGTTGCACGGGCAACTCCAGTATCTGTGGTAGGCAGTCTCCTCATCCTCTCCACAGCGAGGGCACGTCAAGAGCTCTGTGTCACCGAAGACCTCCCTCTTTCTGGCTCGCGGCCACGCGCCACCGACAGCGATGGTGGCGAGCAACTCCTCGAGTGCCTGCCCTCCAGGGAGTCGCCTGAGCTTCTGAAGGAGACTCTGCAGAGAACGTAGGTCAGCTCCTCCTTCCAGGCCCGCTCCGCACCAGTGACCTGCTGCACGCTGCCACAGATCCTCCTGAACCGAGGCGTCGAATGCGTCGAGGATGGCCTGGCAGGAGCCCTCGGTGATGCTGACAACGTCGGGGAAGGCCCATCTTTCGCGGGAGCCGTCCTGAAGGCGTCGCTCCCATCCTCGAGGACCCACAGGACACCAGCCGTACTGTAGCAACATAGCCTGCAGGGCGGAGATGGGGCCGCGCACCAGCCTCGACCTCTCCTCGGGTGGGGCTTCACGAAGCCTGGTATGGATGGGGATCCAGGCACGCTCGACCTGCTGACGCACCTCCTGGCTGCCTCTCCACACCTCGAACCAGTTCTTGAGGAGCGCCCGAGGTAGGCGCCGTGCAGGGTCGAGTGCTCCTGCACGGAGGGCCAGCTGCGTGGTGAGGCACCTCCCCCGCTTGACGGCGCCTGTGACTGACGCCAGCCGCCTTCGCAGCTCGGCCAGCCTATTGCCGAAGGCGCCGAAGATCTCGAGGCCGTAAGCCGCTGCCGTCTGGAGGCCGACTTTCTCGACGAAGTCACACTTCAGATACTGCCTCGATGCTTTGGCCATGCCTCGGAGCCGCTTGCTAGCCTTCCTCGTTTTGCCAAAGCGCTTCGTGATCGTGGAGCGCACAGGCCGTCTGCCCGCCGCGAGGTCAACTCCGAGGCAGGTGCCGAAGGAGGAAGCATGGACGGTGAAACCGTGCTGCCTGACGATCTTCGCGACCTTGCGGGCGTCCTCTAGCTGCGAGCACACCACAACACTCCTGGGAGAGATCTCAAAGCCCTCCTGCTGCACGCCCTGCCCGAAGTCGCGGATGCCCTGAGAGACGGCAGCAACTACTGCGGGACGAGAGCCCACCGCGGAGAGGGAGAGGTCGTCCACCCAGATCCTCGACGGCAGGAGCTGCGGCATCCCCTGTGGGGCCCCTGTGGCTAGCCTCTCCATGGTGTAGTACGTCATGCATCTGCCGAAACGCGTGCCCGACCGCACTCCCTGGACGACCGACTGCGAGGGGATCACGACCCTCGAGGCCACTCCGTCCTGCAGCAGGACGCGCCCCGCCATGCACTGCTGCAGCTCCAGGGCCAGGACGGCGGGTGGGAAGCCGCACCGAAGAGCAGCCCGAGCTAGTCCCGCCCACGGCATGCTGTCGTAGAACTTCTGGATGTCCACCAGGCCGTGCGCGTAGGAGACGCCCATGGCAGCGTAGGACTCCTCGCTCACGGCCCTCGTAAAGGCCTCCCGCAGCGAGGGGTTGCCAGCCACCGCCGCGTCCCACGCTGGGGCCGTGCGACGCGACCACTCCCGCATGGCGTCCTCCCTGACCATGCTCCAGCAGCGCGTGACCATGCTGAGGACGCCGATGATACGCTCGCCCCCGCCCTTCTTCTCCAGGACATGGCCGAGCACGAGGAGGAGCTGCTCTGGCCACGTGGCCGCCCGTTCGGCGGCGCTGTAGAGGTCCGCCAGCTCCTGCAGCGCCGCGTCAGGGAGCCTGGCGAGGTCGCTCACCGAGAACTGGTCGATGCCCTTGCCCGTCTTGGGCCGCATGCGCAGGAGGGCCCGACGGATGTCGACCACCGTGATGGGTTCCATCTCCTCGTACTGCACCAGCTCGCGAAGCTCGCCGAAGAGCACCTGCAGGTCACTGGGGTCGTAGGGACGCGGAGCCCACAACCCACTCCACGTGCCGGCCTTGGCGTCAAGGATGTCCCTCGGGTGTGCGAGGATGCGGCTGCCGACCAGCACTTCGTCTGCTGCTGACTGTCGCTCTTTCAACGAGCGAAACACCAGAGGAGTGGCCTCCTCAGCGCTAATCCACTGGCGGAACTCGCGCAGGGAGGACTGAACCGCAAGCCTTCGAGCACGAACTGCCGCTTCGTGGGCCGCCTCCTCCAGCGCCGTCAGGTCCTCATCAAAAATGGTGTGCACGTCCTCCAGGCTAGCGACCAAAGTGCTGAACCTGGGAGACCTTCCCGCGCGTGGAGGAGAGGCTCGTTGACCTCCATCTGCTGCATGCTGCCGCGATTGCCCGACGGGGCGTCCTCCGCTCCTGATGCGCAGATAGCACTTCTTGGCCTGCGCGGGGACATGTTGACTCAGCTCACGCCCTGCTGCTCGCAGGAGCAACCTGTCCTCGACTGCCTTCTTGCTGCGACGGCGGAGCTTGCCAAGCCGACCAAAGAGCGCAGCCACTGAGGCCCACCACCTCGCTGCTGCCCCGCGCAGGGGCTCCTTCCATGCCGAGGAGCTCGTACCCTGCATGGCGGGGGCCTCCACCAACTGAGCCCTCTTGCTGCGAGAGACGCTGCCTGCATACCGCTGGCCATGCTGGCGGCAGATGGCGCGCTCTACATGGGCTGCCCACTCGGCGTACTGAGCGCTGAGCTGCACCAGTTGAGGGCCGCCGACCAGGAGGGCTGCCGTCACATCCTGCCCTGGGGGCTCGGGGACGGCCTCGCGGGGGACAGCGATCGTGTCGATCCAGACCGCGTCCTCCAGCTGCCACTGGTACTGCTCCCTGCTGCCGTCGAGACCGTGGGACAGCGGGGCACGGGGGGGGACCGCCCTCTCCCCTTCACGCCCTTCCAGAGGGTGTAGGAGATGGGCGTCGACCCTCCCCTCCTGGCGGCGGCTGCGGGGAGGCAGGGCGGCTGCGCCCACAGGAGACCCCTCGGGCGGGTCGCCCTCAGTCTCCTCGAACTGCTCTGCGGCGAGGTCCTCGAAGGGGTCGACGTCCATGTCGTCCAACCTCGCCGAAACGCGGCCTGCGGGGGCTGCGGGGGAGGCCTGGCCGAACTCGGGAACCTCCCACTCGTCGCTCTCACTGCACTCGTCGGAGGTGTCTGAGCCCGCTGAGCCCGTGGCGGTGGACGCCTCCTCCAACACTCTGGTCTGCACGTGGATGCCGTAGAGCTGCTCATGCAAATCCAGCTCCTTTTCCTTGGCAAGGGCACGGCGGTCAGCTTCCTCTCCCGACCGACCTCTCCTCGTGCTGGTCTTCTCCTTCCTCGGGCGCGAGGCCTGCGGCAAGCTCTTGGCGAGCACCAGACGACGGCCCTGGAGCACCTCATGGCTTGCCCGAAACTCCACCACGAGGCCGCAGTGGGTCTTCCAGGGCACGGCTGCTGTGGCCCACATGCCCGCCAACAGCGGTGCGCACGAGGCCGAGCACAATCCATAGTCAATGTGAGAGCCCTCCTTACCTGCATCACATGTGGTGGCAACCTTGGCCTGCACCACTTGGGCTCCGACTCGCTGTAGGAAGCCTGCACCTCGTAAGGTCTCGCCCGGCATGTTGAAGTCGCCGATGACCAGCCACGGGATGCGTATGGCCTGGAGGAGCCCCCCCAGCTTGGCGAAGCGCCGAACGTTACTCCCTCTCCAGCCTGTGCCACTCACGCCGTAGAAGGTCACCACCACCAGCGCGCCCCTGCCCTTGAGGTGCAGCACACTGGCCTGGAAGCCGTCGGCGGCAGTGGCCCCAGGCGCAGCAAGACCCACGTCCGTGCTGCCCTCGAGCGTGTGCGTGAACTGACCGCGCTTGCACAACAACCACTCGCCGCCCTCGCACCCCGCGACGGTGGATCCTTCCAACAGGCCCTTCCTGGAGGGCCTCGCATGATTGGCCAAGATCTTGAGATCAAGCTTCTTGGCTGCAACGCGCCACTTCTCGAAGTGGCTCCCCTGCACGTGTGTCTCGACGAAACAGAACGTGTTGAACCGTTCGACCGACTCCTCCACAAATCCCCACGCAAGTGGTCCCATCTCCGTGACATTCGCAAAGAATAACCGATGGCCCCCACTGCGGACAAAATTGGAGTCGATCTCGCCAACACCCCTCTCGAGACCCGTGCTGGCGCGGGCCGAGCCAGCTTGGGCTGGGCCCGCGGCCTCCCGTCAAGCTGAGGCCGCGGGAGCCCCGCTGGCCGCTGAGGCTCCTGGCTCGGCGGCGGGTGCGGCGAGGAGGAGGAGGAGAAGGAGGAGGAGGAGGAGGAGGAGGAGGAGGAGGAGGAAGGAGGGGGAGGAGGGGGAGGGAGGAGGAGGAGGAGGAGGAGGAGGAGGAGGTAGGAGGAGGGAGGAGGAGGAAGGAGGAGGAGGAGGAGGAGGAGGAGGAGGGGAGGAGGAGGAGGAGGAGGAGGAGGAGGAGGAGGAGAAGGAGGAGGAGGCAAGAGGAGTAGGAGGAGGAGGAGGAGCGGGGATGAGGAGGAGGAGGACGGAGGAGGCGGAGGAGGAGGAGGGAGGAGGAGGAGGAGAAGGAGGAGGAGGAGGGAGTGAAGAAGGGAGAAGGAGAGAGGAATGGGAGGAGGGAGGGGAGGAGGAGGAGGAGGAGGAGGAGAAGGGAGGAGGAAGAAGGAGGAGGAAGAGGCAGAGGAGGAGGAGGAGGCGGAAGGAGGGAGAGGAGGCTGGAGCTGAAGCTGGGCTGGAGCCGAGCTGGAGCTGGAGCTGGAAATGGAGTGGAGCTTGGAGATGGAGCTAGATGCTAGAGCTGGAGCTGGAGCTGGAGCTGGAGGAGGGGGGGGAAGGGGGCGAGGCGACCAAGCGGAGGGAGGGGGGGAGCAGGACGAGGACGAAGAGGCCGACGAGGGAGCTCGCCCCTAGCGGAACGCCGCCTCGAGCGTCACCCCCCTGCTCAGTCGACGCCGCGCCCGATCAGCCCCGCGGCCTCCGCGGCCTGCTGCCTGATGCCAGCGTCCTCCCGGGGGAGAGGGGGTTAGGGGGGGGCATCCCCCCCCCCAGAGGGGGGCCTCTCCTCGCCCTCCTCCTCCTCCTGCCTCCTCTTCCCCCTCCTCCTCCTCCCCCTCCTTAAACCTCCTCCTCCTCCTCCTCCAGTCTCCCCCTCCTCGTCGTCCTCCTCCTCCTCCTCCTTCTCTCCTTCTCCTCCTATGCCCCCTCCTCTTCCTTTCCTCTTCCTCGTCCTCCTCCTCCTCCATCCTCATCCTCCTCATCTCCTCCTTCCTCTTTTTTCCTCCTCCCTCCTTCCTCCTAATCTCTTACCCTCCTCCTCCTCCTCCTACCCTCGCTATGCCCCCCCTCGCCTCCTCCTCCCTCCTCCTCCTCCGCCTCCGCCAATCCTCCGCCTCATCCTCCTACTCCTCCTCCTCCTCCTCCTCACTCCTCCTCCTCCTCCTCCTCCTCCTCCTCCTCCTCGTCCTCCAAGCGCAAGCTCGGATCTGACCGTCGCCTGGGCGGGGTCAGCGAGCCCGCACCAGCCGACCTCCGGGCCGCTGCCCTCCCCGCCCGTCCACTCGTCCGCGCTCCACTGTCTCCCACCGCCAAGGGCCGCCAAATGGGTGGCGCTGCCATGGTGCCCGGCGGCGGGACGCCTGCTGCGCCCTCGCCGCACGGCCGCCGAGCGGCGTGCCCAGGCGGGCCGCGCGCTGGCTCGGGCCGTTCAGGCCTTGCTGCGCGCCTTCAGCGGCATGGAGCACCGCGGCTGCCGCCCCACGCGACTGGGGGCCACCCTCCTGGACGCGCTTCTCGTGGCGCAGGCCGGCGACCGGAGCGGAGTACATGCTGATGAAGACGAGAGCCCTACGGTTGAAGCCGTGGCGGAGGATGGAGTTTCGGTTTTCACCATGTCGTGCGAGGGCAACTCCCAAAGGGCAGAAGCTGAAGCCGAGGCTGGAGGCATTTTGATCGTCCGCCTGTCCGAGATTGAAGCCCGTGCAGCGGAGCTGGCAGCTGAGAAACTCGCTGCCACAGAGGCCGCGATGGCAGAAGCGCAGGTGAAGGCGCCCACACCCTTCAGCAGCACGGCGTCGCAGTTCGTCCCGTCCAGCCTGCCGCTCCAGGAGTCGACGGCCGACGACGGGGGATCGCCGCAGCTACGGCGCCTCGGGAGAGGAGCGCATCCCGAGCACGGCTGTGTTCGGGACGCTGACCTCCTTCGAGGCGCTGAAGCACAGAGAGGCGCCGTGCCGACTGGCCCACAGATCAACTGTGCAGCCATAGGCGACAGCGGAGCGCTCCCAAGTGCATCGTCGGTATCACCGCCCACAGGTGAGTGCCCGCAGTCGTGAAGAGCAGCCCCACGGCGTTCGGGTTCGGCTCGAAACGCTGGTGGTGGTTCTGGGGCCGTGTCGTCTGGGGCTCGCGGGGTCTCTCGGGGGTCCTGGGCCTTGCTGGGTTTTCTGTCCCCGCGGGAGTGGGGCAATGCCTGGCCGCGACCCCCTCCCGCCCTTCGCTTTCTTCTCTTCCTCCTCGTTTCCCTTTCTGTCCTCCCTCTCTTTCTCCTGGGGTCGCGGTCGGGGATTGCTCTTGTCTGAGTCTGTTCTCGGGCTTCCTCGTCGTGCCGCGGGGTCGGCGCGCAGAGTAGAGAAGCCGCATGGAAAGTTTGTGCAGCGGAGGGCTCTTGACTCCAACTTGCTGTCTGTATCGTGCCTGTTGGGTAGTGTTCTGCGATCCAGCGGATGTTGTTTCGCAACCGTTCCGATTCCGATTCCGATTCCTCCTCCCCCTCCTCGCCATCCTCGCCATCCTCCCCATCCTCCTCCTCCTCCTCCTCCTCCTCCTCCTCCTCCTCCTCCTCCTCACTCCCCCTCCTCCTACCTCCTCCTCATCCCCTCATCCTCCTCCGCCGCCTCCTCCTTCCTCGTCCTCTCCTACTCCTCCTCCTCCCGCCTCCGCCTCCGCCTCCTCCTCCTCCCCTCCTCCTCCTCCTCCTCCTCCTCCTCCTCACCCTACTTCCTCCTCCTCCTCCTCCTCCTCCTCCTCCTCCCTCATCCCCCCCTGTCCCCTTCCTCCTCCTCTTTCCTCCTCCTTCCTTCCTCCTCCTCCTCTCCTCCTCCTCCTCTCCTTCTCCTCCTCCTCCTCCTCCTCCTCCTCTTCTTCCATCTCCTCTTCCTCTTCCTCCTCCTCCTCTTCCTCCTCCTCCTCCTCTTCCTCCTCCTCCTGATCACCATCATCATCATCATCATCATCATCATCATCATCATCATCATCATCATCAGCAGCAGCAGCAGCAGCAGCAGCAGCAGCATCAACATCAGCATCTTCAGCATCATCATCATTATCATCATCATCATCATCATCATCATCATCATCATCATCATCATCATCATCATCATCATCATCAACGTCATCATCATCATCAGCAGCAGCAGCAGTATCATCATCATCATCATCATCATCATCATCATCATCAGCATCATCATCATCATCACCATCACCATCATCATCACAGTCGACAGCATCATCAATATGATCATCATAAGCAGCAGCAGCAGCAGCAGACTCATCATCGTCATCATCACCATCATCATCATCATCATCATCATCATCATCATCATCATCATCATCATCATCATCATCGTCAGCATCAGCATAATCAGCAGCATCAGCAGCATCATCAGCATCATCATCACCACCACCACCATCATCATCACCAGCAGCAGCAACG
>CAUYUJ010017095.1:12500-45000 GCA_963575745.1 Prorocentrum cordatum
CTCCTCCCAATCCTCATCCTGCCTTCCTTTGAGCTCCTCTGGCGGTCACACGCCGCTGCGGGCGGCCGCCCTCCCCCCCCCAGGCGCTGGACCGCACGGCCAGGGGGGGCCTGTAGAACCATTCGCCTGCGGCACAGATGTCGCCGCCTACGAGCTGCCGTCCCCGCGGCCAGTGGCCCAAGCGCGGGCTGCCCGACTCGCAGGTGGCCTGGCGCCCCCATGGCATGGAAGGGCGGCCACCCACGACAACCCCCGGGGAGACGCCGTCGAGCTGGCCTGCGTGGCATGGCAGGCGGCCCGTCGAGACGAGGCCACCGTTCGGCGGCCGCCAGCCTCATCCTTGTCGTCCTCTTAACTCGTCTCGTCTCGCCTGTCTCCTCACCTCTGTCTTCGCCACCCTCATCCTCTAAATCCTACTATTATTCTTCCTCGTCCTCCTCGTCCTCCTCCTGCTCATCACCACCAGCAGCACAACCAGCAGAATCCTCATCATCATCATCATCATCATCATCATCATCATCATCATCATCATCATCAGCATCATCATCATCATCATCATAGTCATCACCACCACTTATCATCATGCTCCGTCTCGTCATCATCATCATCATCATCATCATCATCATCATCATCATCATCATCATCACCATCACCATCACCATCACCATCACCATCATCATCATCATCATCATCATCATAATCATCATAATCAGAATCATCAGCAGCATCATCATCATCACCACAGTCACCAGCATCATCATCAGCAGCATCATCAGCATCAGCATCAGCATCATAAGCAGCAGAAGCACAGTAGCATCATCATCATCAGAAGCAGCAGCATCATCACCATCATCAGCAGCAGCATCATCAGCAGCTACAGCAGGATCATCATCATCAGCAGCAGCAACACCTGCATCATCATCATCATCATCATCATCATCATCATCATCATCATCATCATCATCATCTTCATCGTCATCATCAGCATCACCATCGTCAATTATCGATCATCAACCTCATCATCCTCCTCAACGTCATGATCCTCATAATCATCAGCAGCAGTATCAGCACCACAAAAAAACAACAACACCACTACCATCAGCATCATCCACATCATCCACATCATCATCGTCAGCATCATCCTCATCATCATCCTCATCACCATCATCATCATCAGCAGCATCAGCATCATCATCATCATCATCGTCATCATCATCATCATCATCCTCATCATCATCATCATAGTCATCATCATCATCATCATCATCATCATCATCATCATCATCATTATCATCATCAGCATCAGCATCAGCATCAGCATCATCATCATCATCACCATCATCATCATCAGCATCATCATCAGCATCATCACTAGCAGTATGAGCATCATCATGATCTTCATCATCGTCACCATTATCATCATCATCATCAGCATCTTCTTCGTCGTCATCAACATCATCAGCGGCCTCAGCATCAGCATCAGCATGAGCATCATCACCATCATCGTGGTCCTCGTCATCAACAACAGCATCGTCATAATCAGCATCAGCACCATCCTCATCATCCTGTTCATCCTCATCATCCTCGTCATCCTCATCATCCTCTTCATCCTCATTATCATCCTTATCGTCTTCCTCCTCATCATCATCAGCAGCATCATCATCAACAGCATCCTCATCATCATCCAACTCCTCCCCTCATCATCATCAGCATCACCGTCGTCATCATCATCATCATCCTCATCATCATCGTCATCATCATCATCATCATCATCATCGTCATCATCATTACCAGTAGCAGCAGCATCAGCATAATCAGTATCGTCATTATCATCATCAGCAGCAGCATCATCATCAGCTGCACCACCACCGCCACCACCATTATCATCATCATCATCATCATCATCATCATCATGATCAGCATCGTCACCGTCACCGTCATCGTCATCGTCGTCGTCATCATCATCATCATCAACATCGTCGTCAGTGTCATCGACGTCATCATCATCATCATCATCATCATCATCATCATCATCATCATCATCATCATCATCATCATCATCATCATCCTACTCATCATCATCAGCATCATCAACATCATCAGCATAATGAGCATCATCAGCATCATAATCATCATCATAATCATGATAATGCGCAGCAGCAGCGGCTTCATCACCATCATCACCATCGTTAGCATGATCATCAGCAGCAGCATCATCCTTATCATCCTTATCATCCTCGTCATCATTATCATCATCATCAGCATCAGCATCATTATCATCATCATCCTCATCATCGGTATCATCGTCTTCATCGTCATCATCGTCCTCCTCATCATCGAAAGAAGCATGAATCTCGTCATAACAATTCGTCGCTATCGGCATCGTCATCGCTATCGGCTTCGTCCATAACACAGCCGCCATCATCATTCTCTACGTTTCTCCCCTCGATGCCTCCGTGCCCTGGCCTCACAGGTCCCGCGTCGCGCGTGGGCGCCCTCGCTTCTCGGCGTCCGACCCCTGGTCGAGCTCGTGCCGTGGATTTTGTGGTCACGATCGCGTGCGGAGCACCCGCGCTCGTGCGACTTCTGGGCGCGGTTCCCGCCGAGCCTGGCTCGCAACGAGCGCGCCCGCGTGCGCGCTCGCGTGCGCACGCTGCTGCATTGATGCAAGGACTGTATGCTTCTTTGCCTCCTGCTCGCTCTCAAGCGAAAGTGAATCCTTTGGCAAGAGTCAGTGGCCGCCTGCGTTCGCAGTCGCTTTCGACGGGATCAAAGATCGGTCGAACAGATCGACACGACACCATCGGACTCTGAAGGAGTGAGCCACTAACACGGCGAAGGCCGCCAAGATCCTCTCTGGAGGCGAACCATGGTGCTGAGTGGTGCTACATGCTGCTGTGGGCTGCCATGTGGCTCTATGTCCACAACTCTCTGATACATGCCCATGTGGTGCCGTGTGGTGCTGTACAGGGACAGGGGCTGGGAAGTGCCAAACTGTGCCGTGCCCCCAGTTCTTGGATCCGTTCCCGCCATGGCGCAATGTGGTGCAATCCGTTGTCCATGTGGTGCCGTGCGGCGTCGTGTTCCCAACTCTCGGCCCTGTTGACGCTAATGGTGACAAATAGTGCCATGTACCCGACTGTGGGACCAGCTCCGTTGCCCTCGTGGTGCCTTGTGATGCCGTCCCGCGAGCTGCCGCGTGCTGGCGTATCCCCAACTGTCGGATCCGCTGCCAGCATGTTGCTGTCCGGTGCTGAGCGGTGCCGCGGTGCCTTGTGCTACGCCGTGCCGAGTCCACTGCCAGCGGTACCGTGTGATGCCAGGTGGCGCTGTGCAGCGAAATCGCACATCCCTGTGCCACGTGGCGGGTTCAGGAAACCCTGGATCAAAATTAGTCTGGCGAAGGACCCAACCAGATGCAGTTGTGAGTACCGCAGTTCTGGGTAGCGTCTTCAATGGAGGTCCCTATGGGCCACGAAACGCTGTGCTGGGTTGGGGAGACGCATGCAAACTCTGCCACTTCGGCCTTCGGTGGAGCTCCCTGTGGATCACGAAACGCTGTACTGGGTGGGGAGGACGCGTGAGAACTTTGCAACTGGGGCCTTCGGTGGAGCTCCCGAGAGGGCCACGAAAGGTTGCACTTACTATGTGGGAGAAACGCATGCGAACTTTGCCACTGGGGCCTTCGGCGAAGCTCCCGAGAGGGTCACGAAAGGTTGTACTTACTATGTGGGAGAAACGCATGCGAACTTTGCCACTGGGTCCTTCGGCGAAGCTCCCGAGAGGGTCACGAAAGGTTGTACTTACTATGTGGGAGAAACGCATGCGAACTTTGCCACTGGGGCCTTCGGCGAAGCTCCCGAGAGGGCCACGAAAGGTTGTACTTACTATGTGGGAGAAACGCATGTGGACTTTGCCACTGGGGCCTTCGGTGGAGCTCCCTATGGGGCCACGAAAGCCTGTACTGGGCGGAGGAGACGCATGTGAACGGTTCCACTGGGGCCGTCGGTGGAGCCCCTTATGGGGCCACGCAGCGCTGTATTGGGCGGGGGAGACGCATGCGGGCGTTAGCACTGGGGCCTCTGGTGAAGCCCCCTAGGGGGCAACGAAACGCTGTACTGGGTGGGGGAGGCAGTGGAACTCCAGCGGGCCACGAAATGTTGTGCTGGGCGGGGGGGACGCATGCGAGCGGTAGCACTGAGGCCTTCGGTGGAGCTGCCGATCGGGCCACGCAGCGCTGTACTGGGCGCGGGGGACACATGCGGGCGGTAACACTGGGGCCGCCAGTGGAGCTCCCTATAGGGCCACGAGACGCCGTACTGGGTGGGGGGGACGCATGCGGACGGTAGCAGTGGGACCTTCGGTGGAGCTCCCTATGGGGCCACGAAGCGCTGTCTTGGGCGGGGGGGAAGCATGCACGCGGGCGGTAGCGCTGGAACCTTCGGTGGAGTTCCCCATGGGACCACGAAACGCTGTACTGGGTGGGGGGGACGCATGCGAGCGGTAGCACTGGGGCCGTCGGAGGAGCTCCCTATGGGGCCACGAAGCGCTGTACTGGGTAGGGGGGACGCATGCGGGCGGTAGCACTGGGACCTTCGTTGGAGCTTCATATGGGGCCACGAAACGCTTAACTAGGTGAGGGAGACGCATGCGGGCGGTAACACCGGGACCTTCGGCGGAGCTCCCTATGGGGCCACGAAACGTCTGAAGGGTGTTCCGACATGGTAGACTGATGCGGAGAGCAGAGGCAGGGATGGGAGGAGGGAGGGGGGCAGCGGGAGGAATGAGCAAGGCGGGGCGCTGTCTCTTCAAAACGAGGACCCAACACCACAGGATGGTTGGGAAAGAATGCCTTAGTCCTGGGAGGACACCTTCTACACTTCCACCGTATTCCGCCAGCCTTCCGCTGGCTTCCCCGGGCGGAGCCGCCCTCGTTTTACTTCCGCCGCCCTCTGCCGGCATTGCGCCGCCTGCCACCAGGGAAGAGATGTCAACCTCACTGTCCCTCGAAGGCGGGGCCCTCTCTGGAGCGCCCAAATGGTGCCATGTCACGTGGTGCCATGTGAGAGCGTTTTTTGGCTACCAGATCTGAATGCAGTCGGTAGGCGGGGAAGTCGGCGTGGCACTGCCCCCGGCGGAATAAAGAACTGTACAAGATGAGGCTGCGCGGGAACAGAGAACCGCGCGCGGGATGCAACGTAGCGTGGGGAATCGAATTAGACTGAAGGATACACCGCTAGCTGGTGAATCAGCACATGCACTTCACAGACAAGGTTCAAACAAAGCAGGCCGAATAAGTATTGGTGAAACAAAACGATATGCATTGTAAAGGAAGTGCGACTTGCTGAGCCAAAGAACCCGAAATCGTCCCAATCACTCGTCGCTGCAAGCCCCGTCCCCAGAACTCCGACGTCATGAGTTGTCCCAGCCATACTTTTGATTGCGTCCTCGTCTTTCTTCTCCTGTATCCTCACGCCCTCCTCCTCCTGCTCCGTATTTCCCCTCATCCTTCAAGTCACCTCCTCGTAACACACCCTTTGCCCTCGCCTCATCACGTCCTTCTCTCTGCTCTTCTCACAGCATCCACTCCCTGGGCCCACAGCATGCCTCCTCGCTTCCACGTCTGCCTCCTCCTGCCCTCGCCCCCTGTCCTGCGCCTGGCTGCTCCCTCCACGACTGCCCTCGATGCCGACAGGCGTGCCACTGCCGCCGCACGCCTGCGCACACGGGGGGGGGGCCCAGCGGAGCGACCTCCGACGCGGACCCCCCCCCCCCCCCTTGAGGCCGACGGGCGTGCGAGCGCCGCCTCTCCGGCCCCAGCGGGCGGGCGCCCCAGCAGGGTGGCACCCCTCGGAGGCCCGGCAGGACATCGCCATCCCCCCGGGTGCCTGCCAGCCGCGCACGCGCCGCCAATAGGGGGCCACACGCGAACCCTACCCCTACCCCCACGATTTCTGAGGGGGAGGGTGGGGTTCATTTCGTTCGGGAGCTCCCGAGCGAAGTGAACCCCGCCCTACCCCTCAGAAGTAGTGGGGGTTAGGGGTAGGCTTCGCGTGTGGCCCCCTAGTCAACCTCCCGTGGCTGCGGCGGGCTCCGGCGGAGCGGCGCCCGGCGCCGACCAAAGGGGTGCCGCCAGGCGCGCTCGTGCCGCCAGGTTCCCAACCAGCATCGCTCCCATCCCTGTTCCTGTCCCTAAGGTTGGCAAGCCCGGAGGCGATGGCAACCTGAGGGATGTGCCCCCAGAAACTGAGGGAGTCCTTGATAGAAGGAGAATAAGCGGCATAAACATAAACTCTTGGCGCTCCGCGCGGATTTCTTGGATCCACGCTGGACCGCGCCAGGGCGGCGCCGGAGGCGCCCCCGGGCCAGCGCGGATCCAAGAAATCCGCGCGAAGCGCCAAAAGTTTAGGTTCATGTCGTTTCTTGTTCTTCGACTTGAGATCGGCATCGAGATCAGGTGGTGCCAATCATAGGGATAGGGCTCTGCCCCAGGCTAGTGTAACCTCCTGCGCCCTAAGGGGGGACCCATTAAAAGCGGCCGCGGCCCCCAGCCGCGGCCCCGTCTCCCCGGGCGCTGCCAGGCGATCGTAAAATATGGAGACGGCGAAGCTCGCGTGGACGAGGCGCGAGCCCCGAACCCAGGCCATCAGATCCGCCACCGTGCAGGGAGGCACGAGTTGGAGTGCCCTTAGGTTCATTGTAATCCTCAGTCCCCAGTCCTCAAGATTGAATCTTAAGGGGCCCAGACGCCAAATTGCCAAATTGTCCGAAGTTCCCAGGGTGCTTTCCGCGGTTCCCCGGCGTTTCCCGCATGACTTTCTCAGAGCCACGAGCGCCCCGAGAAAGGCCTCCGAGCTACAACCTGGGCGCAGTGGCGGGATGAGCCGACTGCCAAAAGATAAGTCCACCCCTTCCTGAAAATGTTAAAGCACCGCTACACCGCGAGCGCTCGATAGGCACTCAACATGCTTCGAGAAATATCTCATCAATACTCGCCGGCACACACGGGGGGAGACGGCACAGGGGGCGGACCTTGTCAAAAGGCTCAGAAGGCCTCCGGCATTCTGAAAAATTGCATGAGCCTTTCCCAATGACACGGACGGTTTCTCAGAAGGCTGGAGGACTCAGGATTCAGGATTCAGCGCCAGCGGGAGCGAATGATCAGATCGGCATGCCTTGAACGATGCTGCATCAATCGGAACAAAAGTAAGTCCATTGTTCGTCGCGGCGCGGCAGAGGTAGTCCGCTCGCGCGCTCCAGCTGCTGGGGGGCGCCGGGCGGACAAACTGCCTGGCCGCAAGGAGAAGGCAAGGCAGTGGTGGGCGGCCGCGGGTGGGCGGCCGCGGGTGGGCGGCCGCGAGCGGGAGGAGAGCACTCACCGCGGAAGAACTGCCGGGAGGAGCGCGCCAGGGCGGCCAGCCGGGGCCGAAGTGATCTGGCCGCGGGCGCGGGGCGGCACCGCGACCACATCCAGGGACCGAAACCAGGGCTGCAGCCGCAGGAGCGTGATGAGCAGTGCGAACCAGTATGCCACGGAGAACATTAAGAGGACCCACGGCTGCACGAGCGGGAGCATCCGATTGTTCACCCCGATTCCGAGAGCGTCAGAGTTTGCTGCAGATGGTAGGAACACGGCCCACATGATCGCACGAGAAGCCTGCGAGGGGATGCACCAGGGTACGCGGGCTGCAGCAAAACGCTGTCGGGGAAGGCCCCCAGGATGCCAGTGACTGCTGAGGCGGTGCAGCAGGGGCTGGAACGCCGGCTGGGTCATGCGACGGCGGCCCAGGTCAGGCGGCGACGCGGCGGCGCGGGAGGAGGGCGGGAGGAGCGCCCAGCCCGGTTGGCGAACGCATCACAGCCTGGCGGAGCGGACAGGAGCACTGCAACAGGGACAGCCAGGCAGACAGAAGTTGACAGAGTTGCTCGAACCCTGAATTTCCGTCGGCGGCGAGGCAGAGGCAGTCCGCACCAGCGTGTGGCTATTCGGGGCAACCGAAAGGCGAATTGTCCGACGTGCAAGAGGGAAGAAACAAGACGAGGTCGGCCCCGCGGGGGGAAGGGGGAGGGGAAAGCGCCGAGAGTTGCTCGAACACGCTCCCGCGCAGTATCTGATCGGAGGTTGGGGGGTGAGTCCGACGTGAAACGGAGACCCCCCCTACCGGGAAATCGATTTCGGTTTCGGATTCGTGTCGTGCGTGCCGTGCGTGCGTGCGGGCAAGGCGAAGCTCCGTGGGCGGGCGAGAGGAAATCCTCCTGTGGCTGGGCCGCGGCCGGACCAACTGCTTCTCCTCCGGCGGAGAGTGGCCCGCGGTGTCCCGCCGGTGTCCCGCTGGTGTCCCGCGGGGACAGCGCTTCACGACAATGTCGAGTGCGCTTCACGACCATGTCCACATCACATCACACTCACGTGCACAATCACACTACTCACTAGACTCCGCCCCACAGGCATCGTCAGAACAACAATCACCACTTTTGCCCATTGCTGCCCCCCCCAACCTCCTTATCACCCGCAGGGTGGTCGTATAGGTAAGCTTATACACTCCCAGGGTGAGGACTCTGGCAGCAAGGATGGCACGGGCTTGCTGGGCAGCATGCCCCAAGGAGGCACACGGCCCGAAGCAACCGCCCGAAGAGCATGACAAGCGGCCGGAGGGCTTCTGAGATGCCCCGCCGCCTTCTGAGAAGACCTGCCCCCTCTCACTGCCCCCCTCGCTGCGCCGACAAACGCCCCACACCCCCGACGTCGTGCCTTTGTTCGCAACGCGGCCCCTCAGAGGTATGAGCCCCTTCTGGAGGACTGGCTTTTCAGCCGGAATCGTTTTTAGATGGTGCCAGGGCCTGGCGAGGGCCCCCAAAGGCCGACTTCGGTGCGTCATGCAAAAAACTAACAACCAGCCTTGCAAAAAATCCACGAATGTGGCCTCTCTGGTCCTGTTTGGGTGTTCTTGTGGGGCTCCTTTAGCCCGTTTTGGGGCCCTCTTGGGACGTTTGGGCCCTCTTGGGCCGGGGGGGGTTCGGCCGTCTTGGGGCCCCCTCGGGGCCCTCTGTGGCCATCTTGGAGACCACCTAAGGCCCTTTTGGGGCTCTCTTGGGAACCTTTGGGGCCCTCAGGGGCATCGCTTGGGCCGACTTGGGGGCCCTCTTGGGCCGTCTTGAAGCCCTTGGGCAGCCTTGGGCCAGTCGCGGGGGCATCTTGTGCCGTCTTGGGGGGATCCCAGGGGCCCCTTGGGCCGCCGTGGACCCTAAAAATTAATAGCTTCCCGCAGAGATGGGGCCGGCTTTGCCTCTGGGGCGTCCTTTTGGAGGCCCCGTGGAGCGTCTTGAAGGCCTCTTTGGCTGTCTTGGGGCCATCCTGGGCCCTCTTTGAGCGCTCTCGGGCCGTCCTGGGGCCCTCTTGGGCCTCCCTGAGGCCGTCGTGGCAGTAGCTTGGGCGCTCCTGGGGCCGCCTTGGGCAGTCTCGTGGCCCTCTGAGGCGCTCTTGGGGCTGACTTGAGCCGTCGAGGGCCGAAAGATGGGCCTTAGGGCCGTCTCGGGACCTCTGAAGCCGTCTTCAGGCAATCCTGGGGGCCTCTTGGGACGTTATGGACCCTGGGCAGACCAAAGAAGCAGACCAAAGACCAGCCCTGGGGCCGTCGCGGCAGTGGCTTGGGCGCTCTTGGGGCTGTATTGGGTCGGGTCGTCTTGGGGACCTCTGAGGGGTCGATCCCCACCTCAGCTGATGAGTTGTAAAAATCTGCGGCGGGCTTCTTCAGAGCCTCGCAGACTGCCGACGTCCCCGCCGCCCCCTCACTCTTATCCGCGACTGCGGGGTGATATGTAACTTCATTTTGCTGGAGGTTGCACAAAATTCCCTGTGGGGGGGTAAGATTATTTTCCGTCTGCGGCACCAAACACACACACACACACACAGACACAAGGCCGCCCCCTGGGGGAGAGGTCCCAAGGGGGAACAACGACCCCTCAAAATGACTGGCCCCGCCCCCCCCCCGTCCCCTGGGAGAAAAATATCGAGGCGAAGGACCCAATCATACTATGCAGCTACGAGCATCGCGAGGCAGGTGAAAGGGAAGAGGGGGTCTGGCAAGATGACCAGGGCGTGGGCGGGGAAAGAAGCGGACATGGGCGAGCAGAAGTCGTCTTGCTTTCGCGACGGCCTCTCCAAGAAGCTAGGCCTCAATAGGTTGATCCGCGAGGCCTGACCTGAAGAACAGCCCACCCGAGTTTCGCCTTCTCTCGACTGCCAAACTGCATGACCTCGCGCCGCGGACGACCCGCGCACGTCGCTGGAATCCTTTCGGAGCGACCAGCGCGCGTCGCGGGGACTCCCATGCGCTCTGCCTCCAAGTGCTGCCGAACTCCCGCGCGCTCTGCCTGGCCGCTCGCCCCTTGTCAGCCATCCGATGTTTCTGACCCCGCGGCGCGGACGACCCGCGCGCGTCCCTCGAATTCCTTCGGGGCGACCGGCGCGCGTAGCGGGGCGTTCGTGGGGTGTGCCCAATCGAGTGCAAGTACACCATGCGGACCCTGCCGCTGGGGCCTTCGGTGGAACTCACGAAACACATGAGAGTGTGCCCAATCGGGCGCGGGTGCGCCATGCGGACCGCCGTTGGGGCCTTCGGTGGAGCTCTCTATCGGCCCACGAAATGTGTGAGGGGTGTGCCGGATCGAGCGCGGGTGTGCCATGCGGACCCCGCCGCTGGGGCCTTCGGTGGACCTCCCTATGGGGCACCGAAATGTGTGAGGGCTGTGCCGGATCGAGCGCGGGTGTGCCATGCGGACCCTGCCGGTGGGGCCTTCGGTGGATCTCCCTATCGGGTCACGAAGCGTGTGAGGTGTGTGCCGAATCGGGTGCAGGTACCCATGCGGACTCTGCCGCTGGGTCCTTCGGTGGAGCTCCCTATGGGGCCACGAAATGTGTGAGGGTTGTGCCGGATTGGATGCGGGTACGTCATGCGGACCCTGCCGATGGGGCCTTTGGTGGACATCCCAATGGTGGACCTCCCGAAGGGTGTGGCGAATCGCGTGCGAGTATGAACGAAGGAGACGCGAGGACTGTCTTTTCAAAACGAGGACCCAACACCACAGGATGGTTGGGAAAGACTGGGTGAATGAATTTCGGGGTCCGACTTGTTTGCTTCCTGGGGCCTTTCCCCCAGGCCCGCCTTCCGTTTCCTTGGTGCTCCTCCTTCCGCCTCCTCTCTCTGGACCCCTTGATTACAGGAAGCCTTTACTGAAAACTTCCGTACTAAAGGAACACCTACTGAGGAACGTTCCTAAAGGAATCCTTCTTAACGATCCCTTGCTAAGAGAATCCTTACTCAAATAATCAGTGCATGGGGGAACCTTACTGAAAATCGATTACACAAGGCATCCTTACTTAGCAACCCGTACGAAAGGCAAGCAGCACTACGGCATCGTCACTGAAGGAACCCTCACTCAGGAAATCCTTACTGAAGGCATCCTGTCCTGACTGGGAAGCGGTTACTGAAGGCACCCTTACCATGGAATCCATACCAAGGGTATCCTTAGTAAAGAACCCTTTAAGACAGGCACCCTTTATCAAGACATCCGTCCCAAGGGCACCCTTACTAAAGATCCTTTACTACAGGGGTCTGTATTGAGGACGCCGTACGAAAAAAAAATCCTGATTAAGGATTCCTTACAAAATGGGTTCTTTGCTCAGGATTCCGAACTGCAGGGGCCCTTAATAAAAATCCCTCTCTAAAGGCATCCTTACTGAAGAGTTTTTATATAGGGATCCTTCCGAAGGATTCCGTATTAAAGACCTGTTATATTACAAAAAGTACTCGGGAATTCATACGAGAAAAACTGTTGCATTTCGCCTTGCCAAAGAACCCCTTCGTATGGATCCGATACTAAAGGCATTGTTTCAGGAATCGATCCTAAAAGCACCCTCAACAAAGAATCCGTTCTCAAGGCATCCTCACAAAAAGGATTCCTCACTGAATGGCTTCTTCCTAACACCCGCTTACTGCCGGATCCCTTACTAAAGGAACCCTTAAGACAGGAGCTAGAACAAGAAGGTCTTTTCTCAAAGGGTCCTTCCTCAGTATTCCTTACCAAGGGCATCTGCACCAAATATTCGACTCTAAAGGAGTCCTCCTTACGAAAGAGCCTTTACGGAAGGAGAAGCTCATCCAGGAAAAGCATTAACATAGACACCTTATTGTAAGGATTCCGTTTTCAGGATCCCTCACTACAGGCATCCAGACTCAGAAACCCACACGAAAGGCGCCTTTGACAGGGAATCCGTACCATAGACATGATTACAAAGGACTCCTTACCGAAAGCACCCTTACTAAAAACTGCTTACTACAAGGGTCCTTACTGAAGGCATCCTCTCTACAGGCACCTGTACTAGGGATTCCGCATTTCAAGAAATCCTTCCTAATGCCTCCTGAAGAAAGGCGTCCCAATAAGCCTTACGACAAGAACCAAGCATCACCGATGTCATCATGATAGCAGAGACGCGAACCGCCGGTATGCCCCAAAACCCCCTCGACCCCCCCCTTTCGCCTTCCACAAATGGTGACAGGAGCGCAAGGTTCGTCACTGCGTTGCGCCCTGGATGATCCAGCGGAGTGCGGTCCTACCCAGATCTAAACTAGACCTCGCCCTCGATGGGTTTGCGAATTTCACCAGTGTCCCTACCTGCGTGACCCCGTGGGGGCCCAGCTATTGCCGCATACTGACTAGACATCGCCTTCCCTGGCGCTGCGAACTGCCTCGCTGTCGACACCTCCTTGAGGTCCTGGGAGGTCCAGCAGAGTCCGGACATGCCCTTCCTAGGTGCTGCAAATTTCGCGGCTGTCGCCACTTTCGTTACCTCGTGTGGCTTCTGCGGAGCGGAGGCCACACGCGGATCCAAACTGGACCCTGGCCTCCTGGGGCGCTGCCAGCTGTCCAGCTGTCACCGTTTTCGTGAGTTCCTCGGAGGTCCAGCGGGGGTGACGGCCCCGAGGGAGTCGCCACGTCAGTGCGCCCAAGAGATGCCACCGACGTGGACAGCATCTGGCTGCACCTGCACGCCATGTTGTCATAGGCCGCGTCCTCGGAAAACCTGCTCTCGAACCGCGGCCCAGGATTGGACGTCCTCTCCGCCCATGCGAAAAACGGCAGGGAGAAGGCCGAGAATTCGACCAGCAAGCTCACCCTGGAAGCGTTCCTGCAAAATCGAGATATCAGAAAGCCCTTGGTCATCATCGCAGCATGTTGCTCCTCGCCGCCCATGTCGACCTCTGTACCCCCCCTCGTCCTCGTCTTCGTGCTCCTCAAAGCTTCTCTTAGCCCTGCTCTCCTGGCCTCTGCCCCTCTCCTGGGATCGCTTCCGCCGTGGTGTGCTGTACCTGCCACATCCTGCCACATCCGGTGTTCCCTTGCTGCTCCATCGGGGCGTGCAGCGCGAAGGCCGCCTACGCAGCTGCCACCTGGGATCGCGAGCCCTGTCATGTCATCGTTGGCTCCGAATGGGCCCGCTGGTGTTGTCACGCGCTGCAGCTGTGTTGGGCACGTCGTGGGGCGACTCCTCTGCGAGGTGCACTCCCACCGAAAAAGGAATGCCCTAACGTCTGCACTTCTCCCAATAGATCCCCCACGGTGCCCTGCGGCACGGGTTGGTGTCCCCAGGTCCCTTGCTCAATCCCCTGAGCCTCAGTCCTCAATCCTGAGGGGTCTTTAACCTTCCCTGCCTGAATCGAGCACCCCCGCCCGCTCCCCTTCCTCGAGCACAGAAGGCTACTTAACACAAGCGTTATGCATGTGGACCCCGAATTCCCAAATCTCTTTGGGATTGGTGCGTGCCCCCCCCATGGGTCCCGGGGCGTCTTGCCGCGTGAGCTGTTCGGGCCCAAGAAGGCCCCAAAACGGGACAAGCGGGCCCCAATAGGCTTCCAAGAGGGCCCCGAATCGCCGAACGATCAGTCCAAGACTCCCAAGATTTCCTCCTGTGGGCCGAAAACGCGCCCAAGACGCACCAGGAGGCCTCCAAGAACACCCTCCAAGAGCAAAATCCACCCCATTATTTTAGGATACCGCACATCTTCTGCATACACGACATTTGAGCGTCCACAGTGTCCAAGACGGCCCAAGAGGACCCCCAGATCGCCCCAAGACGGTCCAAGAGGCCCCGAAGAGGGTCCCAAAACGGCCCACGATGGCCCCAAGACGGCCCAAGAGGCGCCAAAAACGGCCCAAGACGGCCCCAAGAGGGGCCCAAGAGGAGGAGCCCGAACCGACAAATCGACCCTTCCGTTTCAAGATGTCCCCAGGAGCCCCAAGAGGCCCCCAAGGTGCTCCGAGATGCCCCCGAGAGGCCCCAAGACGACCCAAGAGGCCCCAAAACGACCCCCAAGAGGCATCAAAACTGCCTCCACACAGCGTGACATCCCAACGAGCATCCTAGAGGCATATGACCCACAACCCAGGCACGGTGAAAGGGATGAGCCGAAGGCCGTTTTAGATATTGATGCATTCGGATTCTCTAAACTGCTTGATTGAGAAAGATTCAGGAGAAGCGAGAGAGAGAGAGAGAGAGCGCGAGAGAGAGAGCGAGAGAGAGAGAGACACTTCGGCCTGCTCCTGCTCTCCTTCGGCTGATGTCGGGCCCGACGGGTCGTCCTCGTCGTCACCTCGGTCGGGGGTCCCTGGTCTCCCCAGGTGCATCCCCGGCCCCCCGCGCAGCTGCGCAGGTCGCCGTCTGCACAGTGGTGCCAGTCCTCCGTATGGTAGACTGGAGCCGCACGCAGTCCTTGAGAAAAGACAGAACGGAGCACCACTCGGGCTCACCGTCGGGTCGCGCGTTCCTGCAGCGAAGAAGGAGAAACATTGTCCGAATGCACACCACAGAAGAGAGACGCGATTCGGGATCCCCCCTGGAGACACCACGCCAGAAGCTGCCTCCGATCCCTGGAGCACCACACCGGTGCGTCATAAGCGAATTCGTCCCGCTGCGCGGCCAGGCTCTGTCAGAGCACCATAGGCCTCGCTGTAGAGATCGACCGGAAAGCTGCGCCGCTGGACTGTCCAGCGCAGTCGCACCCGATTGAGATCGCTGGAAGCGCTGCTGGGAGAACAAAGCCCGACACAGCGGTCGCGGCTGCGAAGACCTGAGACTCGCACAGCAGATGCAAAAAAGAACGCATGCGAGAACGGGACCCCAGCGTGGGGGATCTGGGAACCCAGACCCCCGACGTCAGGACTGTTCACAATGCGGACCCCCAGACCCCTCGACACCTGCCCCGGGACAGGCTTTCGGTCCTGGCAAATGCTTGACTTCCCCGGTCCCAGTAAAGCCCGAGGCCGAAAATGTCTAGCGGCATGGCGTCCCTGGGCATCCAGCGACCGGCTGCCGCCCGCCGATGGGTCTCCCATGCTTCAGTGATAAAACACCAAGAAGGGCTTGTGGCGTCCAAGGCCCGGATCGCGGAGCAGATCCTGGTGCGCGAAAGCTCGAGGGAGAAGCCTGCAGGAGAAGGTTGGCAGGATACCTGCCATCCTGGGACCAGAGAAAAGGAACGGCCACCCTCAGCGTCGTGGTCCTCGCCCTGATCCTCGCGGGGGCGGCCAAGCGCCCAGGCTTCCAACGCCTCGAGAAACCCCTCCTCCTCCTCCCCCTCCTCCTCCCCCTCCTCCTCCTCCTCCTCCCCTCCTCCTCCTCCTCCGCTCCTCCTCCTCCTCCTCCTCCTCCTCCTCCTCCCTCCTCCTCCTCCTCCTCCTCCTCCTCCTCCCTCCTCCTCCTCTCTCCTCCTCCTCCTCCCTCCTCCTCCTCCTCCTCCTCCTCCTCCTCCTCCTCCTCCTCCTCCTCTCCTCCTCCTCCTCCTCCTCCTCCTCCTCCTCCTCCCTCCTCCTCCTCCTCCTCCTCCTCCTCCTCCTCCTCCTCCTCCTACTACTCCTACTCCTAATCCTCCTCCTCCTCGTGGTCCTCCCCCGACATCCCGAGCCCACTCTCGGCAGACGAGCGGCGCCTCGGACGCAGACCGGGGGCCGAAGAGAACTCCCGACGGCCAGCCCGCCCCGGAGCGTGGCTGTTAGGAGGACACATGCGAGCCTTACCCCTGCCCCCCATGATTTCTGAGGGGGGGGGGGTCACTTCGTTCGGGAGCTCCCGAGCGAAGTGAACCCTACCTTCCCCCTCCAGAAATCGTGGGGGGTAGGGGTGGGGTTCGCATGTGGCCCCCTAGCTGTGCACCCGAGCGACGACAAAAAGTGGGTCTTATGCGACATGACGTAGCGAGCTTGCACGGTGGCCCACGACCCTCCTCGAAATCAAACGCAGGTTCCCAATGCCAGTCGACGCGCGAAGCGCGCGGCCCAAGGGCCAAACTCCTGTCTGCAGTCGCCAGTTTTCGGCGCGGGGGTGGAGATTTGGGAGTCCTGCTGGGCGCCGCCACGCCGCGGGAAAAGTTCGCGTTTGATCTCGAGGGGAGATGTAGGATTCGGTCGGGCATGTCATCCTACAGGCGCACTCTGGAAGAAAAATGAAAATGGTCCGACACAAAAAAAACTGGCGATATACCCAACCATACGCAGTTGAGAGCGCCGCAATTGTGAATCTCGTCTTCGGTGGAGCTCCCTATGAGGCCAAGAACCGCGTGAGGGGCGTACCGATGCATGGCGGGGAACGCAACGCGGAAGAAGACGATTGGTCTGATAACGAGAGCCTGAGAGCGGGTGAGTCTGAGCACGAATGTCGACGCCCATATCGGCACCCCCCCTCGCGTGGATCGCCCCCGCTTCCTCCCGCTCTTTTTCTCCCTCTTTGCCCGCGCACTCCAGTGCCCAAGGCCGCGGGCGCAGCGCAGCACGGAGCCCCCGCGACGCGCGCTGGTCGCCCCGAAGGGGTCCCAGCAACGCACGCGGGTCGTCCGCTGCGCGGAGCAAAGTGAGCTAGCTGGCTGGCTGGGAGCGGGCAAGGCTCTGGGCGCCGGGCAGAGCGACGACGGGCGAACGAGGCGCTGAACAGTGCGCAGCACGGAGTCCCCGCGAAGCACGCCGGTCGCCCCGAGAGGGTCCCAGCGACGCGCACGGGTCGTCCGCGGCGCCCGGCCGAACTGTGGGACAGCCTGGCTATGGCGCGGCACGGGCGGGCCGCTCCCCAGGTCATACCTCGCGCGTAAACTCGGTGAAGCCCAGCTCCCTGGCGAGGGTCGCGGCCTCCCTCCTGCACCGCTTCGCGCGCGCAGCAAACTGCTCCAACTGCTTCCGCAAGCCCGCCGGCGGCCCCGCCAGGAAGAACTCGACGCGCGGAGCCCGCATGAGCAGGAGGTCCCCGTGGCGCGTGGCGCGCGAGAGCAGCACGTAAAGCTCCAGCCACCAGTCGTCGTCGTCCTTCCTGCCGTCCCCGATCTCGTGGCGGCCGCAGTCCAGGATCACGCCTGGGCGACGTCGGCCGAGGGGGCAGCGCGCGGGGCAGCCAACGGCCCACGGCGAGAATCCACAGAACCAAAAAAGGCATGGTTGCGGATCGCTCGCGTCCAGGAGGTTTGGCCGTGGACTGCCCGGGGGGCCCTGTTCCCCCGCCCCGTCGCCTTCTCGCATGGTGCGCCCCTGGCACGCCACCGTGGTGATGACCCTGCCGTGCGAGAACGGGAAGCCCGCCCAGGTGACCTTGGGGGTGCGGAACGTGAACGGCTCCGACGTGCGAGGCTCGATGGACACCAGCGGGCCCGTCAGGTCCCCTGTGAGGGTGTCGTCGCGGCGCCTCAGGTCGTCCACGAAGGGCGCGCTCGCGTACATCTCCTTGCACACCCAGAACCCCAGCGGCAAGTGCTTCAGATAGATCCTCTTCTTCCCGTCTCTCTCGGCCCTCTCGACGTCGCCGCGATCCCGAGGGTCCGCGACGACGCGCACGATCTGCCCCTCGGCATCCTTGACGAGGCCGCTTTTGAGGTCCAGCGCCCCCAGGAGCCAGATACGCATGCCCACGTGCACCGGGAGCAGTCCGTGCATGCCACTGGTGTTCTTCGGGTCGGCACAATTCATCATCTTGGCGGCGTCCTTCCTGCTCATCGTCGGGGCAGATCTGTCGGCGGCCTGCACGAGGAAGAGGGGCTTCTTCAGGGCGTCCGCGCCCCGCTGGGCTCGCATATTCATCCAGCGCGCCACGGTGTCCCAGTAGGACCCAATCATGTGGCCGTTCTGGAACCTTTCCTCCCGGAGTCTACGATCATCGGGTTTCAGCTGCATGGCGTTCCACGTGGCCCGGATGGCCGGCGGGACCTGCTTCCCTGCCTTGCGCAGGAACGCCATGAGGCCCCTAAGTTCCGGGCCCTTGAAGCGGTTGGACGCCTGGAGCTCGAAGCACAGCGGCGCGTTGCAGAAGAGCTTCATCACGGCCTGGTACTCTGGAGCGAATTTGCTGCCCGCCGCCGCCAGTTCCTCGAAGCTGGAGATAAGGGACACTTTGCCTCCCGTCGGCTTCAGCTGCAGGAAGTCCCCCAGGTGGATCACGATGGGCACGCGGCCGAAGGCGCCGCCGACCTGGTCGCACTCCCGCCCCTCCGCGCCCCACTCGGCCTTGCGCCCCAGGTAGGACCGGAATGCCAGCATGTTGCACAGGTTGGGCGAGATCATGCTCACCTCTTCCAGGATCAAGCACCTGACCGCCTCTCACGTGTCCTCCAGCGCTTTCAGCTTGCCCCCCGCGGGTATGTCCATGTTCCTGAAGGACTGCACTCCTATAGCTCCCGCCCGGTGGCAACTGACGGCCTTGTGAGCGCCCATGGAGATGTTCGCGGCCTGAGACCACTTCGAGCAGACGATCAGCGTGGACGAGTTCGCCTTGCCCGGTTTCACAGGGAACAGCGCGTCCATGGCCGGCAGCACGATATCCTGCACCATGGCGGTCTTCCCGCTGCCGCCCTGGCCAAGGAGCAGGAACTGGAACGTTTTCCGCTTCTCGTGCTTGGCAATGCTGCCGTCCTCGATCTTCCGCCCCTCGCCCCACACCACGTTGCAAGCGTTCGCGAACGCCGTGGCGAACAGGGCCTGGTCTAGCTTCAGAGGGCGGCGCTCCCGCCCCCCCGTCCTCGGGTTGACCGCGCCGTCCTCGAACTTTTTGACAAGGCGCTTGACGAAGTCGCTGGGCCGCGGCAACTCCTCTGACAGTTCCCACCGCGCTTGCGCCGCCTCGGCCGGCACCGCGCCAGCGCCCGCTGCCCCGACGTCGTCCCGATCGGGGGCGTCGTCCACGGGCGCGTCCGCGTCCTTCGTGCCCCCCTGGGCGAACCTCTTCCGCTGGGTCTCCACCAGGCTCTTCAGCTCGTCGACGTCGAGGTCGCGCAGGGCCCTGAACGGAGCGAGGACGTTTTCCCTCAGGGCGCGGGCAGCGCGCCGCGGCGCGTCGGCGTCGCTCGGTCCGGGCAGCGCGCCGTCCTCCATCATCGCGGCGGCCTTCTTAAGCTCCTTGACGAAGGCCTGCGTGCGCTCGGCGGTGTCGAAGCGCAAGATCTGCCCGAGCGTCTCGGGGTCGAAGTGGTGCTCCAAGACCACGTTGGCGCCCAGCTTCGCGAAGCCGTCCTGAGCGCGGATGCTCTGGGCCTCCACCTGCGCGGCGCCCGCCCCCGAGTCCTCGGCACCCTCCCGGAACACGGGGGCCTCGGCGACCTGCACGTCGTCCTTCTGCGGCTTCTTCGGCTTCGAAGCCCTCGCCTTGGAGATGCCGTCGAAGTTGGCCGCGGTCTTCGTAGTCTCCAGGGCCAGGTACTCCTGCACCGTCAGCATGCTGTCCAGCCAGTTGCCCAGCTCCGTGCACTGGGCGCACTGGCAAGGAGGCGCGATCGCCCCTGGAACGCTGTCGGCGAGGTGCAGCTGCTGGGTTACACATCGCAGCCTTCAAAAACGAACGCATGGAACTAACCCCACCTTCGGAACGCCGCCACTGAGGCCTTCGGTGGAGCCCACGAAACGTGTCAGGGAGTGCCGAAATGGGAGTGACGGCTCCCTATGGGGCCACGAAACGCTGTCCTGGGCAGGGGAGACGCATGCGGACTGCGCCACTGGGGCTTTCGGTGGAACTCCCTATGGGGCCACGAAACGCTGTCCTGGGCGGGGGAGACGCATGCGAACTGCGGCACTGGGACTTCGGTGCGGCTCCCCATGGGGCCACGAAACGCTGTTCTGGGCGGGGGAGACGCATGCGAACTGCGCCACTGGGGCCTTCGGTGGAGCTCCCTGTGGGGCCACGAAACGCTGTCCTGGGCGGGGGAGACGCATGCGAACTGCGCCCCTGGGCCTTCGGTGGGGATCCCTATGGGGCCACGAAACGCTGTCCTGGGCGGGGGAGACGCATGCGAACTGCGCCACTGGGACTTCGGTGGCGTTCCCTATGGGGCCACGAAGCGCTGTCCTGGATGGGGGAGACGAATGCGAACTGTGCCACTGGGACCTTCGGTGGAGCTCCCTATGGGCCACGGAACGCTGTCCTGGGCGGGGGAGACGCATGCGAACTGCGTCACTGGGACCTCGGTGGGGCTCCCTATGGGGCCACGAAACACTGTCCTGGGCGGGGGAGACGCATGCGAACTGCGCCACTGGGACCTTAGGTGGCGTTCCCTATGGGGCCACGAAACGCTGTTCTGGGTGGGGGAGACGCATGCGAACTGCGCCACGGGGACCTTCCGTGGAGCTCCTTATGGGGCCACGAAACGTGTAAGGGGTCTTCCGAAGCTGATGGCGATGATTGTGACGATGACGGAGATGATGATGACGACGATGGTGACTGCGACGATGACGATGATGACGACGATGATGATGCTGATGGTGATGACGATGATGATGATGATAATGATGTTGTTGATGATGATGGTGATGATGATGGAAAGAGGGAGGAGGGGGAGGAGGAAGGAGAGGAGCGCGGGGCACCGTCTCTTCAAAACGAGGACCCAACACCACAGGATGGTTGCGTGACGATGACGAGGAGGAGGGAGGAGGGGAGGAGGAGAGGAGGAGGAGGAGAGGACGCGGGGCGCTGTCTCTTCAAAACGAGGACCCAACACCACAGGATGGTTGGGAGAAACGAGAAATCGTCACCAGACAATTTTTTACTATTCTTGAATTTTCCTCCTGTAGAGGCCCATGCCCGACTTAATTGTGGGATCAGCCCGTGCCCGCTGGCCTCAGGCAACGACGCCCCGGTGGCCCCGCAGCACGAAGTCGGCCAGGCGCGGCAGCACGTGTCTGCCGCTGGAGCCCTGGTGCCCTGGGAGCAGCAGCATCTCCTTCCTCGTGGCCAGCACCGCGGCGAAGAGCTCCTCGAAGACGACGCCAGGACGAGGCTAAAATCGGGTGGGGATGTATGTCGAGAAGTTGTATGAGACCCGGCGGCTCTGGAGGATGTCTCTCGGGCGCCGCGGCCGTCTCAGAGCGCTCCAGAGCGCTCTGAGAGCATTCTGGAAGGCTCTGGAACGGATGTGTCCTCGTCCCAGCCCCGTCAGATCCTTGGAGGCATCGAGGTCCACGCCGAGATCGTGTTTGCTGGCGATCAGCAGCACCCGCACGTGCTGCAGGAGGCCCAGCTCGAGCCGCTCCAGACCCTCGCGCGGCCGCGTGTCGATGACGCACAGGCCAGCGACCGTCACCCGGAAGGGGTCTGTCCCGAGGCAGCCGAAGAGGCTGGTCAGCTCGCACGCCGCTTGCGTGGCGACGGCGCCGCCGAAGGAGTGCCCGATGAGGAATACCCGGATGTGCTTGGGCATCTCGCCGCGCTTCGACGTCTCCATGGGGGCCTTGCTCAGGGTATCCAGCACGTGCTCCAGCACGTACTCGACGGCGTCGTCGACGTCCATGGGCAACGACGTCGCGGGCCACGAGAGGCTGTGCCATTCGACGCCTGGGCATTTGGCGGTCACTCCCGCAGCCTCGAGCGTCGAGCCGAGCGAGCGGCAATTGGCCGTCTCCTTGCTGTCCGGCAGAAAGAAGACCATGCTATGGCTGGGGCCCTCGACCGCAGCTGGATCATCCCAGGTCGGGCATGGGTCGTCGGAGCTGTCACTCGTGAGATCCTCGGACATGCGCTCGCAGGCCACCTCCCCGCCATGGCGGCTCTGCAGCGGAGACCCTGAACAGTCGAAGCTGACCACGGCGGAGGTGCTCCAGAACTCCTGAGGGATCCCCCGCCTCCAGTCGAGGCTCTTCGCCGCCAAGTCCGCCTCAACCTGGCCCGCCCCAGAGCCCTGAATCCAGACATGCTCACATCTCTTGGGACCGGCACGGTTTTACTTCCGCCGGCTTCTGCCGCCCTTCCGCTGGCTTCCCCTGGCGGAGCCACCCTCCCTGTACTTCTGCTGGCTTCCGCTGGCCGTCTGCCACCTTCCGCCAAAGGAAGAAGAAGACCTCTCGATCGCTCCAAGGCGAAGCCCTTTCTAAAAGGCCCGACCTGGCATGGCACGACCTGGGCCGTCTTCGTTGGCAGCCTGACGCTGATCGGCCTCAGCTTGCTCGAAACGTTCGGCCGTTCCTGACCCATCTGACGCATCGGCTGCGCTCGCGAGCGGAGGCGACTGTGGGCGCCAAAGGGCGTGGCCGTTGAGCAGCAGCGTGAGCCAGAGCGGCTCTACGGAACAGGGAGGGCGGGATGGGAAAGAGGGATAGCGATTTTCTCAAGTAGCTCGCTGATGAGCAGCGATGTCGCGCTGGCGCCCTGAATGATGAGCACCGCATAGCTAACGCAAGATGCGATCGAGGCCCTGCTCACCCGCGCTCCTAGGGATGGCGAGGTCCAGTCTAAATCCCAGGCGGGGCGTCACTTCGCTGGACCCCCCAGCAGCCCTCGAAAGCGGCGACAGCTTCGCAGCTCGCAGCCCCCCAGAGATAACAAGGTCGAATCTGGGCCCAGCAGCCGCCGAAAGCAGCGACACTTTCGCGGTTCGCAGGCCCCAAGAGATGGCGAGGTCTAATCTGTGCTGGGGTCCCCGGCGGGGAGTCACTGTGCTGGCCCCCCCAGCAGCCCTCAAAAGTGGCGACATGTTCGTAATTCGCAGCCCCCCAGGGATGGCGAGGTCTAATCTGGGTCCCCCGCGGGGCGTCACTGTGCTGGCCCGCCCAGCAGCCCTCGAAAGTGGCGACATCTTCGCAGTTCACAGCCCCCCAGGGATGGCGAGGTCGAATCTGAGTCCGCGTCTGACGTCGCTGTGCCAGCCTCCCAAGCAGCGCCGCGCCCGAGGGATGGCGAGGTCGCATCGGAGACGCGCCCAGGGACAATGAATGACCGCTGGGCCCCCTGACTCTGATGTACTGGAGGAAGATGGGGATGATGGAGATGGCGTGCGGGAGCAGCTCCACGCAGTCCGCGTCCCAGTCACGAGTGGCATCTGCTACCAGACTCCTGGAGAGCGCCGATAGTTCAGACCGTCAGGCGTCTGGGAGACGGGTGAATACTGTGTATCCACAGCTCAGTTCTCCTGGGGGGTCAGTTCGGCACCCCCCTCACTCGTTTCTTCGTGCCCCATAGACCCCACAGACCCACAGAGGCTCTCAGCTAGAACCCTGGAGACCCTCGCCGAGGCACAGAGGCCGAGAAGGCCACAGAAACAGCACACCCACAGAGAACCCTAAAAGGAAAGCTGCAACGATGGGCACCGCTCCTCGTCGTAGCCGCGCCTCCAAGGCTCCAACCGACTGCTACAGCGGCGTGCCCGCTCCTCCGTAGGCCCTCGCCGTGGCTCCCGCATCTGCGGGCTCAGCGTGGCGGGCCCCTGTGCGGGCCGCAGCCATGCTGGACATGAACTTCTTCAGTCCTCGCATCTACTTCTGCCACCACCAGAAGTAGGAGGGGGTCCTCCTCCTCCTCCTCCTCCTCCTCCTCCTCCTCCTTCTCGGACCAGCCCGACCACCGCGGAGGACCAGGGAAAGATAGGAGAGGAAAGAAGGCCGACGTCGTCGTCGAAAGAGAGGTGCGAAACAGGAGCAGGAGGAGGACGTTCGGGGTCCCACTTTCGGCTTCGACCGCCGTTTTCGACCCCTCAGGAAGCCCTCCTGGGTTGTTCTCGGAACCCTTCGGGGCCCTCCTCGGCAGCTTTTGGCGGCTGTTCGGGCCCTCCTGGGCCGCCCTGGACCCTTCCGACGCCCTCTGCTGCTGTTCATGCTGTCATTTGCTTGGCTGCACTAGATAACTACGCGCGATCGCAAATGTCGGAATCTCTGCGCTGACGCTGACCATCGAGAAAGTATCCGTTGCAATGCGCTCGGAATCAGCCTTTCGGAATCTGTGGGTAGCACATTCTCTGGACGCGTGAGCGTCGAAGGGGTACACGTAGGGCCCAGGGACCTGTTCCACAAGTAGCAAGCGAACGCTCTCCCGCAGGCGTGCATGCCCCAAAACACCCTGCGCTCTACAGGGGTCGACACACACAGCGTGTTGCGCTCTTCCCCAGACAATGTTTGCACTTAGGAATTCTTACTTGTGTCATCGGGACCTGGGCCTGTGCGCCGCTCCAGCCAGCTTATAGAAGCCTGCCGCCGCCCGTCGCCGCCGCCCGTCTGAGCCTGTGCGCCAGTCCGGCCTGCTTGTGGTGGCCCGTCGCCGTCCGTCGCCGCCGCCCGTCTGGGGCTGTGCGCCGGTGCGGCTGCCTTGTGGTGGTGCGTCGCCGCCGTCCGTCGCCGCCGTTGGTCGCAATTTTGCTTGCGCGAGCCTCGCAAGTTGCAACACATCAACTGCACCACATCGATTCTCCTTTCTAAAAAAAAATAGACTCTACCCCCCCCTGGAGTTATCGCTACCCCTGTCGGGTATGTAAATCACATATGATTCCGACCACGTGTCCATCCTAAATATGAAATCACAATGTCCCAGGACAACCGGTATCCCCCCGGAGGTTCCCTTGTAAAAAGACGATACGCGGGGACATTTTTGCTCTAAAATGAGATTTTTCCACAAATCCCTTCCAAAAATTTAACGAAGCGCACACGCGCGCGTCGTCGCGCGCGCATGCCAGAATCCTTCCAAAACCTTCGGTGCCGGAAAGATTTCGCAATCGAGTTTCAAAAAAAAAAAAAAAAGATTTCGCAACACTGATTTGCAAAAAAAACTTCCGCGCGAGCTCTTGCGAAATCTTAAGAAAACCATTGGTTTATCTCGAATTCTCACAAAGTACACTCAAACGGGCTTCGCGCGCGCGCATGTCGAAATCTGTCGAACGCCCTTGCGCGTGTGCCGTCGCGAGAATCCTCTGCAAAAAACGGGACGAAGTACAAACGCGCGCGTCGTCGCGCGCGTATGCCGGAAACCTTCAAAACCCATCGGTTTCGGAAGGATTTCAAAATCGCGTGTCCAAAAAACCTTCGCAACACGGATTTTCAACAAAAGCGTGCGCGCGAGCTCTTGCGTCGTCGTCGTCGTCGTCGCCGTCCTCCCTCCTCCCGCGTCGTCGTCGTCGTCGCCTACGTCGTCCTCTGTCTTTCCTCGTGTTCGTCGTCGTCGTCCTCTTTGGCGTCGTGGTCGTTTCCGTCGTCGTTGTCGCCGTGGTCGTCCCTCCTCCTCCTTCCTCGTCATCGTCGTCGTCCGCCGTCGGCGTTTCGTCGTCGTCCATAGATTCTCCTTTCTCTAAAAAGAGAATAGACTCTACCCCCCGCGGCGTTATCGGCCCCCCTTTTCGGGTATGTAAATCATGTATGATTATGACCACATGTCCATCCTAAAAATGGATTTACACTATCCCAAGGGAACCTGTATCGGCCCTCCTGAGGTTCCCTGTAAAAATTGATACGCGGGGACATCTTTTGTTCTAACATAAGACTCGTTTACGAGTCCCTTGCGAAAAAACGGAACGAAGTGCACACACGCGCGCCGTCGCGCGCACATGCCGAAATCCTCCGAAAACCGTCGGTGTCGGAAGGATTTCGCAATCGAGTTTCAAAAGAACATACAAAAACACCGGGTTTCGCAACACTGATTCGCTAAAAAAGCTTACGCGCGAGCCCTTGCGAAATCTTAAGCGAACCATGGGTTGTTCAAGATTTTCACAAAATGCTACCAAACGGGCTTTGCGGCGCGCGCATGTCGAAATCTGTCGAACGCCCTTGCGCGTGTGCCGTCGCAAGAATCCTCTGCGAAAAACGGGACGAAATACAGACGCGCGCGTCGTCGCGCGCGTATGCCGGAAACCTTCAAAACCCATCGGTTTCGGAAGGATTTCAAAATCGCGTGTCCAAAAAACCTTCGCAACACGGATTTTCAACAAAAGCGTGCGCGCGAGCTCTTGCGTCGTCGTCGTCGTCGTCGCCGTCCTCCCTCCTCCCGCGTCGTCGTCGTCGTCGCCTACGTCGTCCTGTCTTTCCTCGTGTTCGTCGTCGTCGTCCTCTTTGGCGTCGTGGTCGTTTCCGTCGTCGTTGTCGCCGTGGTCGTCCCTCCTCCTCCTTCCTCGTCATCGTCGTCGTCCGCCGTCGGCGTTTCGTCGTCGTCAAAATCGTGTGTTCAAAAAAACCTACGAAAACACAAGGTTTCGCAACACGGATGTTCAACAAAAGCGTGCGCGCGCGCGCGCTCTTGCGTCGTCGTCGTCGTCGCCGTCCTCCCTCCTCCCGCGTCGTCGTCGTCGCCTACGTCGTCCTCTGTCTTTCCTCGTGTTCGTCGTCGTCGTTCTCTTTGGCGTCGTGGTCGTTTCCGTCGTCGTTGTCGCCGTGGTCGTCCTTCCTCCTCCTCCCCGTCGTCGTCGTCGTCGTCCGTCGTCGGCGTCTCGTCGTCGTCCCTCCTATTTCGTCGCCGTCGTCGTCGTCGTCGTCGTTGTCGTCGTCGTCTTCCCTCCTCCCTCGCCGTTGTCGTCGTCGGCGTCGCCGTCCTTCCTCCTTCTTCGTCGTTCGCGTCGTCGCCGTCCTCCCTCCTCCCTCGTCGTTGTCGTCGTTGTCGCCGTCGTCGTCCTCCCTCCTCCCTCGTCGTCGTCGTCGTCTTCGTTGGCGACGTCGTTGTCGTCGTCGTCGTTGTCTTCGTCGTCGTCGGCGTCGGCGTCGTCGTCGTCGGCGTCGTCGTCGCCGTCGGCGTTGTCATCGTCGTCGTCGTCGGCTTCGTCGTCGTCGATGTCGTCGTCGTCGTTGTCGTCGTCGAAGTCGTTGGAGACGCCGTCGGTGTCGTCGTAGTCGGTGTCGGCGGCGCCGTCGTCGTCGTTGTCGCTGTAGTCGTCGGCGTCGGTGTCGTGGCCAAGTGCCATGTGGTACCTACCGTCACGGTCTTGTCTTAAGAGGTCTTGCGACCAAGTTGCGGGTGGGAGGGTGGGATGTTTGCACGAGCAGTGGAGATGACAGCTTCAAGACGGTCAAAGTGAATTACACCACATGGGTTGCAACACATAGATTGTTTAACATTGGTTGCACCCCATATTCTACACACATACTTTGCACCACAAAGCTCACATCACACATTTTCTACTGTCTTAAAAATAGACTCTACCCCCCCCCCAGGAGTTAACGCACCCCCTTTTCGTAATGCAATGTACATATGATTCTGCCCCATCGTCCATCATAACTATGAATTCATACTATCCCAGCCAGGCCGGTATCGGCCCGCCCCCCCCCCCTCCATCCTCTGCAAAAAATTATATGTGCGCACTTTCGTTTATCAAAGAACATAAGTTGTCAAAAATCCCTTGCAAAAAACTGGGTGAAATGCACACGCGCGCGTCGTCGCGCGCGCACGCTGGAATCCTTCAAAAACCTACGGTTTCGGAAGGATTTCAAAATCGAGCTTCCAATATATATATATATATATATATATATATATATATATATATATATAACACATGGTTTCTCCTGCAAAATCTTGAGAGAATCGTAGGTTGTTCAATATTTTTAAAACATACTACCAAATGGGCTTCGCGCGCGCATGCCGAAATCGTTCGAACGCCCTTGCGCGCGTGCCGTCGCGAGAATCCTCTGCAAAAAATTGGACGAAGTGCACGCGCGCGCGTCGTCGCGCTCGCATGCCGAAATCCTTCAAAGACTGTCGGTTTCGGAAGGATTTCAAAATCGAGCGTCCAAAAAACATGAAAAACACAGGATTTCACAACACGGATTTTCAACGAAAGCGTGCGGGCTCGCTCTTGCGTCGTCGTCGTCATCGTCGTCGCCGTCCTCCCTCCTCCCTCGTCGTCGTCATCGTCGTCGCCATCGTCGTGCTCTGTCTTTCCTCGTCGTCGTCGTCCTTTTTGGCGTCGTCGTCGTTGTTTCCGTCGTCGTTGTCGCCGTAGTCGTCCGTCCTCCTCCCTCGTCGTCGTCGTCGTCCGTCCTCGGCGTCGTCGTCGTCCCTCCTATTTCGTCGCCTTCGTCGTCGTCGTCGTCTGCCCACCTCCCTCGTCGGTGTCGTCGTCGGCGTCGCCGTCCTCCCTCCTTCTTCGTCGTTCGCGTCGTCGCCGTCCTCCCTCCTCCCTCGTCGTCGTTGTTGTCGCCGTCGTCGACCTCCCTCCTCCCTCGTCGTCGTCTTCGTCGTCGTCGGCGTCGTCGTCGTCGGCGTCGTCGGCGTCGTCGTGGTCGTAGTCGTCGTCGTCGTCGTCGTCGGCGTCGTCGTCGTCGTCGTCGGCGTCGGCGTCGTCGTCGTCGAAGTCATCGTCTTCGTCGGTGTCGTCGTCGTCGTCGCTGCCGTCGTCGTCGAAGTCGTCGGAGTCGTCGTCGGTGTCGTCGCAGTCGTCGTCGGCGTCGTCGTCGGCGTCGTCGCTGTGGTCGTCGGCGTCGGTGTCGATGCCAAGTGACATGTGGTACCTACCGTCACGGTCTTAAGAGGTCGTGCGACCAAGTTGCGGGTGGAAGGGTAGGATGTTTGCACGAGCAGTGGAGAGGACAGCTTGAAGACAGACAGCCAAAGTGTATTACACCACATAGATTACATCACGTAGATTGCACCACATCGGTTGCACCACGAAGATTGACTTGCACCACATCGATTGCCCCACATTGATTGTACAACATAGCGTGCACCACGTATATTGCACCGTATAGCCTACACCACATACATTGGTTAGCAGAGGTTGCACCATAAACCGTACACCAACTCCATAATACCACATAGCTTGTACCACATAGTATGCTGGAACACGCTGCTTAGGGACCAGGCTGGCTTACATCGTGTCTGGGACGATGCGTTTTAAACGAAGACGGTCCGACCGATTACCAAAAAGCAGCGTCGTCTTGATGCAAACCCGAAGTCGTGGTTAGCCAATGGTGCGCCCTAGAATAAGATAACAACGAGGCCGAATGAAAAACAAAACAACGATTGGTCGACCCTTGGCACTCCAACTGGCCCCTCCCAGTCCCAGTCATTCTTCAGGGCCTTGAGCGAGCTGATCGCATCCTGGTCATCATGCTCGGCCAGCTCCGTCAGCGCCCATACTGCCACGCGCCTGAGCCCTCCAATCCAACCAGCCCCGTCTGCATGCGCTCAGATAGCATGCATATCTTCACCATTGCTTCCACAACCGATGCCACCACTCCCGACCGCCAGTCTGCTTGAGGCGGTGGCGTCAGGTGATGGCAGCGGTGGCAGCTGGCGGGTGTTACGGCTGCGGTGGTAGGAGTGGAGCTGGCGTTAGCGATGGCGGCTGATTTTCCTGGGGCAAGGGCGATGAGGAAAGAGCAAATGAAGATGTGGGAGGGACCGACGGAAGGGGGGATGGGGAGGCAGGGTGAAAGCAGAGGATGGCAAGGGTGAAGGCAGGAGTGAGCGCCAAGAAGCAGAATCCGAACATCCAGCAAAGTGTCTCTGGCACGCAGCGGGGCACCCTCGGGTCATGTGACGTCTATTTGGTTGGAGGATTCTCCAAGGCAGCGGAGGGTCTGGGTGCCGATGGAGTATGCCAGGTGTTGCCGCCCGATGTTGCTCTGCTCTAACTCTCAGGAGGCCCCTACGACGGGAGCCCGGGCCTCGCGATGCCCCCAGGCGCCCCAAAGAGGATCGCACCTGGGCCCCCTCGAGGGTCACCTGTGCCGTCTTGGGGACCGCGGGGTCGGGCTCAGGGCCCGAGGGCCTGGCTCAGGCAGAAGCGAGGACGGGAAACCGGCCAGGGAAGCGCTCGCTCTGCGGCGGCCAAGGGCGACGCGCTGCGCCCCGCAGGGCGGAGACAGCGCGTCGCTCCGCTCCGCGGCGCGGGGGGGGCCCGGGGAAGGAGCTCTCCGGGCGTTGACGTCCAGAGGGGGGCCCGGGGGTCGCGGGTGGCGTGCCGCGCCGCAGCGCGGAGGGCAGAGCAAGCGGCGCGACGCGCTGAGCCAAAGTTCGTGGCCGCATGTGTGCCCCCACCATCCCCGTTCGAAGACCGCCACTCCTCCTCCTCCTCCTCCTCCTCCTCCTCCTCCTCCTCCTCCTCCTCCTCCTCCTCCTCCTCCTCCTCCTCCTCCACACACACACATCAGGGCCACGAGTGGCCACGGGGCAGGGTGCCGCGATTCCGACCCCACATCCGCCTTCTGCTGACGAGCCCACCCACACACAGACACACCCAGGCACGTTTGAGTCAGCGGCGCAGGGGGTCCCCAGGAGCGAGCAGCAGATGGAAGTGCGAATTGCGACCGAGCATTGTCGATAGCGGAACGTACAAGTATCGCACACTGCGACAGGCAAGCGATGGGTGGGTCAGAAGAACTGCAAGCACAAAAGATACCCCACACGCACACACACACACACAGACGCACACACACACACACACACAGTGTCGGCAGGCGCCCGAGTCAGCGAAGTATCACACCGAGCCAAGAACTCGCGGCGGATCTCACCGAAAGCAAACGGCAACGGAAGCACCCATGCAGCGGAAAAGTGGTAGAGCAACTGGGGGCCACAAAATGACAACCTGCCCCTCCAATACTCTGCGAGGGCCGAGAGCAAAGACGAACAGCTGCAGAATCAAGAAACGAGAACCAACCAGCAAAAGCCTTACTACTCGGCACCACCAAGGTGAGGAACTGTAAATGCAAGCAGACAGACACCCGTCGATTCCGAACCGAATCATTCTCCTCAAAATGGCGCGGTGGCGAGCGAGGAAGGAGAACAGTCATGCAGCACATGAGCCCTCATGTGCAACTGACCAGGGATCCAGCAACAGCTGCCGTAATGCTTGCGGACGGAAATCCGCGGAACACGGAACCCAGTTGACTATGACCTGACGTAGCAGCCAGCCGCGCAGCGTCAGGTGTGACAGGATACATCCAACTGCAACGTGAAGATGCGAGCCCGAGCACCAGCTTCGAAGCACACGGGCTATGCAATCCTCTCTTTGGTGCCATAACGGACACAGGTTGCCACGGATTGGGAAGACGCATGCGTTAGAACGTGGGGCGACCTCGTTCACAAGCGCAAGAGTCAACTACCCAGTGGGAACGGTGGCGCAGAGGCACAGCGGCGTAGGGCGCGCCAGGGGTGCCGCACACTAGCTGGGATCATTCCACGGCGCAGTGGGAAGGCAGCCGACGCCGCGGCACAGATGGACCCCATGACTGAGAAGGCCCGCCCAAAGAAGCTTGGGTCGCAAGTCATTCGCGGGTCGATCGATGCCTGAGGAGGCCTGCATACGCGGCCAGGGGCAGAAGGGATCCCCGGAGTACAACCATTCACACGCGATCACTCAAGGAGCTGGGCATTGCTCTCATCCGCGATTTAGGAGGTGGAGGCCGGCAGCCTGCTCGTGGGATCCACCCAAGCCTTGGCAGCCGCAGCCGCGAGCGACCGCTTGACCAGGGAGCCACGAAATCGGTTCGACACATGTTCCCCGCACTCTTTTCTCGAAGCCTACCACCACACACACACATCAGGGACACGTATGGCCACCGGGCCGCGGGGCCATGACACTGCATGTTGCTCCCCATCCTTCACAGTCAAGTCCGGCCGCCGCACACGCGTTCGCACAAGGGCCCCGAGCAAGCACCGGGCCACTAACCTGGAGGCTCTGGAGGCCCTGGCGTCTGGCGGCCCTGCCCAGTCCGTCGTGGACCCCTTATGGCCCTTACAGAGGCCGAACGATTGCTAGTGACCGCTCTCACCCCGCACCCCCGCGCCGACGCCGATGGCGACAAGCCGACGCCGAAGCCAGAAACGACACGGCCGCCGCCGCCGCCGCTGCCGCTGCCGCCGCCGCCGACGGCGACGACGAGGATGACGCCGACGCCGCCGCCGCCGCCGCCGCCGCCGCCGCCGTCGACGACGACGACGACGACGACGACGACGACGACGACCCCCCTTCCCCCCGGCCTCACGGACGCCGAGGTGTCCCGCAGTGCCGCCAGAGCGGCGGCCGTCGCAGCTGGGTCCCCGCGCTCCGCCACCTGGGGCGTGCCCTGCTAGGCTACAGCGACGACGCCGCCGACGCAGACGCCGCAGACGCCGACGCCGAGGACAACGGCGCAACAACGACGAAGACGACGACGACAACGACGACGACGACGGCGACGACGACGACGCCGACGCAGATGCCGACGACGACGGCGTAACAACAACGACGCCGCCGCCGCCGCCGACGACGACGACAACACAACACAACAACAACGCTGACGACGACGACGACGACGACGACGA